>CM061142.1:48724023-49285355 GCA_030789695.1 Scilla litardierei
CTCCCTGCCTCTGCAACTTCTTTTACAACATGCTCTATAGAGCAAAGATTTACAGAATACAGCAAAAAAGAAGAAAAAACATACATATACTTAAAGCACAAGTTAAGCTCAATTCGTAATTATTTACAATTTAATGGTTTTTTGTCAGCGAGTATAATACCGGTTAGGTTGTCTACCATGGCTACTTCCCCCGAAAATGCTGCATCTATGTTCCAAGACAAGCTGCAAGGTAACACAAAAATGGTTAGAGCGAAGACGAGCTTTCAACATCAAATGCAAGTGCAAAAAATTTCCAGGGTGCTCAACATGTATCTTTTATGCTTACTTTGCTTCCAGCAGATCGGCTCCTTTCTATTTGCATGAATCTTTTCTCACAATAAAATACTCTGGGCTTTTATACCTATCAGCCAAAACGTTTTCCCTGTAATGTTCTATAAGGAAAATAGAGAGAGAGGAAAAGCGACTCCCTGTAAACCCTCCTTTTTCTACAATTGGTGCCATGCAATAGAGAGCACGCTTTGTTTCCCATGCCCAACTTATGTTGTTAATTTGGATGGAAGACCTAACGTTAGTATGTTCATTATCTTGTTCTTGCACTTTTACTAGAAGAACGCAATAAGCTCTCCTGTTCCCTTCTTGAAGCACTGTGCTTCATCTTCTCGGTTTCTGCTTCTTTCTGAGCTTTTTTCTTCTCCAGCTCTAGTTGTTTGCAGTTCTCCTCATGGGCACGCACAAACATCTTCACAAAGTTGAGAAGAGTCGAAATCACTGCAAAAGAACACGAAAAGGGATTAACAAAATAGCAAATAAAATATAATGTAATGCATGTTCATAGGAGATACAAATAACTATCTAGAATAAAAGAGAGAAATTGGCATTGCTCTTCTATAAGTATTATAAACTACAAGACATACACAGTATTTTTTCCTAGCCTTCTAGACGTTCCCAATCATGGAGAATTTATATATATGCTCCTTTGTGTATAAGCTAAAGCAGCATGGTAACGGCATTGCACACCTTCGAGCGAAAACACATTCTCGAATACATAGTTTCCTTACCATGAACCAGGCCAAAGCACTATAACGCAGACAGCAACTATGAAACCAAAAAATTCATTTGGCTCAGCCTCTTTAATTTAGTATCGGTGCTTGGAACCAACCTTATTCATCGTAAAAGGAAGAGAGGTTTTCTTGTCATCATCCTCATCCTAACCAAAGCCAAATCCTTGAAGAGCCGGGTAAGGAACTAGACAACCACACTTGGGTCAAGCACTCAAGATAGACCATGGTTTCTAAGAGCTGCCGACCAAGTAACAAACATCATATAATCTGTGAGGCAAGGTGACTAGTACGAAATCATATGCCTATCCAAAGAAGAAACCTTTCAAAATTTCCCAGCTCACGAGTACAAGACAAAGTTGTGAAATTACTACTATTACCATAAAGGTTCATATATCACATCCCCATAATTACAACATGATAAATCTAAAATTCAAATTAGTAATTTTGGAACAGAACAACACCTATATATGCTTGGCCAAAGACAACGGTAATAATAACAAGAAAAAAACACTAAACTTTCTGCAAATGAACTCATGTAAAGCACGTTCAAATGTCTACAAGAATTACCTTGTTCAAATGGACAGCGAGCTGGATCTTCGCCAAAATAAAGGGCTAACGCATCTGCATTCCTCCCCTGTAAAATACCTTCTTAGAACCACACTAGGTATTGAAATTGCCATCAAGTAGATTAAATTCAACAAATTTCTAGCATTAATATTGGCCAAGCAGTTATGTCAATGCATACCACGTTAGAATAGAGTGAAGTCAAGGCCCTCACTTCAGCTTCGGCACCAACCAGAAACTCCTTCAAAGTCTGACATAATTCGTAGTACATATGGTGAGCAGAAATTTTTATGTATGGAGAAATAGGTAAAAGATGAATTGCATTGACACGGTCCGATGGGGTTCTCGAGCTAACATTACATGTCGAACACCTCAGATAATGAAGTTCCCATATTATTTACCACATCATGCTGCAAACTAATTGATGGAATATGTGGCCCTATCAAATTACTCTGTTAAAGATGGTTTCCTAGTAAAATGCATTGTGGACCTTCACACTTATCTCAAGGTAGCAAAAATGATCAAGCCACTCAAAACGAGGTCCAACACGGTCCAAACCTGATTTCGTGTTTGTTTCAATCAAATATGCATATACCATACTAATCCTTTGGAAATATGGATATGAACACGGTGGTGTAAATTATCTGAAATACCAAAATACATATCCATACACTCCATATTACATGATGTAAAATCTACACTAGAAACAAACTATTCTAGCATTATCTTTATATTAGGCCTGTTGGCATGGGTAGAAGCACATGCAATTTACAAAAAGGGATTCGTAGAGTTATGCACGGTGCATGTTCCGTCATTCAATTACTATATGTCCATTAAAATATTAATGTATGTAACTGAATCTTTAAATTACTACCCCCCCCCCCCCCCCCCCCCCCCCCCCCCCGGGCAAAAAAAAAAACCAACAACAACAACAACAACAAAAGAATTGCAGAATAATAGGAACACGCACACATAAAGAAAATGGGTGTCAGCTACACCAAAAGGAATTCCTTCATGTCTACTAGTTAAAAGTTCTCTTCACTATTTTTTGGGATGATAAGTATTTTTCCTTTTTGATCTTCATATTCTATAACCACAACACACCAATGTAGTATAACCCAATGTGTTTTGCTCATTGATTTAATCAATGCAATTTCAATGGTTTCACAGTAATATACTATTTGCAACGACTGGATCAATGAGCAAAACACATCAGGCTCACTAGATTTTTGGCATAGAATATATAAATTAGAATAAATGGTGTATCATCTGAATTATGTATGTGCTATCGACGGAGGACATTTCATGCGTTGCAGCGTAAATCCATGTGAATTTTTGACTTTTTTTTTTTAAATTTTGATTTAGGAGTGATCGTGCAGATCACTCCTAGATTACTGTGAATCCCCACCATGCTAAAAATGAAGTGAATCCAACGCCTAGATTGTTACAAATTCAATGATTTTTGACAATAGAACTTTTTTTGTAATGATACAATCGAGATTCAAATAGGCTTTTAGCTTCACTTGATTTTTGTTGTGTTGGTATTTTAGTATGTGTAGACTCCCAAATAATTAAAAATTGAAAAAAAATATTTAAAATGATGATTTTGTGCTACCCAGTATAAGAAATTTCTTACGCTGACAACACATACAATATATACAGTGGAGAATGAGTACCAGCTACACAAGGAGGAAAATTTTCTTATCCCTTATACAGTGGAGAATGAGTACCAGCGTGAAACCCACACCCCTTATTTATCCCTTCGATCGGTTCATTTTGATCTTCATGTTTTGAAACCCCCAAACCACTAATTTTCGAGTAAATCTAAAAAGTGTTGTTCGTTCATCCACTCGTTGCAAGTTGAACGATTTCAGAACAATAGAACTTTTTGCAACGATTAAGTCAATGGTCAAATACACCTAGGATTCACACATATTTGAAGTTTCGAGATTTTAGAATGTGTACAATTTCAAAAAAATTCAAAAGGGGGGAGGGGATGGGTCGTGAGCCAGCCAATTTCCTCCTTGGCTAGCTAACCTTTATATTCCATATATATATTATATAAAATACAACTTTTTTTATTCTATGGTTGACTAGGACAAGCTGGTTAATATAAAGACGGCTCATATTTAATCTTGAAGAGTGAATGGTTGGGATGATAGTATGTGAAAAAATTTGGAAAAATTTTTTGGAGAAATTAAATTTTTAGTGCAACATTATTGATATTCGTTTAAATTTAATGCATAAAAAGTTGTGCTCTACCTTTGAAACTTGGGCCATCCTCTTAAAAAGTTGTGATCTGCCTTTGAAACTTGGGCCAGCCTCTTAAAAAGTTGTGCTCGGCCATCCTCTTAAAAAGTTGTGCTCTGCCTTTGAAACTTGGGACATTCTTTTTCAAAATTTTAATGGTGAGAAGTTAATGTACAAAGATTTCCACAACGATTACAATTTCATCAAAATTTCCATCATAACAGTAGGAGACAACAATCATTGCAGTGAAAAACAAATTTAATCCCCAAATCACCGCCCAATTTGTCCACATTTCGGTTACAAACAAGTGCATATAAAAAGTCTCCGCACTCTCGCTTTCATTAGCTGTAAAATTCTAAAATATTTTTACGCTAATTTGTTGTTCCGCGTCGATGGCGCCCGTGCCAAATTTGTTGTTCAGTGTCCGAAGGTGCATGCGTCCGAATTTGTTGTTCCGTGCCGAAGGCGCACACGTCGAAGGTAGTCGTAAATATATTTACGCTAATTTGTTCTTTTAAATTTTGGTTGTGAAAATAATTTTTTTTGGGAACAAAGATTTCGCAAAGGAAATCTTAAATGAACCGTGTCTGCGAGCACGTGTAATGACTAGTATCTATATTACATTTGACAACTGTTTTTAAATCCGTGGGCTGACTAGGATAATCTGACTGGGACAAACAAGTTGATAGAAAGACGGCTTGGATTTAATCTTGAGGAATGACTGGTTAAGATGAGATGTTGTGGAAAATTTTGGAGGGAAAAACATTTGTACGGAAATGAAAGTTTCTGGGGAATAGCAGAGTGCACGTAATTAATATATTTAGGAAAAAAACTTTAACGTGCACTTAATGCTGCAGATCGAATGATCTCTCCCTCAACGCGGGGCCCAACGTCTCTTCGACGCATGCGGCAACAAGATGAGAATAATTTTCCGTGCCGAAGACGTCCACTAAATTTTTGTACACTAATTTGTTGTTCCGCGCTAAATTTTTTTACGCTAATTTGTTGTTTCGCGCCGAATTTGTTGTTCCGACGCCGAAGGCGCTCGTGCCGCTAAATATTTTTACGCTAATTTGTTGTTCCACGTAATTTTGGCAATGGAAATAATTTTTTGGTGAATAAAGATTTCGCAGGGGAAAATCTTAAATGAACCGTGGCCGCGAGCACGTGTAATGACTAGTACGTGTGTGTGTAAATATATATGAGGTTAAGAGAGGAAAAGTGAGCATTCGGTGTAGGAAATTTCCTACACCGCCCATCAAAAAAAATCGTATTCCATTTAATTTTTTTCAAAAAAATTTTGTTTAGGATTGTTGTACACATTCTAAAACCCCATAACCCCAAATATGGGTGAACCCTAGGGGAATTTGACCATAGATCGGCCCGTTACAAAAAGTTCTATTGTTCTGAAAACGTTGAATTTGTAACAATCGGATCGAGTGAAAAATAGCATTGGATTCACTTGATTTTTGGTATGTACATCATCTATAATATTTATATCAAAATGAACTGTGTTGATCATTGAAAAAAAAGATTGGAAATTAAAGGTTTATAGGGATGGTGTAGGAAATTTCCTACACCGAATGCTCATATCCCTTATTCTATATATATATATATATATAGAATAATGGCTATCATACGCCATATGAGAGCCTCTCTCATACGCCCTCTCACATAAAGCATCCAAGTACAACCAAGTACAAGCACATGTGGGCTTGTACTTGGGTGCTTTATGTGAGGGCGTATGAGAGGCGCTCATATGGCGTATGATAGCCATTATTCTCATATATATATATATATATATATATAATAATGGGTGTCATATGACATAATGATAAGCCTCAAATACGACCTTCAAAACTCAATCCCTCGCTATTTTTTAAAGGATCGAAACTATTCATTTTGATGTTCGTATTCTAAAACCCCAAAACATCGAATATTGGATGAACCCTAGATGTTTTCCATGTTCATCTACCCGCTGCAAAGCTCTATTCATGAAAACCCGTAAAATTTCCAACAGATGGATAAATAGGCAAAACCGCTTTAGGTTCACCTGATATTCATTGTTTTGGGGTTTTAGACTATGTAGATCAAATGAACGGCTCCGATCCTCCAAAAAACAGCGGAGAGTGGAGTTTTGAAGGCGTATATGAGGCTTAGCCTCATATGTCATATGATATTTCATTTTTCACTTACGTACATACATACATATATCCATTATACAAATGATGAAGGTGGATAAAGTATGATTATGATAAAGGTGGGACCCTCACATCCCCCCCCTCCACCTCACCCTCCACCTTACCCCCAAGCCACTTATTTACATGTTTGCAATTCCCTCAAAAAAAAACCCACCTAAACTCACTTATTTACATGTTTGTCATTCACCCCAAAACCCCAAAAAACACCCACTTATTTCCATGTTTGCCACCCGAATTTTTTTTGTATTTTAACCCCCGAACTTGGCACTTTTTGCCTCCCGACGATACCGGCACGCACACCCACATTTCTCACTCCTTTTCGGTTGTGCGTGCGCATCGCATCCTCTTCGTGAGAGATTTTTTTACTCCATGCACTGTAAGCACGGGTTATTTCTAGTGTGTGTATATATATATATATATGAAGATTATGTGTATAGCTGACGGCGTATGAAACTCCGCATGTCATTTGATATTCATTATTCTCATATATATATATATATATGGTAAAGTGTTCCTATGGTGACTCCTTAGATTAAATCTAAGGAGTCGACCCCATTTTCTCCCATCTCCCACAATTTTTTTGAATTTTTTTTCATGGGGTTGTTGTTCACCTCATGGATGATCAACATACCAAAAATCTAGTCATTCCAATACTTTTAGAGCACCCATCTACCCCTTGCAACTTTATGGGTTTTTCAGCACGTTTCCAGACCGTTGAAGTTGTAAGGGGTAGATGGGGGCTTTTAAAGTATTGAAATGACTTGATTTTTGGTATGTTGATCATCCATGATGTGACTAACAATCCTATGAAAAATAAAATCCAAAAAAATTGTGGGAGATAGGAGAAAATGGGGGCGACTCCTTAGATTTAATCTAAGGAGTCACCCTAGGAACACTTTACCCATATATATATATATATATATATATATATATATATATATATATATATATATATATATATATATATATATGGAGATTATGGGTACATGCAGACAGCACAGAAATCCTCACATGTCATTTGATATTCATTACTCTAATATATATCTATATGAAGATTATGGGTATACACAGAAAATGTATAAAATTCCTACTGGACCCAAAGGAAAAAAATTTGAAATTTTTTTCAAGTTGTACACATTCTAAAATCCAAATCCTAGGTGTATTTGACTCTCAATCCTTTGCATCCAAAATATTCTATTGTTCTAATTTGCAACGGTTAGATCGAGTGTCAAACAATGTTGGATTCATTTGATTTTTGGTGTGTTAATCATCCATGATGTGTATAACAAATCCCAAAGAAATTTTTCAAAAATAATAATAAAATGATGCATATGTATGTCAGCTCATATATATATATATATGAATATGGAGATGAGCAGACAACACGGATTCGGCCTCCCTGTGCTGTCAGCAATTTGAGACCCAAAAACATTATTTTTTAAAAAAATTTTTTTGCAGTTGTTCTACTACTTGTTAACTAGCTCCCTACCAATTTTCAAGTCAATCCAACACCGTTTGAGTCCACATCCATGCGTTTCAAAAATATTGCACCGGCAGTTCCCAGACTTTGAGCTATCTTTTTGAAACGCATATATGGGGGCTCAAACGGTGTTGAATTGACGTGAAAATTGGTGGGGAGCTAGTTAACAAGTATTAGAATATACTGCAAAAATTTTTTATTCAAATCGCTGACAGTGGAAAATTTTCTGCGATGTCATATCAGGCCCACATTCCTCATATATATATATATATACTAATCATTACCCGTGCCTGCGGGCACAGTTCATTTAAGATTTTTCCCTACGAAATCTTTGTTCACCAAAAAATTATTTCCACAAGCAAAATTTAAAAGGACAAATTAGCGTAAAAAATTTTACCGACACGAGCGCCTTTGACGCGGAACAAGTTCGACGCTGACGTTTTCGACACGGACGTTTTCGGCGCGGAACAACAAATTAGCTTTAAAAAATTTAGTGCATGCGTCTTCGGCGCGAAACAACAAATTCGACGCCTTCGGCTTCCTTTACAGTCATAACAGTTGCGGTGGGATTTTATATTTAATTATACTTTGTTTAATTTCGTGGATCATGCTTTTCCACAATTTTTCCCAAGACACTACCCAAGACACTCTCCCCCCAAATTTAAGTTTTCTCCCCAAAATTTTTCAGAAAATCCAATCTCAACCATTGTTTACCAAGATCAAATACCACACACTTTTTATCTTGTCCTAGTCAGCCCTAGAATTCAAAAACAGTTGTGTTTTAATATATATATATACTAGTCATAACCCGTGCCCGCGGGCACGGTTCATTCAAGATTTCTCTCGCAAAATCTTTGTTTCCCGAAAAATTATTTCCACAGCCAAAATTTAATAGAATAATAAATTAGCGTAAAAATATTTAGCGGCACGGACACCTTCGGCACGGAACAACAAATTCGACGTAAGCGGCTTCGGTGCAGAACAACAAATTCGGCGTCGAACAACAAATTTGACGCCCGTGCCTTCAGTGTGGAACAACAAATTAGTGTAAAATCTTTAGCGAGCGCCCTTAACGCGGACGCGGAACAATAAAACTCAGGGTATTTTTACGCTAATTTGTTGTTACACTAAATTGTTTTACACTAAATTTTTTATTTTGTTTAATTTAATGGATCATGCTTCTCCACAATCTTTAGGCACTTTTAATTTCAAATTTTTGGTTTCCAAGGCATTTTCCCCCAAATTTAATCTCCACAATCTTTCCCACTGCACTTCTAATTTCAAAGTTTAGGTTCCCAATGCACTTCCCCCTCCCAAATTTAATCTCCACTATATTTCCCAAGACACTTCTAATTTCAAAGTTTAGGTTTCCAAGACACTTTTCTCACCAAAAATTTATGTTTTCCCATTAAAATTTTCATAAAATCCAATCTCAACCATTGACTTCCCAAGATTAAATCACAGCCACTCTTTATCTTGTCCTAATCAGCCTTAGAATTCAAAAAACGTTTTCAAATGTTTAATAGATATATAACACTTGATTAGATCAAATTTGTGGATCCATCCTAATCAAATTATAATTTAGCAACCCAAATGACAGTCTTCGATATAATCTAACATATTTAATTATCCATACACAAATTCCAATGATTACATCTGATTTGTGTACGGATAATTTATATATGATTATTGGAATTATATCAAATGTGTTCTATATATACATCAACATTCCATCTGATTTGTGGTTTGATCAAGTGATGCAACTAGTCTCTAATATGTTGCCACCACGTTCTTTAGTCAAAAAGATATGATTTTATAGCAGAGTAAGTCCCCCAATCTGTAAGGAAGCATTCTCTTCATCCTCCATCCTAATTTGATTGTATCATAAGGAAGGCATCCACGAAACTCGGCATTTTGTATCCAGAGCACCGGTTTATTAGATGATCAACTCAGAAGTAGAATCAGTCCTTTGTGCACGTTTGTTGAGGTAAGTAAAGTACACACACATTGATCACTTCTATTTATGTTTTTTACCATGACCATGTTAAAAAGTCATTTAGGGTATTTAACCTCTCGGATGAAATCAGCTTACAACCGATTTGTGACTTCCCCAGTGATAACCTCTAATTTTTCTCAACCTATGTTATTATTTCTCTACTTGACCAGTGGGATATTTATATCAACCTCCAATTCATAGACTTATATTTTTTTGATGCCGAACATGTATGCCTTCAACCAAGCAAAAACATCTTGATTTTCTCTTAGAAATGTTGTCACTCCTTTTTTTTCCTTTCGAGCAAAAGAGACCAAGTTGAATAGTTTGTTGGGGTCTGTCTTTCTATAAATCACTTCTTACGTGGGCTCCCCTTTCTGATCCTTAGGTCCATTCTTGCATCAAGCGTATCTACCATGAAAGCCCTGCCTAGTTAACCCTTGGTCGTTTCAAGAATGGACATCGTTGAATGCAGTTGAAAAATTGATGCATTGGTAAAAATGACAACTATTGCTTTTCGGGTATCTTTACAACCAAGAATTCTATGTTCACCATGGTTCAACAGTGGACATTGCCCCTAAGGTCCCCTAATTATTACTGATAGTGTTACCGAACCTTTTACTCGTCTTGATGGCAGGTGAACCCATGTAGTCGTATTGTTGAGGGTTTTAGCTGATCAGGGCAATGTTCATCTTTCAGATGGCATAATAGAACATGATATATGTTGAAGTACATGTATCAACCAAGATCCAATGGACCTCAATGCCTATCGATTCAAGTTTGGTTACAATCGAATCCTCACAATATGCACTAGGGCCAATGATATCCTTGTCTGAGAAGACGGAGGTAAAGGTGAGAGCTTTCTTCCTAGGAGGGGTGTGCTAGTTTGGTTAGAACATGATATATGTTGAAGTACATGTATCAACCAAGATCCACTGGACCTCAATGCCTATCGATTCAAGTTTGGTTACAATCGAATCCTCACAATATGCACTAGGGCCAATGATATCCTTGTCTGAGAAGACGGAGGTAAAGGTGAGAGCTTTCTTCCCAGGAGGGGTGTGCTAGTTTGATGTTGCTGACATAAGTTCTCTTCCCCAAGACTTATTTCCCGCTGGTAATTACATAAATGACTTTATTTGTTGAAGAGGTTTGTATCTAGAATGACAGTTTGGATAGGATCTACTTCTTTTCCTTCTTTGTCATTTCATAAATCCTTTCAAAAGTCAATGTCACAAAAACGCCTTGATATCTTCATTCAGCTGTCAACAAGTTTCAATGTTGTGGCATGATCTCAGTGGTAGTTGATATACCGTCGTATGTCCTTTCTTTCTGGGTCAACTCTCATCTTTGAAAGGTTCTTGAGGCATCCAACCCTGCATGTAGATGTCTGCTCATGGTGCATTCAATACGGTATATTGATCGAACTTGGCTTCAAACCATTCGTATTATGGTGTTAGGGTTTCAACCCTCCAAGGAGGTGGGGTTCGTATTTTGCCTCTTTTTGTGATCTTCTCCTCTTTTATGTCTTTGGTTTTCTTCTAGTCTTTCTCCTTCTAACTCAAAATTCCTGTTTTAGATAGCAAGAATTTCTTTAGCATGGATATAGGATCGGACTCGGCCAAGAATTCATATATATCTTAAGGCTCATATCTTGTCAGATCGTTAACAATGTTATTGTTTCAGCATACTACTATTAGTGAGGCTAATGCTATTCCATGCTAACCTTTGTTGCATCTAGCATTGCTCCACTATACCTTGTGATATACTTCTGAAGAGACTCTCCTTCCTAGTGCTTAACCTCCTCAGGGTGATGGAGAAGACCTTATACATCACCACATCTAAATATCCATATAGATGTATCACTTGGTAGTGATGGACGTGATCGAGGGGATCTCCGACTCCATATTTCCCAAGTTTTGAAAGATGAAATTCCTTCGGAAAGGGGTACTCCTTGATGAAAGATGGTTTAGACAGCTCCATTGATATTCCTAGGCCATTGTCCTTATTTGTCTCTTCCATATAATCGAGTGCTCCGGAACGAGACGTGTTGCTTTCCCCAACCTATCTTTCCTGGAAGGATAATGAGTCGACTCTCTTACTTTGATTTAAGTAGGTCCATACATGGTGGAGATCATTGCTGACTTCATAACAGCTTTTACCTCCCCAGACTACTCCATTGTTGATGGCAACATTATCTCACACTGCGGAAGGATGGATGCGGTGAGCACGAGCAGAATGGGACGATCATTTTCAGTGCGGTTGGTTTCAAATGTCTCATTGTGAGGGGGAAGGAGGCCTCTGCCCAGAGGGATGCGGTTTAGATGGGTTCTGCATGATCCAACCGAAGGGGTTGATGTTGTAATATCTGGTTGAACATCCCCTACATTGCCTGCATATTGTTGCATCTAAAAGATTGGACATGGGAGTAGATATGGAATTGTATCTAAACTTGGAATTACTGACGATAGTTTATTGATATAAACAGCAGGTTAACCACCATGTTTTGGCCCTATATGTCCCCCCCCCCCCCCCCCCCCCCCCCCCCCCCCCCCGTTTCATTTTGAGGGCAAGGTGGGTAGCTGTTAGTGTTGTGCATCGGTGAGGACACATTCAAAGGGGGAACGAAAGAGCTCATATAGGAACAATCGTGACAATACCTGAAGTTGTCGCCAGTATGGCAGTTGAGGGCATGATCAGCAAAGGTTATTACTACGACCCCTCAGCAAAGGGTTATCACTACGAAGGTCGAATCAGCTTTTATTGCATGTTGATGTCATGGTTGTGTCTATGAATTCATACAGATGATGATAGTGATGATCTTTTGGGAAATTGACTGAATGGGCTTGCCTGATGGCTTGAGAAGTAAGTTGGTATCAAAATTAAGAGTGGGCAACCCGAACGGCTGGAAAGAGATAGGTGGCCTTCGAGCATCATCCACCCACTCAAAGGGGACTCTAGCAGTATTTTCTTATGGATGCACACATAAAACAGACAAGAACGTTAGCCGAAACAAATCAAAAGGAGTTTTGATATATCTTCTCTGACGCTCAAGTTAGTTTCAAACAAAATAAATATGCAAAGATAAGACATGCAATAAAACATATGGAATCAAACCTTCTATTATGAAGGATGTACCTTTTATAAGGTACAACAAAGGTGCTATGGTAATTTATTCCTACATGGTACAGTGATCATTTTCTTCCAATTCAACATGGCTGCTTTAGACTGTAACGTTGATGCATCAACCCATCGACAGTAACCGGCCTTAGATGGGATTGGTGTGAATTCCTTGGTGATGACAAAGCGGTAATGAACCTCGGATATTACACTATCCGCAAGCCAAATAGATACTCCACTCTGTTGGATGTGATCTAACACATTTAAACTATCAATCTATAAAAATTCAAATGATTTGGATGTGTTTTAACAATAAAAAGAGTGATGGTAAAATCAACGGTTTAAAATTGTTCTATGGCAATTCTAATACGTTGATTTTACCATCACTTTTTCCATGGATATAACACTACCAAATCAATTAAATTTTTGTTTTCAAGTAGTTCAAATATGTTAGATCACATTCAACGGATTGATTTTCCATTTGAGCTAACAAGTTTTAAATTTGATTGTGATGGATCCGTTTGTTTGATCCAATCGAATGTTCCATAGTGTATGTGGAGGTGTGTAATATCAAAATAAGATAGGACAGAAATTTGGGGATTTTCCTCTGCATTTTTGGTCATCTGCTAGCACAGGAGAATCTGGCTGGCGTCGGTATTGTATCACAGTATCCATATCTGAACTAACTAAACTAGTGTCCGGCTACCATCTGGACCAAAATTTATTAACGGAGTAGTTCAATATTCATTCAATATTTACACTCACCAGGCACATTCACTAAAAAATAATTAGTGATAATGTGATGTACGCTCACTTTGAAGGCACCCCACCAAACTAATTAAACGATGCGAAATAATATACAATAGGAAGAGGTACAAACAACTACTTTCACATCAATTCTGGAAAAGTTTGCTTGCAGAATCATGATAAACAGTAAAGGTTTAACTTCCAAAACTAAAATCATGCATAAAACCATGGTAGCATGTATTTCTTCCAACATGCAACCAATCTCATGGCAAATCCTATGCACAGTTTTTATGAACAAATTTATTCAGGGAAACAAATAATCCAGTAGTATAGACATTTCAACCATAGAGCCGTGTGAGACACATGTTTGACACCTGAATTGGATCTATTTTGGGTGTATTTTTTAAAATTTGCCTATCATTTGTCATGTTGTCCCCGTGTGAGCGTGTCCCTATACATGCAACATAGGTCTCCACTTGTGATGTCCAATATCAGAACTTCAATTGTAAACAAATTAAGTGTTTATGGCTGCTTATAGTAAATGTCAAAGGTTTAATCTAATTGGAACATATAAGACATTGAACTGCACCATGCCACTCCCCGTGTTATAAAAGGCGATTTCATTATGCGCGCGGTCTAGGAGCGCATAGCGCATATACAGATTATACGACAGATTATACGGTTTATGCGGTTTATGCGAAAATGAATATTTTAGTAAATAAATAAGCAGTAAGTTTATATGCGTGTGTTTTTGTATATATTAAATTTAAAAAAATCTTAAAAGATAGGAATAATGAAAAAATCATATTAACTTTTTAAAATATGGATTAATTCATACTAAAACGTCAGCACCATCAAAACGATCAATACATAAAATAACTAATGTCTAAAGCAATCTACACAAAACATAAATATTTAGTTTTACGTTCAAATCAAAAGTACGTCAAACACAAGTTTTTTGAAATTAAAAAAACTGATTTTTATGCTTAAATGGTCGGGTTCTTAAGGGTTTGGGATTTTTTTAGTTGCCGATTATGCGCACGCATATTCGCATATGCAGGCACATACCATTAATGCGACCGATTATGCGGCTGATCGCATAATTCGGCCACATATCTAATGTTTCATGCGGCCAAAGGCCGCATCCTTATATGCGGCCGCATATGTGACCGCATATAACGTGTTTTAGAACACTGCCACTCCTGTCCCACCAAGCTCTGCTGGTATCACCAAGGTTTGTCTAATATTGAACAGTAAAGGAGCTCGAGTGTTCAAAGTACCAAATATTAAAACAGCATTCCAGCAGGGAATAACAAGAAAAAAAGAATTGTGTGGAAAGATAGTACTTGAACTCAGATTTATTCCATAAAACAGTCGAAAGAACCATCATTTCACACTCAAAACATTTTCAAGTTTTACAACTTTCAGCCTTTAAATCTGTAAACTTTCATTTAAAAAGAAATCTATTCAGAAAAGGATAAATAATAAAATAGAGCGGTTGACTGGATTAATGTCTTTATATTTTGTCCATGGTTGACTGCATTAATGTCTTTATATTTTGTCCATCCAATATGATTGACAATGTCATGTTAAGTGGCCATGATTATCTCAATAAAGCCATTTGTGTGTTTCAACAAGAACATCTTGTTATATCCGTCTTAACCCATTACTTGTCTCCAAAAGACCAAATCCATCTTTAACTAGCATCATGGTAGCACACCAGCCTTGCAATGTTTGGACAAAAACAATATTCAACAATATTCTGGAAATTATCATCTTCTGCTTCTATATTACAAATGCAGTACAAGAGTTCCAGAACAACCAAAGAGTTAATAGTAAATCAAATCTGGTTCACATTAATCATAGACAAAATTAGTCTTCTTGTTCACGAGGAATAAGGGTATTAGCTACTCAATGACGAAATTTCCTCCTATGACATTCAAAAGGTCTATTCTCCACATCTTTTTCGATGATCAATTCAATTTATTTTTCATATTCATATTTTAAATCCCAAATTCACCAAAAACTAGTGACACCAAGCTCAATGCTCATTGCTCTAGGGTTGAGAAAAGTTGAAACAACATGAGCAAACAATATGACAATGACAAGATTTCTGGTGTATCTATGTTTGAAGACGTGTATAACATGGACAATGCCAATCGTCAAGAAAACAAGTGGTGAATACTTTTTTTTACCACCAAGGAGAAAATTTCTCCTTTGGGTAGCTGACTCACTTTTCTCATGTTTCATATATAGGCCCCTAAGCCTACAAACTTTCAAATTCAGTAGTCAATTTTTGATCACTCAAGCGACAGAAAAGAAATTCATAAAATTTAAAGTTTAAGAGTTACCCCATCATAGAAGCTGTCAATACAACATGACATCTACAACACAACTCATGGATCATATTATGTGAATTATGCAAACTGCGTTTCGAAAAATTCTGCAATGACCAGTAAATGCAAATCATATACTTACTCCCACAAATTGATATGCAACAATGACAGAGCCTTTATTCCGAATCTTAGCCTTTATTCCAAATCTTAGTGTTGTTTATATAATTGTTTAGGATGTTTACTTTTAGAGTAGCAACCATCACATACCTCTTTACACCTCAACCCACATTTATTTCTCACCAATAAAAAATCCAGACGTCTATGCCAAGTTCTTGTTGCTTCATCAACTAAGATTGCACAATCCTCCTAACTGGCATGCTCATTGTTTGCTATCACATGCGCCCAGAGAATCTCCAATGATTCTTTCTAAGTTTATGGTTAACTGGAATTATTTATAACAACTTCTCAGAAGGCACGCATTTTTTGTCGCATCTTTCAAAGTATCACCGCCCATCCATCTCGACGTTCTCATTTAAGCTATTTTCATACATATTTAGGAGATGTCCAACTGAATGATGCACATGCCACTCTATTGCATCAGAAAATTACTATAAATAGCAACATATGTTGCTGATCATGCAGGTATACCTGTACAAATATTTCTGATATAGGACCGTCATTTTCCGAAGCTGTTAATTCCTGTTCAACCTTCTCAAGACCTTTGCTTATTGCTTGCATTTCTTCTGCTAAAGCCTTTAATTGTATCTGCATATCAATTTTCCATTCAGATTACTGATATCTTAAGTGAATGATTAGACCTGAAAAACAACCGACTATACCCTTGAAGCAGCTTCCAGGCTGACAAGGTCCTTGGGAAAGTCAAGCAACTCTGGAAGCTTATCAGCTAGAACCTGCGGCTTGAAGTAAATGTATAAGCCAGGAAAATATGCATGAACAATCAATAACAATTTAAAAGTAAAATATTTTTAAAGAAAAGAAAGATCATGAACAAAACAGGCCCTGGTGCGTAGGTGAGAAGAAAAGATAAGCATACCAATAGATGATATGATTGCCAAAATACAGCGTAGAATAAAGATAATAACATGCAATAATAGATACTATAATAGATACAGAACATCTATATTACATTTGAGGCCCAAGGATTTGATGTTTGTCCGACTAGGACAACCCGGGCGGTAGAATCCCGGCCCAGCTTCGTCCACGTCGCAAGACACGCGCCCCCAACAGCCGTGACCCTCGCATTCGGCCATGTGGGCGCTAGGCCTCAGGCTCCAGTATAGCCCCACCCCCCCCCCCCCCCCCCCCCCCCCCGCCATTTCACCGTGCCCTTTGGGCACGTGAAAGTTCTAGGTAACTATAAAACACAAATAATGTATACAGTATAATCTGCCATATACATATGTAACCTTATCATGGATTTGAGGGCTTTGAGGATTTGATGTATCCCGTAACATGTATTGTACTGTATCATGCCATTCTGAGTCCCCTCTGTATCCCACAAGATACTAACTTGCACAAACAGTAATGGATGGACAGAGATACTAATGTGTACACCATACAAATGGTAAAGCTGGTT
This sequence comes from Scilla litardierei, assembly GCA_030789695.1. Lineage (NCBI taxonomy): Eukaryota > Viridiplantae > Streptophyta > Magnoliopsida > Asparagales > Asparagaceae > Scilla > Scilla litardierei. Next base: position 48,741,373 of record CM061142.1, read on the forward strand.
AGGCATGGAAAATGGACATTCTACCAGAACTTCATACGAATTTTCTGTGGCTTATTGATGCGATCTAATGTTCATGGGGAATAAAGTTGGGATTTTTTAAGTGGAAAAAAAATGGAAAAGATGGATTCTTATTGAGAAGGAATCTGAAAATAGAAAGATAATGACATCTTTAGGAGAGGAGGCCTTTCTCCTAGCTTTTCCTCGAGATGAAAGCCTAAATCTCATTGCTAGGGTTCATGGACACTTAGAACAATGATCCTCTCCAATAATCAAGCATAAAGAGAAACCCATGGCCGGCCCTAGGCTAATAAGGAAGAAAATTACATCATTAACAATTTTGCAGAAAAGCCCCTATAGTTCAGAATTTACTAATTCGCCTCGGGTTCAGTCTTGCACACGCGCCTTCTCATATAAGTGATGATCGTATCATTACTCCCCTAAGAGAGCCACATTGTCCTCAAGGTGGAAATCTGAAAACTGCTGCCTGATCACCTCACTAGACTCCCTTGTAGCATTGTAGTTTGGTAGTCCCCACCATCTGCTAAGCGTCCCCGATGCGCCTTGTCGAACCCTCTTGACCTCCCAGAGCTCCAACAACACCTACATGTCGGCAGTCAAGGTGGGTGGAAAGTAGGTGAGAATGTGGTACCCAATGGCGCACCGCAACAATGACACGTGGAAAACTAGATGGATGATGGATGTCTTCGGTATGCTCACAGTCGGTACGCCACCTGCCCAATCTTCATTGCAATCTCAAATGACCCATAGTAGCATACTATCGGCTTCTTATTGCCACGATGTGCCAAAGTCTTCTGTGGAAATGACCTCAGCTTAAGATATACCTTGTCCCCCACCTCAAACTGCATTTCTCTCCTGTGCCCATCTGCATTGGCCTTTATGATTTGTTGTGCCTGAAGCAAGTGCCTCTTCAACTCCTCCAGCATCTTATTCCGCTCCTCCAAGTATTGCTTCACTTAGAACACTAGAGTCAAGCTGCGGCTATAATGGATCAAGTGTGGGGGTCTCAACCATAGTGGATGCAAAAAGGTGCATCGTGCCGCCGAGTGGTAGGAAGTATTGTACCAATATTTTGTCCAAGCAAATCACTAGGCCCACTGCTTCGGTGAATCTAAGACAAAACAGAGCAAGTATGTCTCCACGCTCATATTCACCGCCTCTGTCTGACCGTCGGTCTGTGGTGGTATAGCGTGCTTCGCTTCAATGTCGTTCCATGTACCTGGAACATCTGCATCCAAAAACTGCTCATGAAGACTTTATCTCTGTTGGAGACAACTGATGCTGGAAAACATGTAGGTGGACTACCTCCTTCATAAATGCAGTTGCAACCGTCACCGGTGTATATGGATGTCGCAGGATGATGAAATGGGCATATTTGCTGATGCGATCCACCACAACAAATATGACAGAAAAACCCTCAGACCTCGGCAGCCCCTCAATGAATTCCATACTGATCTCCTTACATACCCTCTCCAGTAGAGCTAGGGGCTGTAATAATCCTGCGAGAGCCATATCTAAGCACTTGTGACGCTGGCAGACATCACACTTCGTCACCAACCTGACGATATCCATCTTCATCTAGGGGTGGCAATTCGGGCCGGCCCGGTCTTATAGGGTCGTGTCGGCCAAGTCTGGATTTCTTAAAGGACCGGGCCAGCCCGGCCCAATAAGAGTTCGGGCCATTCCGATGCAGCCCCGACACGGTCCGATAAAAATTCGGGCCGTCCGGCCCAGTCTGATAAGGTTGAAAGAATTATGTATGTGAACGATTGGAATCACTCTTCAAAGTTTATGTTTGGTCTAGTTATTTTATGGAGTAAGTACACTCCAATTAGATGTTACTAAGAATTATATCTACGGAGGATCTTTCACATTCAAATTAAAGCAATTAACAATATGGAGTATTATACAGTATACAATGATAAGTGCCTCTCGTCGGGTCGGGGATTATATAGAAATAGAATACAAATTGAAACAAAATATGAATTAGTACTCATTAATACGAATTGAACTATTGAAGTGGGGCGGTCAAGCAAACTCAAAAGGATTTCGTGTCGTGCCATGCCGCCCAGCATGAAAATGAACCGGGCCGGGCCGGGCCGGTCTAGTCCGATAATGATTTCGGGCCAAAATTTTCGGCCCAGGCACAGTCTTATCGTACCGTGCCTGTGCCGTGCTATCGTGTCGGGCCGAAAATTGCCACTCATATCTTCATTCCTAGCCAATAAAGCTCCCCAACCATCCTCTTATAAGTCTGATGTATCCCCCTCGAATGTCCTCCCACTGAGCTACCATGGAACTCTGAAAGATCATGGGAATATGTGAAGAAGTCTGTGGTAGTACCAACAGCCCCTGGTACAGCAATCTCTGCCCACTCAAGTGTAACCAGGATACTCTGTCGACCACTAATGGCCTCTAGTATCTGTGTCAACCCTTCATCGGCCTCGATCTCCCTCCCCAGGGGCTCCCAAGTAAGATTGGTACTGAAATAACTGCCACCTCCAACTCCTCTCTGCGGAATAAGGCATCTGCCATCTTATTCTCCAAGCCCGGCCTATACTAAATCTCGAACGTGTAATCAACTAGCTTGGAGATCCATTTCGTGTGCTCCTCTGTGACCATACGCTGCTCCAATAAGTATTCTAAACTTTTCTGGTCGGTCCGCATAATAAACATTCTGCTAAGTAATAAGGCTGCCACTTCGTATGGAGAGCATTGTTGCCATCAATTCCCTCTCGTATACCGATTTCAGCATCGCTCGTGCTGTCAGGACCTGATTAAAATAAGCCACTGAACGCTGATCCTGGATCAGCATAGCCCCCAAACCATACCCTAAAGCGTCCGTCTCGACTACTAACGGTCGGCTGAAATCAGGTAGTGCAAGCACCGGCACCGTAGTTATCGCCTGCTTCAAGGCCTCAAACGCCCTGGCAGTGGTATCTCCCCACCGGAAGTTGTCTTTCAACTGCTCTGTCAAAGGACATGCTATCGTGCTATATCCCTGAACAAACTTCTGGTAGTATCCTATCAGACCCAAGAAAACTCGCAAAGCTCGCAACGTAGTAGGGCGGGGACAATCCGGCATAGCAGATATCTTCGTCCTGTCCGCCGCCACTTTCTCTGCAGATACCACATGTCCCAAGTATTCCTCATGAGGCTGCTCAAAGAGACGCGTTTTCCTGTTGGCAAATAGCTGGTGCTTCTGCAACTCCTGCAACACGGCATGCAAGTGTTCTACATGCTCCTCTATGGTATGACTATAAATCAATATGTCGTCGAAAAATATAAGCACAACCCGCCGCAAGTAGGACAAAAAACATTGTTCATCAGGGCCTGAAATGTCACTAGGGCATTCATCATGCCAAAGGACATGACGAGAAACTCATAATGTCACTCGTGCATCCTTAATATTGTCTTCGAAATGTCAGCCGCCCATATCCTTATCTGATGGTACCCCGACTTCAAATTTATATTCAAGAACTCAACAGCTACAGCTACATGTAGCTCGTCAAGCAGCTCGTCAATCACGGAAATCGAAACTTGTCAGGTATTGTCTCCTTATTCAGAGCCATGTAGTCTACGCAGAAACGCCAGTTGCCGTCCTTCTTCACTAACAAGACCGGACTAGAAAATGAGCTCACACTCAACTTGATAACGCCGACCTACAACATCTCCCCTACCATCATCTCAATCTTATCCTTCTGCACTTGAGGATATCTATAGTGGCGCACGCTAATAGGGGAACACCCTCCCGTAAAACAATCGAGTGCTCATGGTCTCATGGTTATGGGAGATTTTGCGGTCTAGAAACCCCCCCAAACTGGCTCAGTAGCTGCTCCAACTCTGACTGTATCTCCCGCTCCTGTTGTCCATCCTCCCCCTCAACTGGCAGTCCCTAAAACTCTACCAAGAACCCTCACCGGCATATGGAGAGCTTTGGCCATAGTTTTGGAGGAAACCATGGAACGACACAAACTGGGGTTCCCTGCAACACTACTGTCATCACCTCTTAGTAATCCAGCCTGAGCAATTTTCAATTAGTCTTAGTATCCCACAGGGTCTGCAACCACCTCATGCCCAGGATAATGTCTGTGCTCTCCACTCCAAAGGTAGGAAGTCCACGATCTGAACCCCCTGAATAGTCAATATCATCCCTTGACATACCCCCTCGACTCTGCGCCATCTGACCTGTCCCAAGCACCACTCCAAAACAGCCCATGTACTGAGGTGCAACCATTGCCTCTCCACCAACCTACGAGATATGAAGTTGTGGGTAGCCCCACTGTCCACCAACACTGTGACGTCCTGATCTGCAATACGTCCTGCCAATTTCATGATGCAGTTCGTTGTGAACCACACCACAGAGTTGAACGAAACCTTCGACATATCCAAATGTTAGTGCTCCTGATCCTCCTCGTCTGCTTCAAGCACCACCACGGCCTCCTCGTCCTCGTCATTCAATATCAACAGCTGCAAGATGTGATAGCTACATCGATGCCCTGATAAGAACTTCTCATTGCACTTGAAGCAAATGCCATTGGCATGATTCTCCCTTATCTTAGACTCTGTCATCCACCGAATCTGCCCCCTTGTCGTACCTCTACCCATTCTCCTTATTGGCCGATGATCCTCCTGTGACCGCCTTCTATCACCGCAAGCTTTTGTCCACGAAAAGAAGGTTCTCCCCCACGCCCATCGGGCTCGCCACTCCTCTGCCAACCTGTCCTCAACTATCCTCGCCAGCCGCATCCGGTCTAAAACCCCTCTCGACATCTAAATCCACAACGATGTCCTGATACTGGGTTTCAGGAACTTCATGAAGCATCCCTCTAATGACTCTCCTAAACCCCCACGGACACGACCTGCCAACATCTCGAACTTCTTTTATACTCCTTAACTGTTCCCTCCTGCCTCAGTGTATATTGTTGCTCATACATGTCACCCCTCTGAGTCTCCCTATACCGATCTAGGAGGCAGGCCTTAAACTCCTCCCACGAGTGTAAAGGCCGTTGTTGTCACCACATGTACCACGAGAGTGCATCACCCTCCAAGCACACCCCAGCAGCCCTCAACCACTCGGCCTTAAAAATCTACGACACCTCAAAATACCGCTCGGCCTTAAAAATCTACGACACCTCAAAATATCGCTCGGCCCTGTAGATCTACCCATCTGGGTCTTTCCCCTCAAAGATATGCATCTTCAATTTTCTGACCCTGTTCTCCGTAGAAAATCCACCAAGTGCTCGTGCTCCTCTCCCCTGATGATGATCTCCCCTGATGATGCTCATGGCGTCGTGGCTGGGGAGGGTTCTGCAGGTAGGGGTGGTAAAATGAACTCGACTCGACCCAACCTGAACCCGACCACCTTAACCCGATATGGGTATAGATCTATCTTGGTCGACCCGGTAGCCACCCCGTATATGCCCGGATTACTATATACATATCAAGTGTCTGTACATGGGTGTTTGGTCAGCTCGTTCTGTTGGAACGCAGCTCAAAAGAGGTTTCAGGATCGAATCTTCGCGCCTGTTGTCAGCATTAAATTTTTTGTTTTTAAATATGAGTTTGGCATTTACATAAAGGAAAAAAGATGTGTAAATCTCACAAAGGGTGTTAGCTGGTTGGCTTGTGTTCTTGTTTCTAATGATCCCTTGTTCGAATCCCACTTTCAACCCTTAATTTCAAACATTTGTTTTTTTGAAAGGGAATGGAATTATATGCGGGTCGGGTTCTGGTGACCCGCCAACCTGTAAGGTTGGGTACGGGTCTTTTGTTATCGACCCGGTATAAATCCGGGTCGGGTTTTGGTGACCCGCCAACCTGTAGGGTTGGGTACGGGTCTTTTGTTATCGACCCGGTATAAATCCGGGTCAGGTTCGGGTCCACCCCAAAACGGGTCAGGTCGAAACGGACCCGACCCGACCCGTTTGTCACCCCTACCTATAGGTCATAGTAGTCTCCTGATGGGGCCCTATCCACTCCATCATCATCCTCTCAGTCGTCCACCCCCAATCGGCTCATCCATCCATCTCCAAAGTCTCCACGATCATCCTCGGGATATCTGGTGCAGTCTTCATACTCCACATCATGTCCCGGGGGCTTCCTCCATAGAAATCAAAGCCAAAATCCTCTCAGGTGTCTTCAAACACCTCGCCGAAGCCTCGGTGCTGCTACCACTGACAAACACCTCTTCTTGGGGCCGTCGGAGGCTCAAGATTGCCCGGTGGCCCTGTTGCAACAAGCTAGGGGCCCAAGATGGCCCTGGCGGCCCTGTAAGGTTGGGTACGGGTCTTTTGTTATCGACCCGGTATAAATCCGGGTCGGGTTCTGGTGACCCGCCAACCTGTAGGGTTGGGTACGGGTCTTTTGTTATTGACCCGGTATAAATCCAGGTCGGGTTCGGGTCCACCCCAAAACGGGTCAGGTCAAAACGGACCCGACCCGACCCGTTTGTCACCCCTACCTATAGGTCATAGTAGTCTCTTGATGTGGCCTTATCCACTCCATCATCATCCTCTCAGTCGTCCACCCCCAATCGGCTCATCCATCCATCTCCGAAGTCTCCACGATCATCCTCAGGATATCTGGTGCAGTCTTCATACTCCACATCATGTCCCGGGGGCTTCCTCCATATAAATCAAAGCCAAAATCCTCTCAGGTGTCTTCAAACACCTCGCCGAAGCCTCGGTGCTGCTGCCACTAACAAACACCTCTTCTTGGGGCCGTCGGAGGCTCAAGATTGCCCGGTGGCCCTGTTGCAACAAGCTAGGGGCCCAAGATGGCCCTGGCGGCCCCGCTGGGGCTCCGTTGGGCCCTGGTAGGCCACCATGGGCCCTTGCGGGCCCTAGCAAGGTCGCCAGGGCTCGGCGAAGCCCTGGCGGCCCGCCAGGTGCTCGCAGGGTCCCTGGGGTCCCTGGCGAACCTCCAGGGGCAGCTGCCTTGGCAGGCTGCCAGGGAGCCGCGAGGTTCCTGGCGGCTTCGTCGGGACACATCGGCCTCCAGTTCATCTCCCCGAAGCTCATGGGGTCTCGTGTCGCATTGTCGCGCCTCATCGCATCCCTTGAAAATGTAATCTTCCTCGTCCGACACCAGATTTGCATCTAAAAGTAATCCTTCGCAAAAAGATTCAACTTTGCCCTTTCCCTTCGCTGAAGTCTTCGCCTCTTGTTCGGGATCTATAGCTTCGACCAGATTTGATTTGATTGACTTGGACAATGCCGTAAAGTTTTGATTCGTTTGACTTAGGGCTTCTATAACTTGCAAAAATCTCTGATTTATCTTGGCTCCTTGATCCATTATACTCTTCTTGATCTCCTTGATTTCGCCGTCAAACTTCTCTTCCAACGCGTCAATCTTATCCATGGATTTCGTCGTTGCCATAGATCGTCGTGCTCTGATACCAATTTGATGTGATCTAGGGTTTATGGGGAATAAAGTTGGGATTTTTAGCATGGGAAAAATGGAAAAAGAGGAATGTTTATTGAGAAGAAATCTGAAAATAGAAAGATAATGGCATCTTTAAAAGATGATGCATCTCTCCTAGCTTTTCCTTCGAGATGAAATCCTAAATCTCCCGGCTAGGGTTCGTGGACACATAGAACAATGATCTTTTCCAATAATCAAGCATAAAGAGAAACCCATGGCCGGTCTTAGGCTAATAAAGAGGAAAATTATAGAATTAACAATTTTGAGAAAAAGCCCCCCAAGGTTCAGAATTTACTAATCCATCCCTGGTTCAGTCGTGCGCATGCGTCTCCGCCTATAAGAGATGATCATATCATTTATCTTTGACAGGATTAATGAAATTTTAGTTATTTAAGTATGTACCAATTATCCAGGAAGAAAACATAGAAATCAATTTTTATAGACTTATATATTGATCGATTAATCAACAACAATAGTGAATCTGTCGACTATCACCGATTAAAACTGTCACTCGCCCCTCTCTATTATAAAAATCAAGTTCCACAAATTTCAATTTCAAGAAAAAATCCACTCACTCAAACCCATCTTATTTGTATCATCGAGTCTTAATTTACTTAGAAAAGGTTCTCCGTGACTCAAATTCCAACTTTTACTATCAAGTTCATGCAAATATCATCAATTCCTGGTAAAAATATTCACTAAGAGCATATTGCAACTTGAATAAAGAATGTTCAGTATAGCATTGAACCCAAATATATTTCCTAGAAATCAATATATAAAAGAAAAAATGACTCAAAAAATGGAGGTACCTTGCACAAGTAATGCATGAGAGTCATCTTATTATTTCGTGCTCGTGTGTCTGTGAGTTTCAAAAGGCTATCCAACCTAAAGCCAATTGCAGAACCTGCATACATGGAGTAAGCACATATGAATACTAGAAAGATTATTTTGCACACGCACACGCACGCACGCACACATGTGAAGACAAAGAAAGTTAAGCGTTCTACAGAAATTTACAATTAGAAAACAAAATTTGTGTGTTGTGATCCCAAAAATAAAATAAAACTGAACTGTATCTTGAAATTTTAAGAAAGCTAATGTATTCTGGGATATCCTCGTGTTGGATGCATGTTAAGGAGGCCAAGAACACTTTCTTAGAGGCACTGTCCCGAAAATTAAGAAAATGTCAACAGTTTTGAGAAAATCTAAAATGAAGAGTTCATAGTTGAAAAAGGCAATGCCGTAAATGCTATGACATGCCAATATGTCGGCTTGCCAAATTACAAGCAGCGCTATTCACACGTGGCCTACAAAAGGGCCGCATATCATGCACAAACGTCATGGCAATCAAAATGTAGTTTGAGATGAGGCCTATAACAGAAGTTTATCCAATTTCAACTTCTGTTCGTTCAAAATATGTTAGGGTATTCATACATAGACCGTTCAAAGAGTTTTCTTTTTTTTAATCCTAAGAAATCGGCACCCTCAATCTATTTTGCGCCTCAAACAAATCGCACAAATGTTTGAATCAAACCAGGTGCCTTACTTTAATGAATCAAGTCATTAATGAAGTATATTTCATTTAAACAGGTACTCTCCATAGAAGTCACAGGATTCCTTGAGATTGATAGGCTGCACATAAGCTTGAACCTTGATAATGTTAACTTCAAGTCCATGTTCCGATTTTTAGTCATCCAGTTATCTTCTTATCAAGCATGCATAAAATAAAAACAAATCTCATGCATATTAAGAATTGGTATATGCCTCCCGTGGTAAATATTACACCAGGGAAGAGGATTGTAAAAGTAAATTGATAATATCAAGTCAAGAAAGAACAAGGTGCACTTTGTTTCTCCTGAATTCCTTGCCCCCTGAATTCCTTGCCCCTATCTATAATGTGAAATATAAAGGAACCTTGTCCCTCTTTTCCCAACAAGGTATTTTGCAAAATTAGAAGACTTTTCATTAAGAATTCTTATTGCAATCAGTCTGAATTAATCGTAGTTTGGAATCAATCAAAATCTAACTCTATTCAAAATATAAGAAATTAAATCAAACTGATCACATATCATTGTGTAGATCACCAAGATATTAGCAAGTGCTCCATCAAACTCATTCATTAAATCTTTCTTTCTTTATTTCTTATTGGAGGGTGACGGGGATAAATACCCAACATCCGTAGAATTATAACAGAGGAATTTTTTTGGAAGGTAACAATTGTGGATTTGATCAAATTAGAGACGTGCGGAGTGAATATTAGCTCTGTAGTATCATGCAAAACCTTTAGAACTTGTAGAGTTTTAATCCAGACGATCAGGGCCGAAAACTTTGCGCGGAAAGCTTGAGAAATTGTCAAAATATACTGAAACTATGCTGAAAATATGGTTGAAAATTTAGTGAAAATCCAAAAAAAATTTGAAGTCGCACTGTAACAGTCGGCTCGGCTCGGTTGGTCAGTAGCTTGGTTGAGCGGGTGACCGGTCAACAGCTTGGTCGGCTACGGTCGGCTCGGCTTCGCCTTGTCGGCTGGTTGAGCCGATGACAGTATCGGTGCAGTTGACGATACTTAACGACACGGTTCATCAGCGCGACTCGACCACAAAAATGGCTCGCTGGAGCCGTTAATGTAACACTTCGGTGTAGGTGAATTTTTCGGCCGATTTTGGCGACATTCGTCAGTGATCTTTACAGTTTTATGTTCTTCGTAACGTGACTCAATTTTTAAGGGGATCGGGAGAGGCTACAGGTGGCAACGACAGGATTAACGAAACATATTGAAAACAGTGGAGGTGGCAACGGAGGCTGTGTGGGCACTTGAATGGTGGCAACGAGTTGTGCCCACAAAATAGAAGCGAGAATGTATGTGGAAATTTTAAGAAGAAAACTTGGAAGTTGATAACTTTTTTGGATCTCGCACACATCTCACTCTAGCGCACCAATGCAAAAGATTTAATTTTCTAGAGAAACTGAAAGTTTACACCAAAATTTTCAAAATTTTCTACCAAAAACAGATAAGTTTGTGGCCTTTAAATAGGCTTAAAACTTGACTCTAAAAACCCAATCCAATATAGGACTAGAACTCTAGAATAACTAAAACAAATAAAATAAATAAAAGACTCAAAACAACTAAAAGACTTATAGAACTCCAACTCTATAAATAACCAAAAAAGACTCAAAATAACTAGAAGACTCCAAACACTCAAACCCAATCTATATCTCACATATAAAGTAAAAGACTATCAAATTTGATCTCTATCAGTGTTTGCATACATCACCTATAGGTAAGGAAGATTGATGTTTGACTAACATTTTCTATACATATTCAAAGGTAGGTGAGAAGTCTTAAAAATTGATGATTGATGATGAAGGAAGTTATGTCAATATTATTGCCAAATCGGCCTTATAGATGGAATGTACTTATATGTCGAAACTCACCCATAGATATATAATAATATCACTTGGGTTGATAAAACCGCTCTCGGTTACAAAGAAATGTTTAGTGTCAATATAGCTTGCGAGCTATCGTCATCATATTTGGTGTGACTTTATACTATGGATGTCACACATATTTTGTTAAGAAGAGCGTGGTTGTAGGGCTTTAGATGTGATGAGTTTTGAAATGTTAAACACATACGCATTCATATTTAATGGGAAGAAAATTATGTTGATCTTTTTCCAACCCAAGATTCGAGTAATTGATCAAAGAATGTGTTGAACTCCAATGACTTGAGCATAAGGAACTTATTGAGCACATTGACTTCATCATCCCCAATCTTCCTAAGTCAACTAACCGGCAGGTTCTTTACGTTTTTCTATCATTTATGATTCGAAAATATTTTTCAGAAGATATCTAAATTTACATTCTACTATATTTCAAAATTTATGAACGTGTCTTCTCCAACTACAAGAAAATGCTAATTTTTCTATATGCTCTTTTTGTCACCATTCAGCCAGAGATGATGTCCTCAAAAGTTGGGTAGAATAATGAGAATCCAATTTCAAATTGGATTCAAATTAGTATTTTAGTATCTGAGTATTTTTTTTTAGATTTTATTATTTGAGTTTATTCAAGTCCTTTTGGAGTTGGTTATTTTGAGTTTTTTTAGCTATTTTAGTATTTTTATGAGAGTTTCAGTCTTTTTAAGTCTTTTAGTTAAAGAGCCTTTTAGTTATTTTGATATTTTATGAGAGTTTGAGTCTTTTAAGTCTTTTAGTACAAGAGTCATTTAGTTATTTTAAATTTTTAGTCCCACATGTGTTATGAAAAGAGTAAGATTGTAAGCATATAATAAGGCCTCAAACTTAATTTATTTTTTAGAGAATAGAATTGAGAAGATTGATATAAACTTCTTTATTTGCTAAATTAAATCTTATGAATTGGAGTGAGAGTGAGCTTGGTTATCTAGACGAGAGGACCGAAAAATCTCCGCGATATGCGACGTGCGAGTTGGTGAATGTTAGATCTCTGTGGTGCTCGAAAAAATAATTGAATCATTAGTTTCTTCTTCACCTATTTTCTTACCAAAATCTTTCGTCTTTTGCTATACATCTAACTCTACATCCCAATTTCCAATTCCATTTGATTCTATTAACCAAAATCACTAAGCATTTAAACAATCCAAATTCATTACAAAGAGCATTCAGGCCCGTTTGGAATTTTGGGTTAACCAAATTACGTGGGGGGAAACCTACCTCGTTCGATCGGAAGGGGATTCGGCCTCTGCTCTTGGCGTTGAGCCACAAGCTGGAGTGGGATCTTAGCTGTTTTGAAAGGTAGCGACATCGTTTAGTCTCAATAGAGGAGCAATTATGGTAGCACTGTAACGATCGATAGCTGGGGGTGGATCAGGCAGAACCCTTCGGAGAGATTGGAAGGGTGAGAGAATTCAAAGAGAGAGTTTGAAGAGGCGAACGAGAGCGGTTAGAGGGAGAGAGATCGCTAAGAATGGGAGAGAGATCGGAATTAGGGAGACTAATGGGAGATCGAGAGACTTGAGAGCGACGGTTGAATGTAGAGTGAGAGAAAAAAGAGAGGGTTATGTTATATAAGGGGATGGTTTAAGGGTTGGGTTAATTGGTTTCGGGTGGAATATGAGGGGTTAGTGGGGGGTTTAAGTTTAATTGGATGAGTAGGGTAGTGTGGTTGATTTTAAGGGGTCAGATAAGTAGGATAAAGACTGACCCTTCATATTCTACCCGAAATAAGCATAATCCACATCACTTGATTGAAGGTTCTTTCAGTTGACGAAGGCCTTCGTACATCTTATGCAACCTGTGTAAATAGAGTATGGAGACTTGTGAGCTTCCTTCATCAACTCGTCTTTACATGAGGACGCATAAGTCATGCTATCTTACCTTAAGGATCTGTTCACATGGATGAGAAAATCCATCCAAAGACATGCTTCCACTTGTTTTATGATCTTTCCTAGCTTCGGATCATTTGTTTATGCAGCCTTGATCATATCTATAAGTGCCGATTGAATCTTTTGTTTATGCAGCCTTGATCATATTTACACGTGTTAATTGAATCTGTAAGTTCATCAATGATATTGTAATCCCTTGTAGGATGACTTCATCTCGCATACCGCATGCGAAAGTTTTCAATGTGTCGTAAGAGTCAAGACTGTTGAGAGTTGATTTAAAGCATCAGGGACGACATTAACCTTTTTTATGATACTGCAAGTCAATATCATAATCCACCATGTGTTCCAATCACCGGCATTACTGCATTTTGAGCTCCTTCTATGTCAAGATGTACTTCATGCATGTATTATTAATGTATATCTCCACATGTTCTCCCAGTAGGAAATGCATGCATATCTTTAATGCAAATATGACTACGGCCAACTCTAGATTGCATGTTGGATAATTATTCTCATGTTGGATAAATATTATTTATGTTGCTCTAAGTATTTCGTAGGGACATATGGGTCACCAACAAACCCTATCACGTCACCTGTCCCATTATACCTTAAAAAGTAGAACTGTCCGTTATATATTTTAACCACAAAGAGACTATTTTTTCATTCTCTTCTTAAATTAAATATTCTAAACATCTAATGAATGTAACAGTATAAATACCAGTTATATGTGTGTGTGTGTGCTGACAGCACATGAAAAATTCCTGTGCTGTCAGCAATTTGAGGGCTTAAATATATTTTTGAATTTTTTTGGCAATATGTTCTACAACTTGTTGGCTACATTTCTACTAATGTTCATGTGAATCCAACACTTTTTGAGCCTCCATCAATGCATTTCAAAAAGATAGCTCAAGTTCTGAAAGTGTCGGCACAATCTTTTTGAAATGCATGAATGGAGGCTCAAACAATGTTGAATTCACATGAAAATTAGTAAAAATGTAGCTAACAAGTTGTAGAACATATTGCCAAAAAAATTCAAAAAAAATAGTTTTTTGGCCCCCAAAGTGCTGACATCACAGGAAATCTGGTCATGTGCTGTTAGCACACCTCCATATTCCTCATATATATATATATACTAGAAATTACATGTGCACGTAGTGCACAGAGCAAAAAAACATCCACGAAGAGTATGCGGTGCAGACGCGCAACCGAAAAGGAGTGAGAAATGTGTGTGGTGTGCCGGTATCGTCGGGGGAAAAAGTGCAAAGTCTGGGCGTTAAAATGCAAAAAAACCTTGCGGTGGCAAACATATAAATAAGTGGATGTTTTTTTGGCTTTTTGGGGTGAATGGAAAACAAGTAAATAAGTGAGTTTGGGTGGGTTTTTTAGGGGATGGCAAACATGTAAATAAGTGGCTTGGGGTTGAGTTTTTGGGTGAGGTGGAGGGTGAGGTAGAGGGGGTTGATGTGGATGGTGGGGCCCACCTTTGTCTTAGTCATATTTTAGCTCCACCTAAGACAACTTCACCAATTGTATAATAGAGATATATATATATATATAGAATAATGGGTATCATATAGCATATGCCTCATATACAAAACACAACAAGGTGAAAAGTACAAGTCCTACATGGGCTAGTACTTGTTGTACTTCCCACCTTTTTTGTCTTGGTATATGAGGCACATAGCCTCATTTGTACTTGGGTGCTTTATGTGAGAGGGCATATGAGAGAGGCTCTCATATGGAGTATGATAGCCATTATTCTCATATATATATATATATATGAAAAAGGAAAATGAGGAGCCGGTGTATGAGATAATTTTTTCTACATCGGCCCTCCAACAACCTCATTTCCACCATTTTTTGAAGATTAACATCATTCTTCTACAAATCATTGGTGATAAAAATATCAAAAATCAAGTGAATCCAATATTATTTAACCATCGATCCGATTGTCGTAAATTCAACAGTTTCAAAACATATAGAACTTTTTGTAACGAGTGGATCAAAGGGTCAAATCCCCAAAATCCCATATTTGGGGTTTTAGATTTTTAGAATATGTACAACAAACCCAAACAAAAAATTTGAATAAAAATGGTGGAAAATGTGGTTTTTGGAGGGTTGGTGTATGAAATTTCCCACACCGCCCGCTCACCTCCCTCGGCATATTTATATATTAGAATAATGTGTATCATATGACATGATGCTAAGCCTCATGTGTGGCTCCAGAACTCTATCTCTACTATTTTTCAGAGGATCAGACCCATTAATTTTGATATATATGTCTTAAAACCCCAAAATACTGAATATAGGTGAACCCAAGGGTTTTTACCCGTTCATCTATTTGTTGCAAATTTAACAGTTTTGCATGAATATAACTTCTGTGCTAGGTAGATGAACAAGCAAACCCCCTTAGTTGGAAAATGAGGAACATTTTCTTTCCCATAAAGTTTTGATGATACAAACATATATATATATATATACTATTTATGTATACTAACTTTCTTCATGCAGAAAGCTATTTCAACATAATGGTACATCTCAATATTTTATCTCAACATCATGGTTCAAAATAGATCAACTCAAATCAAGTCATATTGTAAGAAGAATTACAAACAAGATGAAGTTCAAGCTTAATGACACATTTTGTATCTTGTTGTAATGATGTAATAATGTTGTAATTTTTCATTTTTTTCTTGAACATACTCAAGATTGTTAAAGACATGATGACGACATATCTTAGCAACCTAAGTTTCTCACAAAATTTCCAAGTCTTACACCTTATTAGTGGACTAACATTTTTTTCCTAGTCGACTAAACACTGTTACGTAAAAACCCATTTTCTTAGTCCTAGACATCTAAAAGATATTTTCCAGTCAACTGGACCATTTGCCTAACTTTCAATTTTTTGGTCATAGTCAACTAACATTTTTTTCTTAGTCGACTAAGAGTTAGTTTTCCAGCTGATCTATTTTTGACTATTTTTCAATTCTAGTCCTAGTCGACCAAAAGATTTTTCTAGTCAACTAAGAGTCGATTACAATGTCTTATTTTGACCGTTCTTAGTCCTAGTCGACTAATTGATTTATTCTAGTCAACCAAAGTTAGTTACAACGGCTAAATTATTGACCATTTATTATGCATAATCGACCAATTATTTTTTTCTAGTCGACTAATGGAAATTCAGGTATCAACTCGGTGTTTTCTAAACATTTTCTAACAGTTTTTGACTGTTGTTTGGGCACCCCTCACTCCTATAAATATGACCTGAACCCCAGCCATTCTATAGAACTCTCTTAAATTTCAGATTTTCTTACTTGTAAGAGATGGTGATTTTAGGCTTTTCTTGGAGAACAAATTGCTGAAATTTTCTCCATTGGAAATCCATCTTCGAGAGTGTTTCTACCAATCATTCAATCAAGAAACCTTGAAGAACTTCTCATCTTCCTTGTGATTCTTTACACATCATCAAGTCTATATGTGAACTTGTTTCTTACTTTACTTTTGGTGACCGAATATCTTGTTGAAGAGATTGTACAAGTTTGCGACATTGAGAGTTTTGGCATCATTGTATGTTGTTTGCTTGCAGGGAGCAAGTGGTTATAGTGGATTGAAAATCTCTACGGTTAGTAGAGGACTGGACGTAGGATCAAGAGGATCTGAAACATGATAAATCTATGTGTTTGTGTTGGTCCCTTTTCTGGATTGTGATTTTTTATTTTTGTAATTTCTTATTGCAATTTTTAGTAATTTAAATTTGCAATATTCGTCACCCCCTAATGTATTTGGTGTGCTAAAAGATCCAACAATTGATATTAAAGCAAGCCAAAGATGTCATATGCATATCTGACGAACAATTCATCACAATTTCCAGAATGACACTTTACTACTCGTCCTCCACTATTTAATGGTTTCAACTACTCATATTAGGAGAAGAGGATGATAATACATCTCCATAGCATCAACTGTGAACTTTGGAACATCTTGGAGACGCACGATGAGAAGCCTTCTAATCCTTATTCTCAATGGACCCCAGTTGATAAGTCTGCAGCAACACACATCTCTAAAGCCATGAATGCATTCTTCTACGCCATGGACAAAATGAGTTCAACCAAGTTTCCCAAGCCAAATCCGCTTATGGCATTTGATCACTGAAAGAAGAAGTTCGATAAGAAGAAGGATTCATCTTCAGATGAAGAAGATAATAATGTTTAATCAAATGAAAAGAATGTCCACATGTGCTTTATGGTACAGGATGACGACAATGAGGTAATCATTTAGATAATGAAGAATTATTAGATGCATTCAATAATCTCTTTCTTTGATTCAAGAAACTTAATGTACAATATAAGAATCTAAAACAAAGCAATAATGCTCTAGCTCTTGCCCATCAAGAACTAAAATCTACATCTATTTCACTTAATGAAATTAAATCTCAGAAGGAAACTTTGACAAGCTTCCTTCTTAGATTTTAAAGTTAACCAAAGAAAATGAAGTTCTCAAATCTGAAGTTCATGAATTACATACTCAAATTTCTGAGATGAATAATAATATCTCATCACTTAAAAATATGAAGAGATGTCCACTAATGTAAATAAGTTCAATAAGGATAAAACTATTCACGATGATTTGCTAAAAATTCAACATCCAGCAAATCACAGACATATGTTGGGATAATCTCACAATATTATACCCAAACCTGGTGGATTAACAAACCTTGTTAAACCACAAAAGAAACATGCATATATTTATACAAGGAAAATAAACTCTCTTGTTTCTTCTCAACAAAGAAATGACTTTACAAGTAAGAATACTTACAATACAGCTCCTATAAAAACCAATACATTTAATATATGGGTTCTCAAGGATTTATGTTTGTATGATAGAAATTTATATGGTTTAGATCATAAGAAGAATAATATTCATTCATGTAATTATTGACAAAAGGCAAATTCTACTTGGGTTTGGATTCCGAATGACTAATGAAAAGGACCCAAAAACAAATGGCATACATACTTATTATTTAATTTTCAGGTATCCAGAAAACGAAAATGGATTCTAGGTAGCGGTTGTTCTAAACATATGATATGAAACATCAATCTTCTATCAACCGTTCAATTCAAAGATAGTGGCACAGTTACCTTTGGAGATAACAAAGAGAAAGCAGCATTGGCATTGGAACCGTTGGTGATCCAGATAAGCCAATCATTAAAAATATGCTACTCGTTTAGATATATTAGTCAATTATGCGATAAGGATTTTAAGATTATTTTTGAAAAACATGCATGCATCATATATGATTCTAGCATGTCTAATATTTTATTTCGGGGTAATCATAGGAATAATATGTATATTCTATGCATAACCATTACCACACAATCATTGTTTGATGGCATCATTAGAGAACACACTTTTTATGGCATAAACGTTTTGGACATGCAAATTTTAAAAATATTGCACGTACTTCAAAAAAAATTAGTTTCGGAAATGCCAACTATTTCATTCAACCACACTATTTTTTTTTGATGTGTGTCAACAAGGAAAGATGCATAAATTATCTTTCAAATCAAAGGATGATACCTCAACAAATCGGCCATTAAAACTCCTACACTTAGATTTATTTGGTCCTTCAAGAGTAGCTTCTTTGAATGGAAGTAGATATGCATTTGTTATTGTTGATGACTTCTCAAGATACACATGGGTTTTATTCTAACACAAAAATGACGCTTTTGAAGAATTTTCCATATCTTGTAGAAAAATTCAGAAAATCAAATCAACCATCATCACTATTCGTAGTGATCACGAAGGAGAATTTGATAATGAATCTTTTTCTATGTTTTATAATGATTATGGAATTAAACATAATTTTTCATTTCCTAGACGCTCCACAAAACGAAATAGTTGAAAGGAAAAATAGAACACTCAAGAATGTGCTAGGACAATGTTATACAACAGTAACTTACTAAAATATTTTTGTTCAGAAGTTGTTACAACTGCATGCTACATCTAAATAGAATTCTTGTAAGGCCGTTACTTAACAAAACATACTTTGAAATATTCTTCGATCCCAATTCTCGTATATCATATTTTAGTGTGTTTGGATGTAAGTATTTCATTCTTAACACTAGAAATACACTAGATAAATTTGATTCTAAGTCAGATGAGGAAATATTTGTTGGATATTCAACACATAGCAAAGCATACAGAATATACAACAAAAGAACGTTATCAATTGAAAAATCATTACATGTAACCTTGATGAGACCTCATCGTATACATGATGATGATAAACATTCTTTATCATTGTCCAACTCACTTCAAAATATTAAACTTGATGATAACGATGATATTAATAATCCATCTATCACTAAAATGTAGATCTCCCTAAGGCAAATCTTGAAGTTCCTAACCATCCACATGAATTAGTTATTGGAGATATAGCAGATGGTGCGAGAACACGATCACAAATGACACATTGTGCATTTATTTCATCCATAAAACCTAAGAACTTCCATGAAGCAGTAAAAATAGTACATGAATTATTGCTATGCATAAAGAACTCAATCAATTTAATAGGAATAATGTTTGGGAAATAGTACATAAACCCGTAGATCATCCAGTTATCGGAACCAAGTGGATATTCAAAAATAAATTGGATAAATCTGGACAAGTAGTTAGAAATACGGCACGATTGGTTGCACAAGACTGTAATCAAGAATGAATTGATTTTGATGAAACTTATGCACCAGTTGCACGTCATGAATCTACAAGAATGGTATTATCATATGCATGTTACAATGATTTTAAACAATATCAAATAGATGTTAAAAATGCTTTTCTAAATGGATTCATTAAAGAAGTTTACATAGACAACCCTCCAGGATTTCAACACAGCTTTAGATAATCATGTTTTTAAACTCAAGAAAGCTTTATATAGTCTAAAACAAGCACCACGTGCTTGGTGAAAGACTCAAGAGTTGTCTTTTAAAATCATGTGATAGGAATCAAACAAGATCTGAACTTTATTAGATAAAATTGAAATAAAAGGGATACCTTGATCACAATTATAGGGATGATCGCCATCTCCAGACGCCAATTAAAAAGGACGTCCGCACTCTCCCGTAGAATGAGAAACTCTCTCCTCTCTTTATCAAAATTAATCTCAAAACATGCATACCTATGGAACCATGTGATATGAACCAAACAAGATTTGAACTTTATTAGAAAAAATTGAATAAAAGGGATACATTGATCACAATTATAGGGCTGATCGCCATCTCAAGACGCCGATTAAAGAGGACGTCTGCACTCTCCCGTAGAACGAGAAACTCTCCTCTCTTTATCAAAATTAATCTCAAAATATGCATACCTAGGGCCGGCCCCTCCCCTTGGTTTAAATAGAAAACCCTTATTTGCCAAATTACACAACCCCTTTTAAAAATATAAAAATCACAAAATGCCCAAAATGCCCCTAATGAGACTAAAACTCATAATGAAGTGTCAGATCTATCATTACTCCGCCCCCAAAAACCACATTGTCCTCAAGGTGTGGCATGAAGTCTGCGACGGTATTACTCCACGTGGAGATGTCCCTCTCTTCCAGGTTCTTCTTCCTCCACTGTATCCTCGTCTTCTTCACCCACTAGCAACACCTGAAGCTTGCGCACTCCGCAATGGTGCCATGGGGTGAACCTCTCGTCACATCTAAAGCAAAGCCCCTTTCTGCCTCATCTCCCGCATCTCCGCAGCTGTCATTTTTCTGAACTGCCCTCCGTGTGGTGTCACCCCGCTATTCTCCTGACTGGTCAAGTCCGTCACTGCCATGGTCTTCTGATGTCCTCCCGCAAGCTGACGTGAGAAGAGGAACCGCCTCCAATTCCTCCAAATTTATGTCTCCAACAATCGAACCTCCACCATCTGGGCATACTACATGGCCTCCATCAGGTCCTGAGGCTTCTATATGCGAAACTATGTGCGAATGGTAGCCTTCAGCCCCTTCATGAAGGTGCTCTCCATCATCTCATCAGAAACCCCACGCACTCGCCCTGACAGTGCCTCGAACCTTTCCATGTAGTCCCTCACCGTGACATCCTGCCTGAGGGAAGGTAACTGCACCCGTAAACTCCCCAAGTGTCGCGGAATCTTTCCACCAACCTATCCTTAATCTCCTCTTATGAGCGAAAAAGCCGCCTCTCGTCCCTCTACTGGTACGACGCAAGGGCCTTTCCATCTAAACACACTACTGCCGCCTTCAGCTTCTGCTCCTCCGTCATGTGGGACACCCTGAAAAACCTCTTAACCATGTAAATTCATGCCACCGGATCCTCTCCCTCAAATATTGGCATCTTCATCTTCTGGATCCTGTTGTCTGCCCCTAAAGGTCCCCTAGTCTGCTCATCCCCTACGTGCCTTGGCTGATGGTAATACTGCCACCTCTCCCCGTGTCGCTCAAATCCCCTCTGTGGATCCCCATCTCGATCTCTGTAGTCTCCCCAGCCATCGACGCCATCATAGAAACCCTGCTCATACTGCTCCATGTCTCCCTCTCCACCGTAGTCTCCTGGGTACTCCTCATAAGTCGGTGGTGGTCATCGTCGTGTCTGTGTAGCATGTCGAGGGCCGTGGGGCTCTCGAAACACATCACTGTCGTCACCAAGCTCCGACAAGTACCCTGGAGGCTCCTCGTCATCGTAACGCGTCCCCTGGGAACCTCGGGGCCCCGTCGGCTACATGAGTCCTCGCCAAAACTGCTTTGCCACCCAAAACACCCAAATTTTGATGTTTTAGGGCGAGGGAAGGTGGCGCTCCCCGCCGAAGCTCTGTGGGGGGTCTGCCAAGGGCGACGGCCCCTGCTGGGTCTCTGCAGCGGTCGGCGCCCCCTGCCGAACCCCTGTGGGGGCTCTGCCAGGGGCGTTGGCCGCTGATGTGGCCTTTGCAGGGGTCGGCGCCCCCTGCCGAACCCTTGGGGTCTGCAAGGGGCGGTGGCCCCTGTTGGGGGCTTCGACAATGGCAAGCGCCCCTTGCCGACCCCCTGGGGGGTTCTGCAAGGGGCGGTGGCCCCTGCAGGGGCTTCTGCAGTGGATGGCACCCCTTGACAACCCCTGGTGAGGTTCTGCAAGGGGCGGCAGCCCCTGCTGCGCGCGTGCTTTCAGTCCGAGGCTTGGCCTTCTATTGTTTCTCGAATCGTTGCCGTTCATCGTGGCCTCCTCGTCCTCCTCGAAGTAGTATTCAACATTGGAAAGAAGACCTTACTCGAAATCCTCCATCTTCTCCTTGCCCTTATTCAAAGGTAGCACCTTTTTTGCTTGATTAGGGTTTTCGCTGCCTTTAGATTGATTAGCCACCACAAATTGTTGCATGAGGCGCTCTAGGGCTTCTCCATGTTTCCATTGACCTTCCACCAACTTCGCTTGGGCTTTGCTTTGCTTTGCTTCATGAGGGCATCAAGGGTTTGTCCTTGCTTTGCAAGGGTTTGTTTCATGCCTTCTATTTCACCGTTGAATTTTTCCTCCACCACGTCGATACGATCTTTAGATCTAGTTGCCGTCGACATGGATCGTAAAGGCTCTGATACCAAATTGATAGGAAACAAACAAGATCTGAACTTTATTAGATAAAAACTGAAATAAAAGAGATACCTTGATCACAATCATAGAGATGATCGTCCTCCCAATACGCCGATTAAAGAGGACGTACGTACTCTCTCGTAGAACGAGGAACTCTCCTCTTTTTATCAAAGTTAATCTCAAACATGCATGCCTAGGGCCGGCCCCTCCCATTGGTTTAAATAGAAAACCCTTATTTGCCAAATTACACATAACCCCTTATAAAAAATATATAAATCACAAAAATACCCAAAATGCCCCTAATGGACCTAAAACTCATAATAAAGTGACGTATCTATCATCGTGTTATTCAATTGGTAGATATATCCCACATTATTCACTAGGCACATTAATTGTGATGTAATTATCATACAAGTATATATTGATGATATAATTTTTAGAGCTTTCTAAGACAATGCAAAAAGAATTCAAGATGAGTGACATGGGTGAATTCACATGCTTTCTTGGACTTCAAATTAAAGACTTAAACAAAGAAATCTTCATTCATCAAAGAAAATACTCAAAAGAGTTTATCAAGCGCTTTGATTTGGAGAATTCTGTAGAAAAACGTACGCCCATAAGTACATCAGTATCTCTTGATAAAGATCCAAATGGTAAAAGTATTGACCAATGTCTATATAGAGATATGATCGGTTCACTACTTTTTCTCACAGTAAATAAACGAGATATTATGTTTTCAGCATGCTTGTGTGCTAGTTATCAATCAAATCCTACGGTTTCACATCTTACGGCAGTAAAAAGAATACTAAGATATGTAAAATGCACATCTGATTTTGGATTATTTTATTCTAAGACTAGCACATATGATTTATTGTCATATAGTGATGTTGATTTTGCTTGATGCAAATCAGACCGAAAAAGCACCAGCGACACTTGGCATGCTTGGTCTCTTGGTTCAACAAAACGCAAAACTCAATTTCGCTATCAACAACCGATGCAGAATATATCGCTGCGGGACTTGCGTGTACACAAATCTTATGGATGAAACAAATTATATCAGATTATGCATTAATGCTCCACATATCCAACTATGTGTAATAACAATAGTGCTGTTAATCAATCTAAAAATCTAGTTCATTATGCAAGAACTAAACACAGATATTCGTCACCACTTTTTGGATGATCATGTTCAAAAAGGAGACAATATATTAAACTTAATTTCCACTGAACACCAGATTGATGATATCTTAACTAAGCCTTTAAAAGAACAAACATAAGACTTGGACAAGAATTAGGAATCATCAGCGAATCTGAAATTTAATATTTATTTGGTAAATTTATACACGAATTTAAGAATAATTTTGTATATTGTTAATAGATTTTTATCAAATATTTTACATTTTTATTAGTCGACTAAGACATTCCTTTATTATTTTTCCTTCGTTGTGTCAAAAAGATTAGCCGACCAGAAAATTCTAGACGACTAATTTGCTGACTCAGTTTTTCTTTTTCCCAGCCGTACTTCAACCATTTATTTATTTTATTATATAGGAGATTGATCACATGAGTTTGTACTTTGTAGGTACAAACCCAGCCGTACTTCAACCATTTATTTATTTTATTATATAGGAGATTGATCACATGAGTTTGTACTTTGTAGGTACAAAGTATGTTTTGATTTAATTCAATCTTTTGACTTGTCTTATCTAAGTTCAAATTGTTGTCTTTATCCTATAGAGCAGATGTATTATTCACAGGTGCACTATTCAGTCAGTTCACATGTCCTTTAGCAACTGTTCACGTGCCTTCCCCAGACAACTAGTTGACTAGACTAGTTGTCTAGACCGTTCTAATCGACCAAAAAATTATTCCAAACGACAAATCGAATGCAGATTTCCCAGAAACCACCATTTCCAATCAGATTTTTCGAATTTGTCAAATTTTTCGGTTTTCAAACTCATCTGAGGAAGTTCAATGCAGTTCAATGCGGTTTTTAATACCGTTTTTGAACTTTTAAATTCAATTTTTCCTCTTGAATTTTCCTATTTAAGGAGATGACTCTTCTTCTTTCTTTCTTCCCACATCAGAAAACCCCTCTCAACCTACTCTATGCAATCTTGTTTTTTGAAAACCCGGCCTTTCAATGGCCTCTTCCAGTCATTTTTGCCACTCTAGGCCTCAAGCTTGCCGACCCATCTTGTTCACAACTCCTCAAGCCCGTGCCAAATTTGATGCCATGGTCGATCTTGCATTCCACCCTAAGCGCTTCATCAATTACTGTGACATCGCTCAATTCAACATTTTCCACTTGTTTTCCATTGTTTCCTTATTGAAGATATGGAACTACTCCAACAAAATTCCATATTATCCAAGCATAACAATGGTGTTTTATGCCAACCTCGAAGTGACCCATGACAAGGGCCGCTTCTTCCTCGACACTACCATTAAGGGTGTCAAAATTCACCTTACCCATAAATCTCTCTCCGTTTCTCGGAATCCAACAATCAAGATCTCAATGTTAATATGGATGACTCTAACATCCTTAGTAAAATGAGTTCAGGCTTCTCCATCTGAATCTGAATAAGCGCGATCAAGCTTCATCGTAACCCAAGACTCATTCTTAAAATCTTCACTTACAACCTTCTTCCAAAATTCAGCTTTAACAATTATATAAGTGAGAGTTTGGGCAGATACATATACACGGTTTTGGGAGTGTTATCAACTGGGGATGTATATTACTCTCCGTTTTGGCCAAACCCATCCTACGTCATATCTATCTCCAATGCACGATCAACTTCATCCTCAAACACTTCAAAGTCGACTTAGAAAATGACCTTTCAGTTTTTAACTTAGTTGCCTTTGATAAAACGGTGCTATCCCGCATATATCTTCAACCACCGCCGGTCGAAGAAACTCAAGGTGAAGATACCGAAGGAGAACCAGGAACGGATTCCTTACCTCCTCCACGACGTCACCGCAAAGTTTGTTAATCCCGACTCTCCACCGCACTCCACATTAGACATTGAAGACGCAAGTAAATTGTCTTCTTGAAGAGATCTCCGAACTTCGTACGGAGATGCATGATGGATTTACAGGGATACAAACTAACTTTAGCGATATAGACACTCGCTTTCAGCGGCAGGAGAAGACAATGGAACAACTTCTTGAAACCTAGGCTCAAATCCTAAGCCGCTTGGAATCTTGGTATTCTTATCCATCGTCTTCGTCGTACTATCTGATGTCGCCGCGGCGTCCGAGTTATTAGATGTTTCTGATTTTGATTTTCTGCTTTTCACTGTATTAGTCGACCACCAAAAATTATTAGTCGACTAACTGCTAGACTATTTTTCAGTTTCTGTTTAGTGCGTTAGTGTGTTTTCTTTTTATGTTGGTTGTTTTTTCAGAATTATGCCAAATGTAGTTGCTTTCTTATGTAGTTTGATTCTTATCAAATCTTTTAATATTAAACAAGCCATATTATATTACTTCCAAAATGTTCACAATTATTGCTTGTTATGTACTTTCTGATCGACTAAATTTTTATTCTGGTCGACTAACAACGACTAATACCAAAATTCCGAAATCTGAACACCAAAAATTTGTGTTTCCCTCTTTTTGAGGATGTCAACGGATGATAACATGAGCTTATTAACATAACACATACACAAATGAATATCGCATGATACATAATACATGAGCATATTGCATAGAGACGTGCTATATACACCATGCAGTGTAAATCGGTTTTCGTGCAAATTCAAAAAAAAATTGACCAGCAATATTTCCATTGTTTGGTATCCGTTTTATGCATCGCTGGTACAGTTGAAAAGCTTATGAATAGTAGAATCCTTTGATACCAATTTGGGACCTTTCTTTGGCGCTTTCGTGTAAAATTTTGACCTTTTGCTATATTTCCACAATATACTCTCAATGAAAACGCCAAAGAAATGCCACAAAATTGGTCTCAATGAACTTCACTCTTCATAAGCTTTCCAACTGTACCAACGACACGTAAAACAGACACCAAACGACGGAAATATTGCCTGTCAAAGTTTTTTTGAATTTGCACGAAAACCGATACACACCGCATGGTGTATACAGCACGTTTATATTGCATATTGCATAGGCATATTGTATATATATATGTAAGAAAAATGAGTATCACATGATATGGGAGGCATCTCGTCATATGCAAGATACAAAAAGTTGGGTGGTACATGCCCACATTGGCTTGTACTTGTGGTACCATCTCACTTTTTGTGCCTTGGTATATAAGAAGATGCATCCCATGTCATATGATACTTATTATTCTATATGTGTGTGTGTGTGTAAAGTGTTCCTAGGGTGACTCCTTAGATTAAATCTAAGGAGTCGCCCTTATTTTCCCTCATATCCCACATTTTTTGGATTTTATTTTTCATGGGGGTTGTTCACATCATGGATGGTCAACATACCAAAAATCAAGCAATTCCAATACTTTTAGAGCCCGTATCTATCCATTACAACTTCAACGGTATGAAAACGTGCTGAAAAACACATGAAGTTGCAAGGGGTAGATGGAGGCTCTAAAAGTATTGGAATGACTTGATTTTTGGTATGTTGACCATCCATGAGGTGAATAACAATCCCATGAAAAAAAATTCAGAAAAAAATGTAGGATATGTGGAAAATGGGGGCGACTCCTTAGATTTAATTAAGGAGTCACCCTAGGAACACTTTCAAAAATACTAAATATAGAATTAAGTATGGAGCATATCTTTATGGGAGAGTAGTTTATCTTCTTATGCACTTTCAATTCTTTCTGTTTGTCATCATCAAAAATAGGGAGAATGTTAAAAAAATGAGACTTGATAACATTTTCTTAAAAAATGAGACTTGATAACATTTTCTCTTTCCTATAAAGTCTTGATGATACAAACATATATATACTATTTGTGTATACTAACTCTCTCCATGCAGATAACTATTTCAACATAATGGTGTAGCTCAATATTTTATCTTAACATCATGTTTCAAGGTAGATCAACTCAAGTCAAGTCCTGTTGCAAGAAGCTTAATGACACAATTTGTATTTTGCTGTAATGATGTAATAATGTTATAATTTTTCGTTTTTCTTCTTACACATACTTAGATTGTTAAAGCCATGATGATGACATATCTTAGAAACCTAAGTTTTGTACAAAATTTCTAAGTCATATACCTTGTTGGTCGACTAACATTTCTTTCTAGTCGACTAACCCATATTATGTAAAAACCCATTTTCTTGGTCATAGACATCTAAAAGATACTTTCAAGCTGACTGAACCATTTGCATAACTTTCAATTTTTTGTTCCTAGTCGACTAACATTTTTTCCTAGTCGACTAAGAGTCAGTTTTCCAACAGATCTATATTTGACCTTCAGTTCTAGTCCTAGTCGACTAAAAGATTTTTCTAATCAACTAAAAGTCTGTTTACGTCTATATTTTTTATCGTTCTTAGTCCTAGTCGACTAATCAATTTACTATAGTCGACTACAGTAGCTATATTATTGACCATTTACAGTAGCTATATTATTGACCATTTACAGTAGCTAGTCGACCAATTATTTTTTCCAATCGACTAATGACAATTCAGTCAATTTTGCAACAAGCCATTTTCTGACCGTTTTCTGACAGTTTTTTACAGTTGTTTGGGCACCCCACTCCTATAAATATGACCCATACCCCAACCATTCTATAGACCTTTTGCTCTCTAAAATTTCAGATTTTCTTACTCCTAAAAGAGAGTGATTTTCGACTTTCCTTCGAGGACAAAGTGCTGAAATTTTCTCCATTGGAAGTCGATCTGCACGAGTATTTCTAACAATCTTTCAATCAAGAAACCTTGAAGAACTTCACACCTTCCTTATGATTCTCCAAAGCTTAAAATTGTTGCTTTTAAATATAACATTGACATGGATTATTATGTAAGAGATTTTTTTTCCCCAACATGTCTCTTCTCAAGCTAGCCCAAAGTCAACAAAAAGAGTGTTAGTTTATGCCCAACACCTATCCGAAAACCGAACCTAACAATGTCAACAAAGATACCTCCATCAACACCTAACTCTTCAATTGCCTCTTCCGATTTATCCTCGTCCAAAAGTTTGTCCTCTTGCTCCCTCATCTCATCCTACTCAAGAGATCAACCTTCCCTTAACACAAAAAAGTCCGAGTCACAGCATTTGACGACAATGTCCAAATGTTATTCCAATGATGAATTGAAATCTTATTCAGTAGAGTTCATGGCTAACAAATTTGCAAATGACTCATATTCTAAATCTGAACAATCAAATTCCACATTTGACAGGTCAAATTCTATGCGAAAATCGTTACGATTCAACTTTGATGAATATTTGAGTGACACATTCCATGTAATCTGAATCGTCGAAGTCTAATTTTGATGAGTCTGAAACTACAAATGCTAAAGTCTCACTAGGAAGTAAAAAGAAAATCTATTTAGGTTTAAAAATCCGATGCAATTAGGTAATACTTGCAACGGGATAAAACAAGAAGGAAAAAAGATAGGATCGATACAGGTCCAACCGACAAGGAAATTCCTTGGTTCCAGCCGCTCTGTACCCAAAAAGACGAGATTATAATTCTCGAAGGTATGCTGAAGTATTCTAGGCCTGTAAAATTAAGCACAACTGGCATAAAAAATTTACATGGCTTCATTAAGGACTTTTAGCCATGAGGTTACTTGTTATCAACTCTCGTCGAAACTAACCAAGCTAAGGCAAGAATGTCTCTTCATCGCATGTGTTCCAGCCAAGAACCTCAATCCTCATAAAAAATCCTCATAAAAAAGATTTTGGAGTTTGGAAAAAAGGTTTGGGATGTCGTGAAAAACAATGAGAGAAGAGCGAGGCTAGAAGACTTAAAGAAAAGTTTCCATTACTTATGAATATTGTGATTAAGATGCAAAATGGTATAGCATTGGAACGCCTTGAAAAGCTTAGCCCTATGAAGTTGGAGGCATTGGAGAAGAAAATAAAGAAACAAAAGATGGCAAAGAAAAAGCATGATTTGCGTGTGAAACAGTTCAACCAAGATTATTGCAAGTTGATCACAAAGAATGTTCCGTAGTTGGAACATATGAGCTTTTTGGCTAGCAAGGTGACTTTTGTGTGGCCATTTTTTATGGCATCTGTTATATTCTCAAATATCATGTAGTTTGGAATATAGTTATTACTATTTGGATCAGTTCTAATGGAATCATTAATCTTGTTAGTATTTTTATAGTTTATCATTACTTGTCATAGATATACCTGCTTTAGTGATAAATATGTTAGGATTTTTTATTTTGTTTAGTTTGAGTACCTTTTTTATAAAAAATTATACATTAAACATATATCTTATTTTGTTCGAGATGTGTGATGGATATTATTTAAGGTGCAATAAAGGGAGAGAACTGTGCTTTATTCTATAAGTCTAAGTATTTAAATATTTAGGAAAAATTAAGATCTATAAACATAAATCTAATGATAAATCATATCAGCGGTGTATTGAGAACATTAATATAAGTTTAACTTGTCATATACTCTACAAAGTGTATTATTAATTCATATCTTTTGAAATAAAAGCCAGTATGCCCTACTTCTATGTCGATATTAAAGAATATGATGGTTATCCAATATCCATCATTTGATTGTTGATTGTCTGCAATATTGCGAACAAATCACGGGAAAAATTAGGAAACTTAAACTGCAATATTCAAAATCCAATATCCATCATTTAACAAGTACAAAAAATTGCATCAACTCACACATACTTGGAGCTTTTGATGTAGTCCCGTTTGTCAATCATCTTGTTTCTTAAATTCTTGTACTCCTTGGGTCTTGATTGACTTTTCTTCATCATAAATGAGCTTCTAGTTATTGTCTTTGAGCTCCTCATTGAATCTTCTCCTTTTTTGATTGAGCTCTATTTTCTTTAGCTTTTGTTTACTTGAATGAATTCTTCTTCTTGATGAAGAAAAATCTTTTTGGAGCTTTTGATGGAACTCTTCTACTTCTTGTCTTTGAGCTCCTCCTCCTTGACTCTTCTCCTTTTTGATTGAGCTCTATTTTCTTTAGCTTTTGTTTACTTGAATGAATTTCTTCTTCTTAATGAAGAAACGTCTTTCTGTGGCTTCCAAATTCTTTCTGATAAGTCCGTTTAAGTTTCCAAATTCATTTCATGGTTTATTCGCAATATTGCAGACAATCAACAATCAAATGATGGATATTAGATAACCATCATATTCTTAAATATCGACATAGAATAATGGCATACTGGCTTTTATTTCAAAAGATAAGAATTAATAATACACTTCGTAGACTATATGACAAGTTAAAACTATTTTAATATTCTCCATACACTGCTGATATGAATTATCATTAGATTTATGTTTACTCTAAATAATAGATCTTAAATTTTCCTAGATATTTAGATCCCTAGCCTTATAAATAAAAACTCAGTTTTGTCCCTTCATTGCAACTTAAATAATATCCATTACACCCCTCGAACAAAATAAGGTATATGATTAATGTACAATTTTTTTATAAAAAAGTTGCACAAACTAAACAAAATTAACAAAAAACGACAAATGTATTTATCACTATAGCAGGTATAGCTATGAAAAGTAATTATAAGTTATAAAAATACTAACAATATTTAAATCATAAAAATTGATTCCTTCATGTTACGAGATAGATACTATGATTCAATTAGAACAGATTCAAAAACAATAACTACATTCCAAACCACAGGATATTTGAGAACCTAACGGATGCCATAAAATTAACCGCAAAAAATCACCATGCTAGCCAAAAAACTCAAATGTTCCAACTACGAAACATTCTTTTTGATCCACTTGCAATAATCTTTTGATTGAACTGTTTCACCCACAAATCATAATTCTTCTCTACCAACTTTTGTTTCATTATTTTCTTCTCCAATGCCCCCAACTTCATAGGGCTAAGCTTTTCAAAGTGCTCCAATGTTCTGTCATTTTGCATCTTAATCACAGTATTCATAATTAATGGAAACTTTTCGTTAAGTCCACTAGCCTCGCTCTACTCTTATTGTTTTTCATGACATCCCAAACCTTTCCAAACTCCAAAAACTTTTTTCGTGCGAATAGAGGTTTTTGGCTGGAACACATGTGAGGAAGAGACACGCTTGCCTTAGCTTGGTTAGCTTCGACGAGAGTTGATAAGTGACCTCGTAGCTAAAAGAGTCCTTAACAAAGCCATAGAAATTTTGTATGCCAGTTATGCTCAAATTTACAGGCCTAGAATACTTCAGCGTACCTTCGAGAATTATAATCTCCTCTTTTTTGGTACAGAGATGCTGGAACCAAGGAATTTCCTTGTCGGTTGGACCCACATCAGTCATATCTTTTTCCTTCTTGTTGTACCTCGTTGCAAGTATTACCTCCATTGCCTCGGATTTTTAAACCTCAGTAGATTTCTTCTCTTTACTTCCTAGTGAGACTTCAACCTTAGTAGCTTCAAACTCATCAAAATCAGACTTCGACGATTCAAACTGCATGGAATATGTGTCACTCACATATTCATCAACATTGAATCTTAACAATTTTCGCACAGAATTGACTTGTCAAATGTGGAATTCGATTGTTCAGATTTAGAATATGAATCACTTGCAAATTTGTTAGTCGTGAACTCTACTGAATCAGATTTCATTCCAGATTTGGAATAACATTTGGACATTGTCGTCAAATGTTATGACTTGGACTTTCTTGTGTTGGGGGAAAGTTGCTCTCTGGAATAGGATGAGATGGAATGGCAAGATGAAAAACTTTCGGATGAGGATAAATCGGAAAAGACGATTGGAGAGTTATGTGGAGATGGAAGTGCATTTGTTGTCATTGTTAGGTTCGGGGTTTCGGATAGGCATTGAGCATAAACATGCAAGAACCCCACTAGCACTCTTTTTGTTGACTTTGGACTAGCTTGAGAAGATAGACATGTAAGGAAAAAATCTCTCAAAATAATCCATGTTCATGTTATATTTAAAAGCAACAATTTAGCTCCTCCCCAGGAACTTAGTTCCTCCAAAAAATTTAGCTTTTACTAAACTATAGTTTCCTTCAGATTTAGCCTCCTCCAAAATTTAAAATTAAAAGTTAGTTACCACCAGAGAAATTCAGTCCCCCCATAATATTTTAGTTCCCCTAAAATTTAGTTCCTTCCAGATTTAGTTTCCCTTAAGATTTTAGAGTTTTCTTGTCAAACTTTTTGCAAACTCTTATCCCACCCATTGATTGCTCAAGATTCAATACCAACCACCTTTTTACCCACCCTTTTATCCTAGTCAACAACCCGGTTCAAAAACACCTCTCAATTGTATAATAGATAGTATTTAGATGTTCGGTCCACTTTAGATTTGAGCAGCCAGAGTTAACCAATCAAATTGATGATACAAACCTAGTTCGCAACCATCTCTCTAGAAAAACTGAAACATATTGGTCTCTAAACAAGTTGCCAGCTAATAGGTAACCAGCCACCAAATGCCAATGCTAAAATAGCACCAACGGGCTGCTCAAAGTCGGGACCACTACGGGAACTACGCTTAACACAAGAACAAAAGGACGTAGTAATTATACTCGCTGACGGATCCCCAGAGTCTGCAGCAAAAGGTTTCATGATTTGATCCAAGATTTGATGCCATTGGGTTGCACCAGATGAGAAAAAAATGCAGTAGGTACAGCAATATAGCTATGCATGTGAAGCAAGTAGCTCTAATAATAATAAGCATTGAACCAATTGCTACCAAAAACACCATACTTCGACTCACCCCGAGCTGTTCCCTGATTCAATGCATTCCCCAGAGAAAGAATTGTCTGCATGATCCTTTTCAATTTGACAGAATTTCTTATCTGAGAGACAAACATATTGAGTAATAAGATCAGTAATAGAGATATCAACTAAGGCACCCAAAAAGGATTATCTTTTACCTCCCCAGCGGCAGAGTTGACAATGTTCAGATTACAACTCAAGTCAGCAACCTGCAAAAGAATATCCAGGGAGAGATGATGATATGTATAATGAGATGCAACGTAATAGGGGAAAAAGTCATTTATAGTACGCCTAACCTGGGACCGGAACTGAATCTTAAAAGAGAATACTCTCAGCTTTGACTCCACCCTTGGAAGTTTCATCAGCTCTAAAAAGTACTGTCAGATAAAATGTGAAATGATGTATGTCAATGACTTATTTAACACAACTGATGGGTCATTCTTTTCCAATGCCAACATACATCATTTCAAGAACAAGTATCCAGAGAATTTCAGCATGGTTTTCTTCAAAGATACATAATTGTTATTGCTAAACGACACACTTTCTCAAGAGATTACTTTACTTAAAAAGGCTCCCACTACATCATCTCTATCATCATGAAATCACAAGAAACCAACATCTTTTAATGCAAAAAAAGCTGGTCGCAAATTCAGGCAGGCATTGCCGACAAAGATGTAACAAGTTCTGCTTGCGGGCTAATTTGTTTCCTATACATGGAGCTATTGCAGCGCCAAATCGCCAAAATAAGTGTTCTAAATATTGGACCGATATCCAATATATCGACAACTATCACGGAAATTTTATTAGGCCGGTATGATATTCTCAATATTTTAGCGTTTTTCGGGTTTTAGGGAAAATATCGGCTATAACGGTTGTGGCACACGATATCAGTCGATATCTCGGTTCGAAATATCGGCAGATATTGGTCGAGTTTTAATTTTTGGGTTAGCGGGTTGGTCTGAATTGTGGATCCGGCCTGACCCGCACCCGTTTACATATATAAACAAGTCATTTGGTTTTTTTTTGGAAACCCCCCTACATTCCATCAGCTCGCCGCTCCTGTGCCTCTTCAGTTCACAGCTCAGACAATCGTCGCTGCTTTGTGCGAAAATCTCCCCTCTTCGACGGAGTTCTGGGAGAAGCAACCGACGGAGCCGGGTCGCCATCGGTGAGGTTTTCTTTCTTCTGCAAATTTTAATTTTTTTTCTTTTTTTTCCGGTAACAAGTTTCAATCTTTAATTTTTTTAGGTCGTTTTTTAAGTATAATATTCACGGTCAGTCATCCTCGATCATCAACTCATCACTGCTCACGGTCACGATGATCCCTGCTCACGAGTCAAGCCTCATGATCATTAACTCATTGTCCCTCACGGTGAGTATCTCTACTTTTTTTTCAGTTTTTCAATGTCTTCATTCTTTTTCCATTTTTGGATTTATTTTGATTATATCAATTTTTTAGTCTTCATTTTCCAATTTATCTTTAAATATATGGCCCACTTTCAATGCAAAATTATGCGTTCAGCTTGCTTTCGGGGGAGGGTTGCTTAGCAATTAGCGTGTTAAATCTTGCATATGCTTCATTTCTTTGTTGGCCATTGAAGGAAAGAAAGGTTGAAAAGAAACACGTGAATTGACAGATAACTTGACACATTCCATAGACAAAGATATTCATTGCGCATGTATGATGCCCTTGTTCACTTGTAGTTTCTTATAAAGCGAACAAAAGGTTGAAAAGTAACACATAAATTGTGTGCATCAAAAAAATTGAAAAGATACGTGTCCATGTTCACTTGTAGTTGCTTATAGAGGGTTTACCTTCACTATGTTTTTTTAAAATAAAGGAATTAGTTGGACCAACATGGATCATCATTTTCCCATGTATGATTGAGTTGGTGAGAATCATCATCACCCACTTATGAGAGCACTAAAATCTACATTTTAGTTTTCATTGACCATTGTATTTTTTGATGCTATCGATTTGTTTAATATATGTCATATTGCCATGTATGATTGACTTGGCTCGTTTTATTTTATTTATTGCCATATTGCCATATTTTATTTATTAACGTTGTTAATGTCTGTGTCATGATTTATGATGCACTTTTAGTTTCTCAGTTTAAGCACATGTTCCATACACGTTTAGTTTAGGCTTTAATTAATTTTCATTGTTCATTTTATCCATTAAAATTTTTCAATGTCTTTGTCATGCTTCTTAAAATATGATTTATAGTCATTTGAAGATGTCGTCCTCCGGAGCTTCTAGCAAAATTACTCCAAAACATGACCCATGCCCGGCATATAAAAAGCAATTGGATAGCCATAATACAACCAAAATACAATGCAACTATTGTAATCAAATAGTTTATGTAGGAATTACCCGTTTCAAAGCACATCTTGCGGGTAGAAGTGGAACTGTTAGACCATGTGGTAGTGTCCTGGATGATATGAAGAATAAGGTGCTAGATATTATTACGAAATTTGAGAAGAAAAAAGAGCGCAAGGTGACGATAGTTCAAGCTTTAATGGATGATGTTAATATTGATGGTGAGAAATATGCTCAAGATGAACATGAGAGTGTGGCACATCAGAAGTTTTCATCATATTCAAGTGCTTTTTCTTCATTTAAAAAGATGGTGT
This sequence comes from Scilla litardierei, assembly GCA_030789695.1. NCBI lineage: Eukaryota > Viridiplantae > Streptophyta > Magnoliopsida > Asparagales > Asparagaceae > Scilla > Scilla litardierei. The sequence goes on from CM061142.1 coordinate 48,777,200, forward strand.
CGATGGATAAGTATACCACTCAAACTCCAACCGATTTGGATGTGTTTGGAAAAGACAAAGCAAGGTCTATTGATTCGAATGAAAGAAAGAATAGAATGAAGAATACAATCAGATATATTGTGAGTGGTTCTTTGAAGCTGGAATTTCTTTCAATTCTGCAATCATTGGATAATTTAGGCAAATGTTGTAGGCCGGTGGTCAATTTAGACCATTCTAGGAAGCTTCATCTCCATATAAGCTAGGAGAGACATGCCTTGAAAAGGAGGTGGAGGAGCCACATGAAAGAATAAAATCCTTTAACGAGAGTTATAGCATTCATGGATGCTCCCTTATGACTGATGCTTGGTCAGATCGAAAACAACGGAGCATCATGAATAAAGTAGTACACTGCCCAGCAGAAATTGCTTTCTAGAACTCTGAGGATGTTTTCGACAGAGCAAATTAGTGGGACATTTATTCATAATTTTGTGGACAAAGCAATAAAAACCCTAGGAGAGAAGAATGTGGTTCAGAGAATTACGGATAATGCTTCAAATAATATAACGTCGTTAAAAATACTAATAGTAAAAGGCCAAGAATCTTTTAAACGAGTTGTGTGACACACACCGTCAATTTGATTCTAGTTGACATTGTCAAAATTAAGCCAATCAGGAGAGTGATTATAATAGAAAGAGATGTATCTATTTTCATCTACGTTCATACCATCACTTTGAGCTTGATGAGAGAGATTACCAAATGAGACATAGTAAGGCTTGATACTACCAAGTTTGTCACGACCTTTTTATATTTGAGTTCAATAAGAGATAAGAAAAAAGCACTGAAGCATATATTTAGCTCTAAACAATGGGAATAGTGACCTTTCAAGCAAGCCTGTAGGAACAAATGTATTCATAATTAAAATTTATTTACATTGATATAAGATATTAAGAATATTTGATCAATTTCTAATGATAACTAAATTATATATTGTTGTTTTGTAGATCCAAGAAATTATTTTAAGTAACAAGTTTTGGTATAATGTGGATCTTGCATTGAAAATTCTCTTCTTTGGTAAAAGTTTTAAGGATAGTAGATGGTGATAAAGTCATATAAATGAGATTTGTTTATGGTAATTTGGTGGAAACTAAGAATGGAATTGCATCGGCCCTTCCACAAAAAGATGTGTATCTTCCATAAATAATTGATAGCAGATGAGATGAGAAGCTCAAGCCGCACTTGTATAAGACTGTGTATTATTTGAACACATTTTATTATTACTTGAATCGGGAAGCTATTGGAAATGGTAAATATTTTTTATGGGTTTTCTGAAATGCATACATATCATCTATGAGAATGATCCTAATGTTATTGGAAAGATTGGAGAGCAGCTCTACTTGTATCAAACCCAAAAAGGTTCATTTAGACAGAAGTTTGCAAAGTATGCTGTAAAAATTCAAAAACTAACCCGTATGTAATTTTTGTTACCAAAGAATGCATAATATATTTACCAATTTTTTAAATAATTATATATTATGCGATTATTTTTATATTTATTAATTTGACAGTCACATGGTGTAGTTTCTATGACACCGATGCTCCTGAATTGAAGCATTTGGCATTAAGGATCTTGAATTTGCCAATTAGCTCTTCTGGGGGGGCGAAAGAAAATGGAGGACATTTAAGATGGTAATGCTATAAGATTATTCTAAAACTTTAATTTTATTGAAAAATAATCGTTCTTTAATAATTTGTTTATCTTTTGTAGACTCATATAAAGAAGAGAAACCGACTAAGTTATAACAACTTACACGACCTAGTCTTCATCAAATTTAATGCCGAGCTTAGGAATAAGCATGAAAACAAGGATATGGATCTTTTAGCTGCTTATAATGATAATGAAAAGATTTCATATTGTTTGGTGTCCAAAAAACTACGGTGCTGAAGTTTCAGGTGTTTCCCAGTGAGAAATTAACTTAGAGACAAGTGGCCAAAGCTATGGAAGCTAACCCTAAAAGAAAGAAGAGCTCAAGAATGATGACGTATAAAGAAACAAAAAGTGGATGAGCATCTTCATCGACTTAAGGAAAGAAACCGACCATGAAAAAAGAAGAGTTTGAATCATCATCGGAATCATCATCGATGAGGATAAGCTAGATGATGAGTCACATTGTGATCATGAAAGAGATGATGGATAGGGATAAGGATGGGCATGTCCAAAGCCCGATTGGGCTTCCAATTGGGCATGCCACATCAGCATCCCTACACACCATGCCCATTCTCATCCCTAATGATTGACAAACAAGACACACTATGATATTATAAACATTGCTTTGATGCTTTTAGTGTGTTTGTTTTTTTTTTACTTTTTACTAGAAAACAACCAACATTGCTTTGATGCTTTTAGTGTGTTTGTTTTTTTTACTTTTTACTAGAAAACAACCATGCTTCTATATTGTTTCAACTGTTTCTATGGTTTTTATTTATGCGAAAATATTTTTCTCTTCCTACAAATTTTTCTGATTTCAATGTTATTCGGATTTGGGTGTTCCGATCTCCTTCTGGGCTTTTCTTCAGTTTATATTATTCAAAAGTTTATATTATTCAAATTAAAATCTTCTACGGGCAAAATTTTTATTCGGTTTATATAATTATTATTTGTTTGAGATTCTTTGATCATAAAATATTATGTTAGAACGATTTTTGTTATGGGAGATGATGATTATGTGAATTGAGGGATTTATCCCCTTTGAAAATGTAGGCCTTACGGCCAATCTGTGGCTTTGTGGCGACCCCACCGCTGCCATTTGTCACTATGTTGTATGGATTAGGGCTTCGGTTGTTTGTTGGTTTAAGTTTGGACTTTGGGGGTTGACCCTTTTGCGTTTCCTGGCTTGGTTGCCTTTGGTTTCATCTTGTTAGCTTTCGGCTCTTGTTTCTTGACCATTTGGGGCATCGACCTCTTTTCCTTGCCGGATGAAGCATCCAGCTCGCTGTCTTGTGACTGTAGCCTTTTAGCTCCCTCTTTTGGGATGACAGAGGCATTTTGGCTTAATGTTCCTTGCTATTTTGTGAATTCCCATCCTTGTCTTTGTTGGTTGAAGTTTCGGATCCATGTTTACTATTGTTAGGAAATTTTGGTTTGCTATTTTCCTGACAGCCACGATAATAATCCTTAAAATCTGACCATGTGATCCATTATTTTTCCTGTACAAAATTTTAGTATTATTAAACTTTCATGTTATTAAAATTTCAGTTTGAAATAAAAATCCCTTTTTTTAGCCTGAAATCGTTTATTGAATGGACTTGGACTAGAATTACGTTTGCAAGCAGCACCGATGAGAACTATTTGATTTGACATCACCTATTGCATAATATTTTATTTTCTGGTTTGGCCTAATCATATGGTGAATGTAAAATTATTATTTTATGTTATTGTTTATTAATCTTTAAAGCATGACTACTAATTTTATTATCTTATTTTGTAAATATTGTACTCGCTTGGTTCGTGACTATTTAAAAAAATATTCCACTGAATGAATGGCCAGTATTCACGTTAAATGAGATAAGAATACCAAAACTTTCTTGAGTTTGTATAGTATATATTCTCTTAGTACATCTATGCTTGCATATGACATCATGCTTATATCTACTTAGGTACATTTATGCTTGATTTAAGAAACCCTGATTGTAGTATTTGGAGCTTTATTCATGGGCAGATTGGCACTGCGTCCAATTTGCCACATCAGAATAGCCATAGAAGGCCCTGATGTAGTGAAATAAAACCCAAACAAAAGAAATAACAAAAAAATTGGTGCCCTTTGACTACCCACCATCAATCGTACTTAATCAAAGACCGGAGTTTATAAAATCACACATATAGAATTGCACCACAAAGTTGGTGAATTGGATCCACATGCATCGGAAGCTACAAAATAGCCTAAATAATAACAATAATGCACGTGTGCGCATGTGTGTTCAAATCCATGCAAGTAGCTTCCGGGACAAGTTACTAGATCTTTCTAATATAAACTATACTAATATGAATCCAAATTGTATTCAAATTAGTATGTTAATATTTGAGTCTTTTGGATTTTACTATTTGAGTTTATCAGAGTCATTTTAGATTTAATTATTTGAGTCCTCTTAGAATTTTCTTTTGTAAAAGAATTTGAGTCTTTCATGGTTTCTTTTTTCAAAGAAATTTGAATCTTTTAAGCGTTTCATTTTTCAAGGAATTTGAGTCTTTTTCAAGTTTCTTGTTCTAAAAAACTCTTATTTTATTTAGAAGTCTTCATTCGAGCTTATCTATGAGTTTAAATACGAGTCAAATTAGTGTTTATATTAGTATATAAATATGACTTTATATTTATCTTTTTTTAAATGATTTATTGAATAAAATTTGAGAAAATTTGATTAAATTTTGTGTTTGCCAAAATTAAACTTTTGATGATCTTGGATGATAAACTCGACGTGCACAACTAACTCAAGCTCAATAAGTGGGTCAACCTCGGACTTAAGATCAAGATCTAATGCGGACATAGGCTCAACCTCAAACTTTATCTTAGACTCAACATCTAACTTGGGCTTAACTTGGGCTTGATCGCTGACTCAACCAATGGCTCAAGTTCTTATTCAACCTTCAAATGCTCCCTCAGCACATTGGAGTTTAACACTTTCTTTTGATCAACTCAAATCTTTAGTTAGGAAGATTTCAACCTAATTTACTTCCTAGTAAATAGGAATGTGTGATTGATCTTTCAAAACTTATTACACCTAGATCATACAACCAAGTTTTTCCTAGCAAAATTATGGTACATTTATAATGTCACGTCAAATATGATCATGATAACTCGTAAGCTAAAGAGGCACTAAGCATCGCTAGCTAATTGAATAAATAGTTTTATCAAACCAAGTTACACTACATGGTTATGGGTGAAGCTCAGCTATTAGACATGAGACTGATTTGGTAATAATATTAACATAACTTCATCTATCATCAATTTATATAATTAATCACATACCTTGATATAGGTAGGTATGAAAAATGCTAGTCATGCGCCAATCTTCATCACCTTTAGGTTTTATAGGCAATCACCCATGAGTACTAGACTCGCGTAAATCTTCATCTACATCAGTAGTACTTTCCGATGTATAGATTTCTTCGATCGTTCCTCCAAAATATGTAATGGCTCGAACTGGCTTGGATATGACTCAAACGGATTGGCAATATGGCTTGAAATGGTTTTAAAATATTCAAAATAATGAAATGACATGAAAATCAACTAAAATTCCTCTAAATACCAGAAAATCTCAAAACTTACTTGAAAATCAAAAAATAATAATGTAAATTATCACGTTGTACTTAAGCTATCAATACGCGTCAGGTCTAAACTCAGATCGGGTATGTTGTTCTTTGAGTTTAAATTAGGTTCGAGTTGGAATTGGGTTCAAATTATTGAAGCGGGCTAAATTCGAATTTGGGCAAATCTCTGAACTAATTCAGGTCAAATTCGGATCCAATTGAAATTGATCAAATTCATATCAAGATTTGTATGATCCTTGTTAAACTTCAAGCTCGGATTTGTATTCGGGATGCAGTAAAATCACTAAACCAGCAATATTGCCTAGGTAGAAGAGATAGACTTACATCGACAAGGTGTGGGATGAATTCATCGACGAGTTCTGACGGATGTGATGCTATCAAATTGTGTTGATAGCATCTATAATGAAGGCGGCCGATGGCGATGAAGACCACATCGATGATGAATGTGCTTGGATGATGCAACGCGGTTGTGATGATAAGGCAGCATGATCGGCGGTACTGTCGATGACTTATATGGTGCTTGGTGTAGACGAATACAAAATCAACGACAGTGATTGTCCCAAATCGATGATGAATGTGCTCGGATGATGCAACGCGAGTGGTGAGGACAAGGCAGCATGATCGACGGTACTGTCGATGACTTCTGTGGTGCTTGGTGTAGACGAATACAAAATCAACGATAGTGATTGTCCCAAATGACAGTTGTGGAGATCAGTGGAAAGGTGTTGATGTTAGTGATGTTGATGATGAAGGGGGGATGGATTTGGATTTTGGGTTTTAAAAAAATTGGGATTTCGAAGGAAACGTGGATGGGGATTTTGTGAATTATGGTTTGGATGTTTTGGTTGTTTTGTTGAAGAAGATGAATGAGATAACCAGTGGGGTTTTTTGAAATTGGGTTTGGTTGTAGTGACTCAGGCTGAGGTTTATGGAAAAACAAGGGTGAAGATGGGAGAACAGTACATGTGGGTAATTCTCTAAATTATTTTTGAGTAGTACATGTGGGTAATTCTCTAGATTATTTTCGAATTCTCTAGATTATTTTCGAAATAGCACTGAAGTTTTTCGTCTCTTTTTTAATCTTTGATTTTTATTGCTTTTATGATCTCTCCTATTTTTTAGATATTTTTTGGATCCAAGCCCTAAAAAGATGATGAAAACAAGAAAGTTAGGATTTTTTTTCAAAAACCTAATTATGAATACAAACGGGTGATGATAATGATGAAAAGAAGGAAAAAAAATCAGAGATACAAAGTTTGACGCATGACGGTAGCGGGAAAATTTGGATTTAAGGAAGAATAAAATTATGTATTTGATAACTTTTGGGCCTCGCACCCCGAAGATCTAATTATCATTGACTCACATGCCTTGCACGTAGAGATTTTTCGAATCTCTCAACTAGGTAACCAAGCTCATTCTTACACTCCAATGTAAAGATTTACTTTTTCGGAAAACTCAAAGTTTATATCAAATTTCTAATTCTATTTAAAGCTTACAATTTAACTCTCAAAAATAACATATATGAGACCAAAATTTTAAAATAACTAAAAGACTCAAAATAGCTAAAATATTCAAAAGGACTCAAACTCTATTTCAAATAAAATTTAAAATAAAATCTAAAAGGAACTATCTTAATTCCAAACTGAATGGATCCTCATCACCTCTAAAGCCCGAACAAGAGCCTGAGCCAAATTCGAGACATCAATCGAGCTCAAACCAAATGTTGAGTTCAAGATCAAGTTGGAACCCAAGTCTACATTCATACATGAGATCGAGCTCAAGCCTAAACCAGAGTTCCCAATCAAGCCCGAACCAGATCTTAAGCATAAGATTAAGTGTGAGCACAAAACTAACTTTTTAATTAAGCCTAAATTAGATCATGCTTCTGAACCTGCGATGAATATACACCTATCTACAATTAGAGACAAAGTTGGAACCGCTTATTAATCATATGTCAGTACTTAGCTTGCAGACACACCTTTAAAAATTGACCATATCGTCTTCTTCATCCATGATCCTCATCATTTAGTAAGCATATTTTGCAAGTCTTCATATTATTTGCAACTTCGATACATTCTTCAAAAAATGCCTCATTGCCAATCTATTTTTAACAGTATTTCAAAATTCGAGGATGACTTCCACCAAATTGTGCTCTCTTGCTACCATTCACTATGTGCTAAATTTTTCAAAATCAGACATCATTATGATGGGAATCCAAATTGGATTCAAATTAATAATTTATTATTTTAGTCTTATATATTGCATTATTTGAGTTTATTTGAGTCCTTTTAGATTTAATTAATTGAATCCTTTTAGAATTTTCCTTTGTAGAGGAATTTGATCTTTTAGGGTTTCTTTTGAAATTTAAGCCTTTTTAGCTCCTCCTTTTCTTAAAACTGATTATTTTTTGAGTTTCATGTTCTAAGAAACTCTTTTAGTTTGTTTAGGAGTCTTTATTTGAGTTTATTTAGGAGTTCGAATATGAGTCACATTAATCTTTTTATTAGCATATGAAGTGATTGGGACCCTTTTGTGGAATAAAGATGGGATTTTTAGGGTGGAGAGGCAATAAAAATAAGATTTTTATTGGAAAACTCAGATCTGAAAATAACAAGGCACTACTACAAATCGACTAATGGCTAGATAACAACTACGAATAGAAGAAACAATTAACTAGGGAGTAATCTAAAATCCTAGGACAACTTATCTAAGAAATACTAAAAAGGATTTTCTTCACAAATCTCGCATAAACCCCATTAGGGCCAAATAGAGAAACATTTCAATATTTTTTTACGAAAATACCCCCGTGGCCAAAAGTCACAGCCGCATCACTACTCTGCTCCCGAAAAACCACCTTGTCCTCAAGGTGGTGCGTGAAGTGTGTGGACGGTCTATTCCACGTGTAGGTGCTCCTGATCATCTTCCTCGCCAGCTTCCAACATTACCAAGCCCTCTCCATCCTCTTCATCGTCATTCACTATCAGTATCTGAAGAGTACGGTCCCCACACTGCTGCCCTGGAGTAAACTTCTCGTCGCATTTGAAACACAGACTCTTAGCTCGCTTGTCACGAATCTCTGCCTCCGTCATCCTCCGTGTATCTCCTCCAGGTCGTGGTTCCGCCCACTTCTCCTTACTAGCCGATGCCCTGTTTGTGGGTGCTGCTCCACATGTGGCCGCCTTCTGTCCCCCTACAGGATCCTGCCCTCGAAAAGAGGTGCCTCCTCATGTCTCACGGGCCCTCATCTCTGAATCCTGATGATTCTCCACCATTCTTGCCAGCGTCATCATCTCTCGCAGATCCCCAGGCCTTAGTTGTCTTAGCCCCGATCTAATGGTGGGTTTCAACCCATTTATAAAGCACCCCTCCAAGGACTCTTCTGATACCCCACGAATTCTGATGCATAGCATTTCAAACTTCATGATGTAGTCTCTCACTGTCCCATCATGCCTCAATGCGTACAGCCTATCATAAGCTCCCCCAACATGCACCTCCCCAAAACGCTCCAAAAGGGTGAACTCCTCTCACGTACCAAATGACCTCTGCTGTTGTGTCCATCGGAACCATCCTAATGACTCTTCCTCCAAACAGACTCCTACGGCCTTGAGCCAATCCCCCTCCTGCACCATAGCTGCCTCAAAATACCTCTCCACATAATATAACCAACCATCGGGATCCTCCCCCTCGAAAACAGGCATCTTCAGCTTCCTCAGCCAATTCTCTCCTGCAAATCATCCTCTCCCATGTGGATGGTCAAGGCGCCTCGGCTCAAATAAATGTGGTCCCTCATGCACATACCCTGCGGTTGGATTCCGAGCCGCATCAGCCTATAACTATGGTTTTGTATTAATCTTTTTAATGAGTTATTGAATAACCATAAATCTTTTTAATGGGTTATTGAATAAAATTTGAGAAAATTTAGTGAAAATTTTGTGTTTTTCAGATTAATTTTTTTACAATAGTGTGTGAGTTAGCTTGGTTTCCTGAGCATGAGTTGTAAAAACGTGTGAGACATATGATTCGATGATCAACAGATCTCAACAGTGCAATCAAATCCCTAAATACCTTTTCCTCAATTGCCTCACCACAACCCCTTTCTCTTTTGCCGTGTCACGCATACTTTTGCAATAGTAAAAATTACAATGTATTAAAAAATTTTCTTTTTTCCTTTTTTACTGTTGCATGTGTGCATGGATGTTCTTTGAGGGGAGACAGTGCAGGAGCAAGTTTCCTGACCTGTTCGCATTTTCCCAAACTTTCTTTATCTCCACCAAACCCCTGAAAAGTTATGCAAGCACATTAAGGATATACAAAAAGAACATAAGCAATAAAAACGACTAGCATAATATATGACCGACTTGTGTATATAAGGAAATTAAATCATATGTATTTACCTTGAGTTGCTCCATTTCCTCCTTGGTAGGACAAAACTTTATGAGGTTATCAATCTGATCACCATCTAAAACAGAATCATCCAGAGTAAGCACAGAACTCTGTAAAACAAGAAAAGAGGTTAGAATAAGAATTTCAATTTGTAAGTCAGTATGTTTGGAATGTGGGGCAAAATGGTTGAGAAGAAAGAAAATTATTATAACTATGTAATATCTTTTTGAGCAGTTCTGCAATACAACAGGAGAATCAAGCAAGCATCTTCAAATGAAACTTCGCTGTCTCAAATCTTTCTGCAACCTGCACATTACTTTATCCTTTACATGAACAATTACCTTGACACTTGCATATGCATGTACTTGCGGAGAAGAATTAAATGAAGTGAAAAGGTGGAAGTAGTGGGATATGTTTATAGTCTTAAAGGCGCAAAGTATTTGGAGAGGTACTACCTTAAACATACAAAACGATTCAGTGCATATGAGAGCTTACCATTAAATCAGCCAGTGGCATCTTAACCTTTGTAAGCATGATTTCGCAATTATTAGCCCTTCTGAGATCAATCTACAAGAAATCATGCATAAGCATCAAATGTTATATCATATACAAGTTCTGCTCTTTCTTCCTTTGTTTAAACAAGATAGATTATATCAAAAGAACAGCAATAGAGAGCAATCTTACGGACTAGCAGCTTCTAAGAATTGCCAGATTACCAATGAAACTGTGCCTTCGATTTTAGTCATACATATAATGATGAGCGAGTATAAACAAGTCACTATATTGTATTATTTATAAGTTATATAAATGCTGATAATTGAAGGGTGGAAAATATTAGATATTTTCTTAATTCATTTTGAGTTAAATGGCGATGAGTTCTTAATCTTGGATGCTACCTAGCACCTACCATGGAACCTTTTGGTAAATATTACAGAAAATTTAGCATGGTACCAATATATTTTCATTCATGGAAGGTCCTGAGAATAACCCCAGAATGTCGAGGCTGGAAGCAATGTATGACAGCTTATCACATCATGAAACAGTCAATCTTCATCACGAATAAGTAACCATCAAAATGAGATTGACTGGAAAGCACCAAAGCTGAGAAGCTCCATGAAAGAATCCATCAACGCAACATTAATCATGTATCATTTATTAACAAACTCATAAGGTAAGTATGGGAAGAGAGCGCCTTACCATGAAGCATAGAAGTCAAGATGTCAGAAGACTGTAGTTAAGCAAATGCAAACAGTTAAATTTTCCTCGGGCTAACAAAACTCTGCTTAAAGGGAAGAGGTTTTAAAATATTGACTATATGCAACTGCATTCGCCTTAAAGGGACAGGAGTCAAAGTGCCTGCTATAAATAATGGTTCTCAAGAGAAATTAGACTGAAATCATGTTCAGATATATGACTAGCACAAAGTTAAGACTATTGGATATTGAATACCCCAAGTATAGTTTTGATGATGATTAAACAAATGAAGATACTAATCTATAGGTTATACAGATTGTTTCTATAAGATAAGTTCAAAGGAAAATTTCAACAAGACTTTTGGTGCATGCTCGAATCAATGAAGACATTCAATTGGAGCATGAGGTCAAGATAGAATGTAGAGAAGACTCGCTCAAAGGAAAAAAGAGCTCAAGGTTCTAAGGCATTGAGACGGAGGACTTCAAGCTACATCAAGTCAAGATGGTATATATTTGATGTATTTTGTATTTTAGTCCATGTCCTTGGAATTTATGTAGGCCTTTAAAATTAAAGCTCCATACACACTTAGAAATTCAGAATAACATTTTTAATCCATAAAATTAGTTTGAAAATATTTTGAAATCTTTTAGATAGTGTACCATATTCTCTTATGGTACAAATTCATGTCTCGGATGAGTAGTCGACTCTCAATTCTATAGGAGTCGACTACTGAAGCTTAACAGCTTCTAAGTATGTTCGATCACTGCCAGTGTAGTCAACTTCTGTAACCAGTGTAGTCGACTCCTGAGATAGTAGTCGACTTCATGTTGTACACGAGTCGACCCTCAGGTCACAACAGTCAGATTTTGACAGCTTCATTAATTGATGTGATTTTGTCGATTATAATATTCGGAGATGATTTTGCAAATCTGTTTTGTGTGAAAACCATCTCTACATATAGAGAGCTTTGCAAGAGTTTTATAATAACAATATAACATTTATTCAGCAATTTCAAAGCAGTTTTCAAGTGTTTCAAAGCTTTTTCATCTCTTTTTCAAGTGTTTCAAAGCTTTTCATCTCTTTCTCTCCTGTTCTCTAATTTTTCAATGTCATTTTGTTTTAATTTTCTTTAAGAGCTTTTAAGCAATTTATGTCCTTCTTAGATCTAAATTTCTAGAGCTTAATCTCTATCATTTTGAGATTAGAATAAGTTGGTTTTGATTCTCAAGGGTTTTAATTTTCAATTATTTCTTCATATCAAAAAGATTTTCTATAGCCACTTATACACATGAGCTTCAATCGATCAGCTATAGGAGCATTATTACCTCTTCAAAAGTGCAAGTAAAATTCACACCCTTGTGTGATGGTAAGTTTTAATACTTGGTGATTGTACTTTGTGAAAAGTCTCTTGCACGAGGCCCTAACTTGGTGAGCTTATTGTGGTTATTGCATAAGCCATCTTATTGGAGAAGATGCACATGTAAAAAATTCTTGTATGGAGACAATGTGTTGGAAAGCCCCTATTTTGAGGCAATGTAGTGGAACTCCCAGCATTGATTGGGACTAGACTAGCCCACGGATGGGTAAACCAGTATAAATCTCTCTGTGATTGACATTGTCATTGTCTCCCGATCCTTATAATCTTTACTTGAAATAATTATTGTTTGACTTCTGTTGTTGTTGTACACTGACTCTTGATTGCAAGTATTTGGGTTGTTAATAAAGTATCTAGCGAGTTTACACTCGTAGGAGACTTAAACAATCTTTAGAAGGATTTGATAATTTTTAATTACGCGGTTATTTTTAAGAATACTATTCAACCCCCTTCTAGTATTGATTGCCATCTACAAGATCCCAACATGTGATACCAGAGCAATGTAGCTTAGATGGTGTCAACAATTGAGATGAGCTCTCTTCCAATATTCGATGGAACAAATTATTCATATTGGAAGATAAGCATGACGAGCTACATTGAGTCCCTCAACAACAGTGCTTGGTGCGTCATCGAGTTCCCTTACCTCAGACCCATAACACCTGCATCTCAATGGACAAACCAAGAAGTGGACATGCACATACTACACTCAATAGTATGAGTACTGTACTATGTCATATTAACGAGTAATTTTTGAGTATGTTTCAGTGTATCAAATTTGGTGCCTACTCAAAGAAAAGCATGGAGAACACGTGAAGACTCAACCTCCAGAAGCAAACAACATAGAGAACGACAACAACGAGCTGTGCCTAATAGGACATCAAAGTGACACCAAGGTACATGACCCAAACCCCTCTGATAGTAAAAGTGACGATGATAAAGAACTAGCAAGATCTTTTGAACTATTATACAAAGAACATCAAAAACTTAAAAAGAAATACAAAAAGTTGAATGATAGTAACTATGCCTTAATTACTGAACATGATTCAATTAAAACAAAATATGAGACTTTGTTATGTGATCATGAGACCTTGAAAAACAAACATGCTATTACCGTTACTAGTCTATGAGTTGACACACTTGCAAATGATATCACCACGAGTAAGCTTAAGCACGAAGAATTGCTTCTTAAGCATGAGTAGTTTAAGAAACATCCTAGTGCAAAAGCCACTTCCTCTATTGCACATGTTTCCACTTCTAGAAATGCCACTAAAAATATTCATGTTAGATTTAATGTGGTGCATGCTAATGTTAGAAAAAATCAGGCATTTATGTATGATAGATATGCTAAAAATGCTAAAATGCTCACAATGTTCCTCACAATGTTTACCATCTCAACACAAATCTCATGTTGCACTCAATGTTAAGAATGAAGTCGGATTGAATTATGACATGATTTGGGTGTCTAAACATCTATGTTTACATGATAGAAAGATTTATATAAACAATGTTGTAAAGGATATGCAAAAATTTTATGATCATTCTTATGCGCATGCTAAGAAGTTTAATTCAAATCGGGTTTGGATTAGTAATGGTTACACTTGTTTGAACCCATGATTGTAGGGTATCCATATGCTTTATATTTTTGATAACCTGATGTAGAACAATAGTTTATAGCTTAGATATATATACTAAGCATTCTGAATATCAATATATTGTTTAGATATCATAGTTATATCATATTCTGCGCTCTGTAACTAGGAGTCGACTCATGTGTATATAGGAGTTGATTTCCCTCCGATATCATAGTGATATCGGACTCTGTAACTAGGAGTCAACTCATGTATACATAGGAGTCCCGGTATTGTCATTTCTACATTTTTGCTCTGCCGGGGTAGTCGACTACTACATATACAGGAGTCGACTACCACTATATTTTCCTGAGGAGTCGACTACCACTATATTTTCCTGACAATCACTCAGTTTATGCTATGTTGTGTTTAGATGATAATTATATGATTTTCATGAGTTTCTTTCTTAGTGAAGAGCTCGTTGGGCTAATCTTTATGGACCCATACATTTATAGGTACCGAAGTCTTAAGAATTTCTATTTCAGGTCCCCTTGAAAGAAACTTGGATATTGGACTGCGGATGCTCCAAACATATAATTAGCAACCCCAGACTCTTAAATTCGCTTCAAATGAAGAACGAGAGAACAGTAACATTTGTAAATGACAAGGAAAAAATTGTTGGCATCAGTAATGTTGGTGAAAAATATAAACTCTTTATTGAAGATGTTAGCGTAGTCTATGGTTTAAAACATAATCTTATTAGTATCAGTCAATTATCAATAAAAGCTATAGTGTTGTTTTTATTAGTGATGTGTGCTTAGTATATGATAGTTTTATTCAAGATATTTTGATTAAAGGTAGACGTATAGAAGATATTTATCATTATGCTTGCATGATAATGATTCAGGTATGATTGGTAGCCTCATCCAATGACCCTCTTCTATGGCATAGAAGATTTGGTCATGTAAATATTAAGAACATGAATAAGGTATCAAAGAAGGATTTGGCACAAGGTTTGCCTAAAATAAATTTTAAACTTGGAAAGATTTGTGAGTCTTGTCAACATGGCAAATTGCATAAAAGCACCTTTAAGAGTATAGAAGCTCTAAATTCCGTAGGCCACTTGAACTCCTTTATATGTATTTGTTTGAACCTACTAGAGTTTTCTCTCTTAACAGTAGTAAATATGCAATTGTAATTGTTGATGATTACTCTAGATATACTTGAATGTTATTTTTAGTTAATAAGAATGATGCCCTAAGTGAATTTGAAATATTTTTCAAATGTATTTAAATATTGCACTCTTTAAAAATTATTTCGATCCATACTGATCATGGAGGTGAATTTGAAAATGACTCTTTTCAAAAAAAATGCAAAAATCACACAGTTACACATAACTTTGCTTTTCCTAGAGCTGCTCCACAAAATGGGGTATTTGAGAGGAAAAACAGAACACTCCAAGAGTGTACATGCACAATATTCTGTGAAAGCAACCTTCCAAAATACTTTTGAGCAGAAGCAGTTTCCATAGCATGATATATTCAAAACCGAGTACTTATTAGACTACTATGCCCGAAAATTCATATAGTATCTTACTTTCGTGTCTTTGGTTGTAAATGTTATATTCTTAACACCAAGAATAACTTAGATAAATTTGACTCCAAAGCAGATGAATGAATCTTTATCGGTTATTCCTTGTGCAGTAAGGCATATAGGATTTACAATAAAAGAACTCTAACTATTGATGAGCCACATCATGTTTCTTTTGATGGATCCATTAGTAGTGCTTTTCGGAATATAAATGATAATTATATGCATATTGATAACTCCCTAAAACAACCTGCTATTGATAATTCATCTACTTCACTACCTAGAGCTTTTAATGAAGCTACACATCATCCACATACACAAGTAATTGGTAGAATAGAGGATAGTGTTAGAACTAAAAGACAAATTGAACATATGACAAATGTTGCATTTGTGATCATCCAGTCATCGATACAAAGTGAGTATACAAGAAACAAGCTCAATGAAGATGGACATGTGGTAAGAAACAAAGCAATGTTAGTTGCACAAGGCCACAGTCAAGAAGAATGTATTGATTTCGACGAAACTTTAACTCATGTAGCTAGATTAGTATCAATTAGGATGTTACTCGCATTTGCGGCATTCAAGAATTTTAAATTATATGAGATGGATGTAAAAATGCATTTCTTAATGATTACATTAAGAAAGAAGTATATGAAGAACAACCACATGAGTTTGAACATGAAAAACATTCTAATCATGTGTATAAATCGAAAACAGCTTTATATGGCTAAAACAAGCTATTAGAGTTTGGTATGTAAGACTTAGGAAGTTTGTAATTGGTTCTACCCATAATAAAATAGATAATACATTGTTTATAAAAATAATTGGAGATGATATAATTCTTATACAAGTATATGTTGATAACATTATATTTAGCTCTACTAACGATAATCTTTGCCAAGAATTTGCCATGTGTATGCAAGATAAATTCGAAATGAGCCACATGAGCAAACTCAACTATTTCTTAAGACTCCAAATTAAGCGGTCAAAGGAAAGAACATTCATCGATCAAACCAAGTACGCTAAGGAATTACTCAAAAGGTTTCTAATGGAGGACTCATCTGGGAAGGACACACATATGGCAACAGCCATGCCCTTAGATAAGGATGAAAATAGTAAGAGTAGATCAGAAGTGTACCGAGGTATGATAGGTTTTTTACGTTATCTTACAACTAGTAGCCAAGACATTATATAGTATATGTGTACGTGCTAGGTTTCAGCCAGATCCTGAGGAATCTTACCTTAGGACAGTAAAGCATATACTTATGTACCTTAAAAACTACTTCAAATTTTGGTTTATTTTATCCAACAGAAAGCACATTTGATTTATTATCATATAGTAATTCTGATTTTGTTGGTTGCAAAACCATACTAAAAAGCACAAGTGAAACTTGTCATTTTCTTGGACATTCACGTGTTTCATGATTTAGTAAAAAGTCATTATCCACTCCTGATATAGAGTATATAGCTGTCGGATTAGCATGTGCTCAGATCTTATGGATGAGACAAGTCAACTGATTTCGGAATTAAGTGGCATATGTCATTTACTGTGATAACAAAAGTTATCAATCTGACAAAACATCATATTTTACACCCTAGGATAAAACACAGATTTTTTGATGATCACCATCACAGGACAAAGGTAGAATTGTGATATATTTCTAAAGAACATCAAGTGGCAAGGATACTCACTAAAGCACTCAAGATAGGCATATTTATCGAATTACATAGAAACCTTGTCATTATTAGTGTGAAAGAACTTTAGTTGTTTATGCTTACTTTTCTATGCATGATATATTTATCATCTCTTTTATAATTGCTTCTTTTCGATCATGACAAAAGGGGAAGAAATGTGTGGAATGAATACAATATAATTCATATTCATGATTCTAACACGTTGAATTTAACTGACACACCCGTGATGTAATATGAAACTTTAATCATGATTATTCTAACATGCTAAGATGCAGTGAGAGTTCAAAAGTTATCTTAAAAACAATGCATCGATGTAGGGGGAGTAAGTATGTTTGTTTAATATCTCCGTACTATTTTATATTTTATATCATTTGTTTACTATTTCATATTTTATATCATTTGTTTGTCATCATTAAAAAAGCGGAGAATGTTGGATATTGAGTACCCCAAGTATAGTTTTGATTATGATTAAACAAATGAAGATACTAATCTTAATTATTGAGTGGGTATGTTATAAAGATTGTTTCTATAAGATGAGTTCAAATGAAAATTTCAACAAGACTTTTGGTGCATGCTCGAAGCAATGAAGACATTCGAAAGGAGCATGTGGTCAAGATAGAATGTGAAGGAGACACACTCAAAGGCAATAAGAGCTCAAGGTTCTAAGGTACGGAGATGGAGGACTTCAAGCTATACCAAGTCAAGATGGTATATCTTTGATGTATTTTGTATTTTAGTCCATGTCCTTAGAATTTATATACGCCTTGGCGATTGAAGCTCCACACTTAGAATAACATTTGTAATGCATAAAATTATTTTGAAATATTTTATATATTGTATCATACTCTCATATGATACTAATTCAAGTATCAGAAGAATAGTCGACTCTCCATTCTATAGGAGTCGACCATTGGAGCTTAACTGCTTCTGAGTATGTTCGGCCACTGCCAAGGTAGTCGATTCCTGTAGCCAGATTAGTTGACTCCCGAGGTAGTAGTCGACTTTCTGGTGTACCGAAATCGACTCTCAGTCCCCCATGGTAATTTTAACTGCTTCCTTGATTGACGCAATTTTGTCGATTATAACCGTTGGGTGATGATTTTGTGAATCTGTTTTGTATGAAAATCATCTCAATATATAGAGATATTTTTGCAAGAGTTATAATAATAGCAATATAAGATTTATTCAGTAATTTCAAAGCAATTTTCAGGTGTTTCAAAGCTTTTCATCTCGCTCTTGCTCTCATTTTTCAAGACCATTTTGTGTTAATTTTCTTCCATAGCTTTTAAGCAATTTCTGGCCTTCTTAAATCTAAATCTCTAAAGCTTAATCTCTATCATTTTGAGATTAGATCAAGTTGTTTTTTTATTCTCAATGGTTTTAATTTATTATTATTTCTTGAGATCAAAAAAATTATAACCACTTATACACGCGAGCTTCAATCGATCAGTTATAGGAGGCATCGTAACCTCTTCAAAAGTGTAAGTAAAATCCACACAATGGTGTGGTGGTAAGTTTTGATACTTGGTGATTGTACTTTATGAAAAGCATCTTGCACGATATCCTCACTTGGTGAGTGAGGTTGTTGTGATTGTTGTGTAAGCCCTCTTATTAGAGAAAATGCATGGGTGAAAATCCTTGTAGGTAGACAAGGTGTTGGGAAGCCCTCAATTTTGAGGCAATGTTCAACCGGTGCTTGGGACTAGACCAGCCCCCGGGTGGGTGAACTAATATAAATCTCTGTGTTTGCGACTGTCATTGTCTCCCGATCCATATACCCTTTTTACTTGCAATTGTTATTGCTTGTTTTCATATGTGCATTGACTCTTGATTGCATGTATTTGGGTGGTTGATTAAGTACCTAGCGAGGTTAAACTCGTAGGAGACTTCAACAATCTTTTAGATGGGTTTGATAATTTTTTAATTAAGTGATTATGTTTAACAATACCATTCAATCCCCTTCTAGTATTGCTTGCCATCTACAGGATCCCAACAAAAACAAGTTACACCCTCTACAAAAAAATCATGTAGAGTGGTACGTCTTTAATATCATGAGCTTATGAGATCATTTAAGAGATATCAAGTGGCACTCCTGATTTGCCAGATTATCACAAGTATCAAGAAATTAATTTAATAAAATTGAGTGTTTAACCCGCCTAACCATGATGTCCGGTTCAACCTCAATGTGGCTGTTCCTTACTGCAGGGACCACAACCGCAACATTTTGCCCTTCTCTTCACCGACACAATTGTGTGTACAATAAGTATCGCTGTTAACCTTTGATCTTTGATATAAACTTCAAATCGTCGATCAAACAAGGAAGAAAGGCCTACAAGTAATGCATAAATTGATATTTTTTAACTAGTTTAAGTATAAGAGGCAATGCCCGTTTCCAAATTAGTCAATGTTGCTTACGAGGGGTTTAAGTTAAATGATCATTTCAAAGTCTAACTATTGTTATCCAAGCTCATATTGTCATGTTCATGATCTGGAAATATGTCCTAGTCCCCATAAGATCAAGATAAGGATTTGTAAAAATCTATTGAACTGTCATGCTCTCCCGCCCGACACAGTTATCCACCATATTCCTACTCCAATTGTCAAAGTTGCTGCTTCTCCCTAATGCCACTGTAGGTGCTCCTAAACCCATGCATGATAATTCCATAGATGATCCTGCTCCCACCCTATCAACATCATCTTCCTCATGCGCCCACTGCTGCAGCCTTTAATTTTGATCCTATAGCTGCTCCTTCTGCTCACATGCCTGCTAATATACCTTAAATTTCTAGCTGATCCTACTACACCGAAATGCTGCAGACTTTAATTTTGGTACCGCAGCTGCTCTGGTTGCTCGCACTTCTTTCTTACACACCTTCAATACCTGCTCCTAAGCCAAATGAAATGCATGTTCTTATTCCTGCCATAGTTGCTGGTGCTCCTTGTAATAGCACTCTATTTACTACGCAAATGGTATTATGGCTCCTAATACCGATAATAATGATGGCAATAAAGTATCGGAATGTTAAAAAGAATCAGAAAATCCAACAGCTGCGTATATAAATCAAGCTGGATAAGTTGCTTTGATCCTTAAGATATGCGGAATCAGTTATAAATATAAAATTTATAGTGGGTGAATGTATTACCAGATGAATCTTGTCTGGCTTCTGCCCAAGTGATGGACGCCCGCTTGACTTATCAGCTGATCCGGAATTTGGCACTGCCGCTGAGAAAAGACTCTCCAGTTCAGACATGTCAAATTGTGGAGCCCTACAAGGGGCGGGGAACAAATAAATATTGGAAAATGTATGCGCTAGTGATCAAGAAAGTCAGTAAAACCATTGTTCAGCTAGTGTAGAAAACTAGATACTTTGATGCTTCCTCAGGTTTTTGTGTCTCAGCCCATAGACTTCCCTGCATAGCTCTTGTTACTTTAACCCAATGCAATGGTTTCAAAGACGCCTTCTTGGATGATGATTGGGTAGATTGCCGGGAACTTGTGCGACTAACGCTTCGTCCTTTCGCTCCCAATGAAGCACTCGATGGACCATTCATCCCATTAGGTGGAGGTGGAGGTCCCCTGCTCCCCGAAGAGGGAGGGGGAGATGGTACAGCACTAGGTCCCTTGAATGGAGAATGACTCGGTGGTGGTGGTGGCACTGCGGGAACATTAGGCGACATCTGTGAAGGAGAACCACCCAAATGTTTCGATGAAAGTTGAGGTGGTGGAGGTGGAGGTGGTGCTGAAGATGTAGGCCCTGATCGTGGAGGGAGTGGAGGTGGAGGGGCATTAGACATCTTCATAGGTGGTGGTGGGGGTGCAGGAGGAGTTGATGAAGAAACCAATGGTGAAGGACGAGGAGCAGGAGCTGATGAAGAAACCAGAGGTGATGGGGGGATTGGTTTTACATCGGAAAGTATCCGGGAGGTAGGTGGAACATGAACGCTTGTATCAGATTTCGGAGATAAGGCAGATGGTACTCTCCGAATGGATGGGCGTGGTGGTGGTGGTGGTGGTGGTGGTGGTGAAGGGGCGGAAGGGGACATAACACTAGAAGGTTTAATTGGCTTTGAAGTTGGACGTTCTGGAGTTTGTGGTGCTTGTGGCAATTGGAATGGTTTTTGCAAGGATGGAGGAGGCGGTGGTGGGGGCGGTGGTGGGGGTGCTGACATTAATGGTGACATTGGCGGTGATGGCGGGGGTGGTGCTGATGCTGGTGCTGCTGACCTCATTGGTCTCATCGGCGGCGGCGGCGGCGGCGGCGGCGGCGGCGGCGGCGGCGGCCGTGTATCAGGCATACTAGCAGGTTCAACAGGGATTGTATGTGGAGCCTGAGGAGTAGTTGGAGCTTTCCAGGTGGAGCTTACTGCAGAAGGTTTTGGAGTGGATGGTGCCGGTGGAGACGAGAAAATAAATTTGGGCTCATCAACTGATGGAAATGGTGAAGCACTATTGACCGCAGAAGGCTCGGATAAGCCAGAAGTAGCCACAGCAGTAAGGGATGGAGCAGACGGTGACATTGTCACTGAATGAGTAACTTCAGAGGTACCCAACAATGTGTGATCTTCTAGGAGAGCAGTAATACCAAGAGCTGAAGGTGCACTGTGATATCTTGACCCCTGCAAAGGATTAACAGAAGAAACTTGATTTGACCGTGATTTTGGCACCCGTTGGGATAATATTTTAGGTTGAGAATGTTGCTGCAGTCCAGGCTGCAAGTCAAGGTGCTTAGCACTATGCTTCTTTGTATCTGGATCAGAAGTCTGTTCCTGCAAGGGAATAGATTGATGCTTTAGATCAGAAGCGGGTGATCTGGCAATTGTGTCATCAGCCTCATCATATTTCACTTTCTCGTCATATTTCACTTTCTCATTAAGCATATCAGGGCTAGATTTATGAAGTAGATCACTTTCAACTTTCCGGGGAGATA
Source organism: Scilla litardierei (assembly GCA_030789695.1). Lineage (NCBI taxonomy): Eukaryota > Viridiplantae > Streptophyta > Magnoliopsida > Asparagales > Asparagaceae > Scilla > Scilla litardierei. Next base: position 48,799,235 of record CM061142.1, read on the forward strand.
ATGAATCAAGCTTCTCTTGAAAAGCATTTGACAATGTTAATCTCTGAAGAACATGAAGCGCAGCATCCCCCTTCCCATCCACCCAATCTATGGTGCTAAAGATCTCCTGCACCTTGGCAAATGCTTCCACGGGAAGGCCATCTTTCTCGTCACTAGTAGCCACCTCCACAGTAACATGAGAAGTAGCTGCATCCATTTCTGAAAGAAGGACCTACAAACAAAAAAAAACTTTGTCACCATAAACGTGTGGAATTACGAACTCTTCTTGCAAGTGAAAATGTACAAACCTCGGCTCTGAAATCTCTTGGAAATCGCTCTTTTGCATCCCACAGAATGTCAACCTCATCGCGATTGAGCATCAAAATGTTAGATCTGATAAAGGCCGTATTGAACATCACTCTGAACATCATCTCCTCACGATCTAGATCTTCATCTAATGTAATGCACTCAAGTACCACATCTCCTTGTATATGGCAATGTACATCGATTTTAACTAGTTCACAGTCTGCCTGCATCCATTTGTTTTATCAAGGCAAAGTTGTGTACAGTTCATAGGCCCACAATCATAATTTCTATTTGACATATATTTATATGCTACATAGACATTTGAATAACAAAATTGCATTATTCAGTGTGTTTTCCAACGGTACTATGACCGCATCTTTAATCATGTCAAAGGTGTGTGCAGTTCATAGACCCATAAACATTATTTCTAATGACATAGATTTATATGCTACATGGATACAAAAATGCATTAACTGGTGATTTTTCCCCAACATCTGTGTATGTGTGTGTGTGTGTGTTATCATGCCAAAGTTGTGCAGTCCATAGACCCACAAACATTATTTATATTTGACATAGGTTTATATGCTACGTAGATATTTAACCAGAGAGTTTTTTCCCCACCAATACATGCACTCACGCATTGTTTTATCATGTCAAAGCTGCATACAATACATAGACCCACACATGTTATTTCCATTTGTCATAGATTTATATGCTACATAAATGTTTGAATAACAAACATTGATTAACCGGATATTTTTTCCCCAACGGTACCATGACCCCCCCAAACCCGCACCTGCTCCCGCAAAAGCGCAAGCACACAATTACAAAGTTGCATGAATGCATGCTCATGTACATCAAGCACACAATGCACAGACTAGCACGAACACATGTAGACAGATGTCCGTGCAGTAGACTCCAATTGACATCTGCTTGAATCCAACATGCACGCATTTGATTCTAAGCCCCATATGCATGTATTTTTACACGTACACATGCACAGAAGACAGTAATATAGTGTAAATCGCCTCTACAATACAAGAGTTTCAATCACCTGTCTATATAATCGAACACTTTTGCTCTTCTTCGGTGTTGAAAATAGAACTTTAGGAGGCCGACCAGAAGCTGCAATGGGATCTTGACCATAAATCCGAAAAATTGGTCTGCAGCCTCCTTCCCCGTCAAAGTTGGGAAGAATCCTCAGAATGACACAGTCTAAAGTAAGTGCCCTATCCAGTGGAGGCCACTGCAAGCCAACATTCCTCCTTGAAATATATTGCAAGTATCTCAACTGTGAAGGCAATGGATTCAATGGAGATAACAACTGCAATAGCTCCCGGGGAGCTTGCTTATAGATCATATCCAATGTCTTCTGTTCACCAGTATACTGTTTCCGATAGATCAAAAGCCCTGCCAACATGAAAGCAAGAACTGGCCAACCACCTCGCTCACAATGCATTAACAGGACATTTTGCTGACCTAGCGATAGCCAGCTCTCACTCGACCTTAGAAAATGGTGGATCATCTCCATTGTTAGTAAAGGACACCCTTCATAATGCCGGGGGTAATCCATTACAGTCATATCATATTCCGACAAGATGTCTGCTATTTGGCTTTGATGTTCACCGTCCCGAAAGTTAAAGACCATGAAGGAGGCATCAGGGGAATGTTCTCGGAGTTGAGATACAATGCCTCCAATGTAGACCTTATATTCGTCTTCTCCCAAAACATCAGTCGTGAAGCAGCAATCAAATACTGCAGATTAATGATGCAGTAGCACGTTGTCAAAATGAAGTCAGGTGATTATAAGCAAAAAAATTATAATAAGAATGCTCTTACAAGTTCCAACATTAGAGAAGAAACCAATTGTTGAAAAAACAATGAATTTCCTAGATGCCATTGACAAGTTTCGATTGAAATAATTAATATGTTCTGGAAAATTTAAGTTCCAATGAAAGAGGCATGCAACTCCAAAAATTCATTGTTTGAGTAGAGTTTTAGAAACAAAAATGCATGGTTGAGGCACTGTTTGACTGTTGCATGTGCATGTGTCTCACAGTTGAATGCATCTCCCTACAGCAAATTTATCATCATTTCCCTCCTCGTAGACATTTTTATTTTCCAACTTCCAAGCCTATGATAGTTTGGAGGATGTGCCTTTAAGATAATGGCAACTCCCTATTTGTGCCCGTACTTTCCTCATTAGCACTAATTATGAGAGGACTCACATCAGGTTGACAACCAGAACCACTTGTAGAAAAATCCTTCTATGAGCCTTGCTCCATTACCAACCCCCACTTGATGGGGAAAATGGCTTGCTGACAACCATGATCATGATCGTGATGAAGGGTTGATCTCTTCATGGTCAACAAATTATTTCAATATTAGCTTGTGCTAGTCAGAAATTAGTAAGTTGTTTGCACAGAGAATGCATACAGTTTCCTCTCGCAATTTTTCAAACATTTATGAGCTTAAATTTTACTGAAAGTATTATTCAATTGAACTGGTAATTCCTTACAAATTACTAAAATAAGCTTGTTTTTTAATTAAAAAACAATCAAACAATCAAATTTGTGTAATTAGTTTTCAAACTTATTTGATCTGAATGGAACTTCCTACAGGGATATGCAAGGAAATAAAATCAATACTAACAATCTACTTTGAAACAATATGTGAAGGATCGGCTGATACCGAAACATTCACCATATAAGCTGCATCATATCCTATTACGGGGAACACACCAATCTAATGTAACCGAACCCAATAAATACTAATGATAACGACTGATGTCGACAATATAGAAATAGGTCTATGGTTTCACATACCAAAAGCTGATTTGATGTTGTTTTATTGGAGAAAAAAATTAACAAACCAAACTAATGAATAAGAAACTTGTTATGAGCTCTTATTCCACACATCCGGCAACATAATCATCGTTAGTATATCAACCTTTTCAAAAGAAACAAGATTAACAGCCGTCAAAATAATTTTCCTTTAAAAATTTTTGAATTTCTCTAATTATTTCTGGAAGTTTTTTGACTTATATCAATAATTTAAATTTTGTATTTTCTAAGGAATTATTGTTGCTTTAACTATAGGATTATGTAAGTTTTTACTATTAATTAATCTAGTCTTCATTAATAATGCCAAAAAATTCCAAACGTGGACAATCACCTTTACTATTTTACGCTTCAATTTTAAGCCAGCAACGCAATGACTTAATAATTCCAATATGGAACTGCCAACCCCACCAAACCATCAATACCCATACCAAAACGGGCAAACCAAAAACTGTGCATGCACTATTCAGACAAAAATTGGAAGTTTTAATCAATCACTATGGGTTATAGAGAGGTTTACTGTAGAAGTTTTTTGTGAGAACTTGACACATTCTTTAGATATGGGTACTACAGTTGCAACGGATTTTTTATGGCAATGACTGACAAAATTTAAATGGTAAAGATAAAATTTAGTCATACATGAGTTGGTTATAATTCTGAGGCCTTCATTTGACTGCGGAAAAGATGTACATAATCATCAGGAATGCTGAAAAGTCATAATTTCTTTGGCAGAACTAGCAAGTCGGCTTTTTTGCGGATATGATTTCCCCCAAATCAAAAAAGCTCCTTACAATGGGAAAATTCATCTATGGCCAAAAAATGTGCAATAGATAGAGGTAAAAATGAAGAAAGACAGAGACTACAATATGCATTATTTAGTTGTATTTGCTGATCCCTCTAACTATACAGCTATATTTCTCCCATGGAAACCCAGCATTTATATTAACTGCCAGTAGACTTATCCACAAAACTTCGAACCATCTGATATTGTCGAATGAATAATTTAGAACATGACCCTGATAACTTTAGTCGATAATGTCAAAAATACGCAACTAGTAACAATTTTTTTGCATTCATTTGACTACAATATCAAAATAAGTGCAGCAATAAGAACAGAGATAATGCCCATAATGGACTTTGCCAACAATATTAATGACCCTCTACAAAAATTCATGCACTATTTTAATTGGAAAAATGTATCTTTTGTTTCTTTATCTTAAATATGGTCTATAGTGAAGCTATACTTATACATAAATGATATGATAGTATATGTTCTAGTTGATCGGAGAGAAGTAATTTTTAATGACAACTATTCTGGTTCATTCAACATTTCTTTGTTGGCATTGCCCTTTCTCTTACCAGAAAAGGTTTGGTATGAAGTCCGAGGCTCCATGAATAACTGGACCAAAAATCTAGAACTGGCAAGCAACAGTTACAACATGACATTAACATTCCAAACTAGAGCCAAATACCTGAGTTTCTGACCGGGGGAAATCATGGACACTGGAGAGGATCTGCATAAATCCTAAATAGCTAGTTGGTCGGTAGAAGGACATGTCATCTTGGTTAACGTTTTGCGTTCACATGCAACCACAAAGGAACCTTCCAAAATTCTCGAAGACCAAGGAAGAGTATATAATGTATAAAGTAACAGATCTGTTATAGGGAGTTGCATTAAACTCTTAAGGCTTGGATAAAGCAAGAGACTCGAACAACACATGGTTCATCTCCTAAAAGAAACCAAATTATACATGCTGGACAAAAAAGATATGACTTCAAGCAAGCACTTTCCAAACATTTTTGAGTGATGATAAATTGATTATGTTGCAACCCAAAATACTAGTCATGTATCAGAAATCCAAAAGAATAGCTGAAAAACACATGAGAATGCCAATTTCCATAATATCATTTTTTTAGCAAAGTGCCAAAATTTGAATTTTTCATTTTATCTATTGTTACAAATATCCGAGACCATTAATGCTGCCTCTACTGGCTCTTGATCTACAATTCTATCCAAACTTTACTCATTGGAAAAGTTTTTAGTCAAGTCTGTTGATGCCCTTAAGACTAATTGCTCACCTAACCAGATCTAGGTAACTAGCAAGCACCTACACTTCGAAACCTAGAGAGGGTACAACCAAGATTCGACAAACATGTATATAATGTCATCTGTATTACAAGAATAGCATTATTGAATGAATTTGTTTTCAAAAAGAAAACCTTGTAAAAGAGGCAGTACTGCTGGATCATTCTGCTATCGTTAGCTCAAGGATGCAAACTTCACCTCTACAAGTCCTCCAGATATTAAAAAGGCTCCACGGACTCCCAAAAAAGAAAGCGTAAAAAGTGCTATGATCCATTGTCCACTGTAATTTATGGAATAGCATAAACTTATAAAGACGATTGGGTGGAAATATAAGTATTACCAATCACAAAGTAGTATAAAGTATTAATGCAAAGGCTACCATGCAACAACTTTTCTAGATTAATGGATTATTTTACTTGAAAGTTTCTTTAATTTTTGAGTGAGTTTAATACATAGTACTTTTTACACTTGTTTAATAACTAAAGTTTTTCAAATTTTATTTTTGATTCCTCTCGTTCAGTTGGCCATTTTTTGGCCTCCAATTGAAACTCAATGACCCTTTCAATCACTTCCTTCTTCCCCTAATTTTTTTCTCTTGTCCATTACACCCCCTAACCTTATTCAAAATTAGATATTCCATTTCGTTTATCCACCTCCACATCCTCTTCTTTGTCTCTTCTTCCTCCACTATGTTAATTTTTCCCTTCCAATTTCTTCGTCTTCCATTTTGTTAAACCCTAACATAGTAAAGTGAACACATTTCTCTTATTTATCTAAACATTATCAGTCTCCTTCATATAACTCTTATCCAATTTGTCTTGCAACATGAATAAATTTCCACTACCATAATAACTTAAACAAAGTAAACTGAAAAAAATTGTACAAACTCATTTCCTCCCTTTTATGGTCATCCCCAGTTTCTTTTTCCACTTCCCACATAACCACTATCATCTTCAACTATTATAATTATTTCACTATTATATTCCACATTCATAGCCCCCCTCCCCCCACTGTTTTTCCATCACCATACCATTAGGGTTTTGTTTGTATTTTGGGATGAAGAAGACGAGCTAATTTAGGGATTTTAATTTTTTTTTGAGCTATTAAACTTGAAAAAAAAGGAAAAGTTCATGGTATTAAACATGAAAGAAAATAGTACGTGGTATTAACACATGCAAAATTGTATGGGTTATTAAACTCAAAACCATGATAACGTTGAGATATTTTTCACAAAAAGCCTAGGTTAACTGGTAACGTTGGTCAAATAAATTTGTATAGCTCATCTACTTGTTATAAGTAGTTTAGTTATAATTCATACAACAGAGAGACAACGCTATAAGTGAGAAATATGCAATCTTGAGAACTTAAATATAAAGAGAAGAATGATGTTAGAAGCAAACGGTTAACGGAATTATTTTCTCCTTTGTTCCAACATATCCACATAAATATAAAACGTTAATCTAATAAATTTGCATAACTTAATGTACTACATGAAATAATTTAGTTCCCATTCGTACAATATAGAGAAATTTCTATAAGCAGAAACAAATTCAATCTTCCACATTTATAAAAGAAAAAGAAAATGTTTATAACCAAACAATTCGCATGATACTAATGGTAACTTATTGGCTCTACTACCAAACCGACATTTGCATTCCTCATATATTATATAAGTTACCATAATTTATGAGCCCGACCTTATGTAATTCCTCATCAATGGGCAGACAAACTTGTGAACTTTCTAAATGAACTAGTTCCAGCTAACATAATCCAAAGAAATCAAATATACACACACAAAAATCCAATTGTTTAGCCAAATTCTTTTAAGAAAATCCCAAATATAATAAAGAGTCACATTGCAGCAATGGCAAAGAAAATTAAAACAAACAAATTAACGTAAGAAAATTTATGAGCGTACCATAAACTCTCTCGGAAATTTCTAGAAGCCCATCGGGGGGTTTCCGATAAAAGAACTTTCGAAACAGCGCCATCCTCCTCCAGATCTGATCAAATCAGCTGGAAAAAAAACTCCCAGATATCGAAACCCTAGAGAGAGAAAGCTCAAGAACAGCTCTTTTTGTAACCCTACGGCTCGGGGATTGGCCGATATCGTGGGGTCATAATGGGAAGCTAAAATTTGGAGCGCAAGTGAGTGCCGATCCGGGAACAGAGCATAGATTTTGCTGCGTCTTGAAGGAATCGCTTTTTCTTTCTCTCTCCTCTCTTTGTCTTCTTTTATCCTAATCTGTCGCTAAACTTTCTTGCTGCGATTTCTCAAGTTTTGGCGAACAGAAGGAAAATTAGGGATTTTGCTGAATAATTTGATATATACGGATCCTGACTCGATTAAAAAGGGGAGAAAAAAAGCAGTATTTTTTATTGAAAAATAGATCCGAGAAAATGTTTGGAGATTTCTGTATCGCTCTCTCTTGCTCTCGGTGCTCTTCTGAGCGAGGCGATGATGATGCGTGTGAGTCTTGCGCTTTTTGTTTTTTTCTGGTTTATTTATCTATTTATTCTTTTATTTAATTGATTGATATTTACACACGCTATTTTATAATTAGACGCTCGCTTGACAAGGACGCTAGGATCTGAAGCATCGGTTTGGATTTTTTTTTATGGATCCCAAAAGTTTTCCGTTTTCTCTTTTGTTATCTCTCTCCTGTTTTGTTTTGATAAAATGATTTCGCTTGATGACACTTGTTTGTAATTAATTTCATTAGAATAACTTTTTTTAATACGTAATCGATAATCAGTAATTATTGATAGTTAATACTCTATGATATTTGGCCTCACATTAAGTAGACGAGAAAAATAAACGACAGGAAACACATTGGAAACGTAACAAATCAATATATATACAATGTATGGATTGGGAACAACTTTGAAATGGACGGATAGGATTCAAAATGACAAACTATTTAAAAATTCTAAGGATTTAATTCTAATATTTTAAACATATCAATTTGAGTCTTTGAGACGCCATAAAAGAACTTCATCATTTGAGGATAGCTTACTTCATTACTTGACATTGTGTGTGTGTGAATGAAGCTATTTTTATAGCATTATTTGTTACCGTTATCGCCTAAGGCTTTGCCAGGTAGTCTCGAATAACAAACTCCTGCAAGAAAACTATTTCCTGACATTATATTTAGAGTATTACTCCATGTGCTTGAGTTTAACCACACCGCGTCAAACATCGTGGGCGGCAGACATCACACTACATGCATTTTGTGAAGTTAGTTGTGAGTGTATCATCTCCTGCACGAGTTCATCGTATCTGTACTGCTACTCATGGCAAGTATGGTTAATGAATCTTAAGCAGAAGAACAATTCTTTTTTGTTTGTTTGGATTGAAAAATGCATTGAAAAGTAATGATGGAAAAGTTAATGTAAAACATACAAATTTTCTTAAAATTTGAACTATTGAGAAAACCTGGTTATGACAAAATAAAAGAAATAAGTCCTTGTGAGATAAAAAATGTTGATCTGACGCTAGCCACACCAACACCATATCAGTGTTCTCTGCCATCGCTGGCATAATCAAAGACACACAATTGATACTTGTTGTTAACGGGACTAGTTTGGCCGGGCCCGGAAGAACCAAGTCAACTACTACTGGTCAACCTGACTACTACGACCTTGGGGCCTCGGCCCAAGGATCTCACGGGCGGGCCGCGCTTCTCCACACGTGACGAAGGCCCACTTCCACAGTGGAGGAAATCGGAGCCCAAGTCAAGGAAACATTCGCCAAATATGGCAACCGTCCAAGGCCATCATTCTCTAGCCATCATGGCTCGGCTTGATGGCTCAGCTTAATGGCCCGACTTAAATGGCCTTCACTCTATAGCCATCATGGCTTGGCTTAATGGCTCAGCTTAATGGCCCGACTTAAATGGCCTTCACTCTATAGCCATCATGGCTTGGCTTAATGGCTCAGCTTAATGGCCCGACTTAAATGGCCATCACTCACCAGCCATCAAGGCCCGCCAAATATGGCAACCGCCCGAGTCCATCACTCCAGCCATCATGGCCACCTTCAGGACATTCATCTCCTCATCAAGATGGGCGCAATTAGTGGAGGTCAAAACTTCCCACATTTGCACGTCCCCATGAATGATGACCATGATGTCACATCATGGCACATGATCAGGACGAGTCACCTATATGAGGGGAGGGTGGGCATCATCCAAAGGGACCGCATCTCAGGTAACAAAACCTAAGGTACTCCATCAACGATCTCGTTCCCCCAATTCATCTCCTTCCTCCCCCGCTCGCGCCGAGAGACGCCGTTACGATCTCCTCACGAGTCGGACCGTCTCCGCCGGGCATCCTTTCTCAGATCTCTATCTGACTTAGGCATCGGAGGGGATTTGGCCGGAACCAAGGTCCGGCCCCCTGACGAGCGTTCTCGTCTGCGCAGGTGGACAACAGATCAACGGGCCGAGGCTACCCCTCGCCCCTCTCCGACCACTCGATCAACCGGACAGTGAGGCTTCCCCTCACCGTCAGCCTGCTGTGGCCGAGCACGTCCTACCGAGGCCGAGCGTCCTAATCGGGTCCGAGACTCTCCCTCGCCACCCGTCGGCCGTGCATCTACCCGGGCGACTGAGGCTACCCCTCGTTCCCCTACCAGCCGAGGCCGAGCACACCTGTCCGAGGCCGAGCGTCTCAACCAGGTCCGAGGCTACCCCTCGCCCCTTCTGCACCGATTCGAAGCCCCCGAGGGACCCAAAGCGGGCCCCTTGACCACGTTGACCGGGCTTTCCACGGTCAACGATTTGTAGTGAGAAAACACTCTGAAACATCTGGCGCCGTCTGTGGGAACGAGTCAACACCTACGTCAATACACATACAACGATGGCTCGTTCTACAACCTCTTTCTCTATTTTTAAGATGGATTATGATATTTGACTGAGCTAACATATCATTGACAAATACGTCTGTATTTGATCGGCCTCTCTTCCACTTTATATTTACTAAAGTGAGCAGGCCTACAGCTCGCATAATGGACTTCCACAGGTTGATCTAAATATGAAGAACTCTCAATGAATCCGCTGCCGCCCAATCGATGATGGCCTTCGGTGGGGTCCGGGCGATCAACGCCCACCGAATCCTTTACGATGCGGAGGCTCCGACCCAGCAAAGCCCTCGTCGAAGCTCGCCAAAAAGGCTGCCTTGTGGTTCCGACCCATCTTCTAATCTCCAAGCTCCGAGCTCTGATGGAGTTGTGCATTCGGTGATCACCTACGACACAGATCTGAGCTCAGATCCGATGTTCGGCCCAACGATGACAAGGGGCCACCTCCAGAGTACGACCCCTCAGCGACGTCGATCTCCCTCTGATCGAGGACAGAGCGGACGGATCCGTCCGGATGACGCCGAGGTGGGTTCATGGTAGTCAGATCCACGGCCTCGAAGGTCAGACGCCATCGTCCGACCTTCGAAGGTCGGACGATACCCAGCTCATCGATCAACAGGGCAAGTCAAAGGGCTTCTGCGACGTTTGATCTTCTTCGAATCTCCGACCACCCCACAGAGATCGAGGCCTGACGGAGCAATGGGTCGATGCCCGGAGCTGGGTCGAACGGCGAGAGTCGAGCGTCGGTCCTTCCTCAGGCAGATGAAGGGGGGTCGATCGTACTCCGATCAATGCCAGCCTTGCCGAAGCTCGAATCACCGGAGACCATCATCTCTGACCACCTCACCGTCGATTTGTAGGGAAACACGGCTCCCCACCATCGACCCGTCGTGAGAGGCTCTGGCCCACTGAACAAACCGGGTCGAAGACCACCCTCCTGTCGCCGAAGGAGGAAGCCACGACCCCCAGGTCGACTGATCGAAGTTCCTCGACCCAGCCAAATACTGGATCTGACGAAGATCCTCCGTGCGAGGCTCCAGGCCCGTCGGACCCCCAACTGATCCTAAATGGCCCTACCAAGGTTCGACCCGTCGATGACTCCACGACTCCCTGCGGAGTGGGGTGCAAGCAAACCACGCCTCTACTGCAAGCGTCAATCGAACTGGACCGCCGGAAGCTCCGTTCGAGTTCAATCTCTGTACCTGAGTGCAAACCCGCCTCCGAGGTGATTGAGCCCTCCACTGCGAGCTTCACCACCGACGAGAGAGGCTCGGAGAGGTGCGACGCCGCAGTTCCCAGGCTAGCGAATTCTCCTCAGTGGTCTCCGACATCGCCGAGGGAAGCACTGGAGAGTTCGACTTAATCGCTCTGGAGCAGGCCACGTCCCCCTCAACCGATCTCCTCAAAAGATCGAACGAAGACCATCCCGGCCTAGCAAGGGGTCGTTCGATCTTGTCCTACCTCATCAGAAGACTGAACTGGGCTCACCATGGGACGAGCAGCCTAGCCGTGCCTCATCAAGCCGATTTGGGCATCGCCATGATTTGACCAAGCTTGGGGATGCAAAAGATCTGAATTCATCGATCAGGGCCCAAGTTACATCTGGCACCCGTTCGATCCAGCATCGGCCGAGCTCGCAGCCAGCAAAAAAAAGGTCAAGCTGTCCTCTTCCCCCTTGCTAATCAATTGTGTGCTATAACACAACTGCAAGAGCTCTCTTAACAATTCTCCTCCCTTAAACTTCTTGCGAGATGGTGATAAAAAGCCACATCCTTCGGTTTCAACAAATGCCTCACAAGAAGCTTGCTACCATGGCCGCGACAAACACCGGATAACACGGTGACCGGCATTGCAGCCTCGGCCAACCGAGGGAGAGGTGCAAGGAGTGCGTCTAGATCCAGGGACGGGCCAGGAAGATGTGGGGCTGCGAGTGGCTTGGCAAGGCCGCCAAGGAGAATGAGATCTCGATCGAGTTCAGACAAGAGACAACACCAACGATCCTCGCAAGCGTCGGGCTTAGCCCCGACTCGGCCTTCATCGATGGCCCTGCCACCATCTCTGGCCATTGTCTCGACGTCCGTCAGGCCAACACCGTGCTGCCATCGTCAAACATATGGGCTGAGCTCCCACCACTGTGCCGCCCCTGCCGATCTACCTTGGTCGTGCCGCTGAACGGGCAAGAGCTGGAGCAGGAGTAAGGATCCAGACAAAAGCTGGAGCCGCAGCTGGAGTTGGAGCCGGAGCTGGAGCGAGGATAGGATCCAGACAAAAGCTGGAGCCGGAGCTGAAGTTGGAAAGGGAACGGGAGCTGTGTCTAGACGAGGCCGACCCATCCAAGAGGAGGCCGACCACACCAGTTCAACCGACTCAGGAGGAGGCCGACTAGACGAGTCCGGCCGCCTTGTCAAGTATCGGAGTCTCAACACCGAGCCACCTTGTCGAGCTTAAAAAGTTATCCACACAGCGACGGAGCTGTTGAATCAGTCGAGCTAGCAGACCTACCTCAGTCCGAGCCCGCTGACTTGCGCCGGCTCGATGAAATTTCCGACGGATCGAGTTTGCCACCTTTCTGGGCAAAACCGAGCTTTGGAGGGGGCAAGGATGACGTGCGTGTGGGGACACCGACTACCTCTGCCTTCCAAGCTCACTCAACAGCAACAGAACAGAAACCGAGGCGATGACTTAAAACCTCCGCCTTCCAAGCGGACCAATACAACCTTCCAAGCAGACCAGTACAAGCTCTCCCAAACGACACTCTGTCATCAACACTTCAAGAGGCATCTCAAGATTCTTGAGCATCTCAGCTTCAAGAGTCGCCTGACCGGGGAGATGCTCGCCACCGAATGAGCGGATCGGTCGAAGGGTCGAGGCAACTCCCCCGGATAGCTGACTCACTCCTTCGTCAGCCGTAAGTCGAGGGGCAACTCCTCTCGCCACTGAACGAATCTCCATCGTCAGCCGTAAGTCGAGGGGCAACTCCCCTCGCCACTGAACGAATCTCCATCGTCAGCCGTAAGTCGAGGGGCAACTCCCCTCGCCACTGAACGAATCTCCATCGTCAGCCGTAAGTCGAGGGGCAACTCCCCTCGCCACTGAACGAATCTCCATCGTCAGCCGTAAGTCGAGGGGCAACTCCCCTCGCCACTGAACGAATCTCCATCGTCAGCCGTAAGCCGAGGGGCAACTCCCCTCGCCACCAAACGAATCTCCTTCTTCGGCCGTAAGCCGAGGGGCAACTCCCCTCGCCACCGATCGGATCTCCTTCGTCGGCCGTAAGCCAAGGGGCAACTCCCCTCGCCACCGAACGAATCTCCTTCTTCGGCCGTAAGCCGAGGGGCAACTCCCCTCGCCACCGATCGGATCTCCTTCGTCGGCCGTAAGCCGAGGGGCAACTCCCCTCGCCACCGAACGGATCTCCTTCGTCGGCCGTAAGCCGAGGGGCAACTCCCCTCGCCACCGAACGAATCTCCTTCGTCGGCCGTAAGTCGAGGGGCAACTCCCCTCGCCACCGAACGAATCTCCTTCGTCGGCAATAAGTCGATGGGTGACTCCCCCACGACCGAACGAATCTCGGGCTGACGATCTATCGTCCCTGGCCAAACTCCGCAAGACGGACCAAAGTTTTGCAGAGAGTACAACTTCTTCCACATTATATAACATCTCCCGACCTCCACCTCAACAATGGTAGAGCTCAGAAGATGGGGGCATGTTAACGGGACTAGTTTGGCCGGGCCCGGAAGAACCAAGTCAACTACTACTGGTCAACCTGACTACTACGACCTTGGGGCCTCGGCCCAAGGATCTCACGGGCGGGCCGCGCTTCTCCACACGTGACGAAGGCCCACTTCCACAGTGGAGGAAATCGGAGCCCAAGTCAAGGAAACATTCGCCAAATATGGCAACCGTCCAAGGCCATCATTCTCTAGCCATCATGGCTCGGCTTGATGGCTCAGCTTAATGGCCCGACTTAAATGGCCTTCACTCTATAGCCATCATGGCTTGGCTTAATGGCTCAGCTTAATGGCCCGACTTAAATGGCCTTCACTCTATAGCCATCATGGCTTGGCTTAATGGCTCAGCTTAATGGCCCGACTTAAATGGCCATCACTCACCAGCCATCAAGGCCCGCCAAATATGGCAACCGCCCGAGTCCATCACTCCAGCCATCATGGCCACCTTCAGGACATTCATCTCCTCATCAAGATGGGCGCAATTAGTGGAGGTCAAAACTTCCCACATTTGCACGTCCCCATGAATGATGGCCATGATGTCACATCATGGCACATGATCAGGACGAGTAACCTATATGAGGGGAGGGTGGGCATCATCCAAAGGGACCGCATCTCAGGTAACAAAACCTAAGGTACTCCATCAACGACCTCGTTCCCCCAATTCATCTCCTTCCTCCCCCGCTCGCACCGAGAGACGCCGTTACGATCTCCTCACGAGTCGGACCGTCTCCGCCGGGCATCCTTTCTCAGATCTCTATCTGACTTAGGCATCGGAGGGGATTTGGCCGGAACCAAGGTCCGGCCCCCTGACGAGCGTTCTCGTCTGCGCAGGTGGACAACAGATCAACGGGCCGAGGCTACCCCTCGCCCCTCTCCGACCACTCGATCAACCGGACAGTGAGGCTTCCCCTCACCGTCAGCCTGCTGTGGCCGAGCACGTCCTACCGAGGCCAAGCGTCCTAATCGGGTCCGAGACTCTCCCTCGCCACCCGTCGGCCGTGCATCTACCTGGGCGACTGAGGCTACCCCTCATCCCCCTACCAGCCGAGGCCGAGCACACCTGTCCGAGGCCGAGCGTCTCAACCAGGGCCGAGGCTACCCCTCGCCCCTTCTGCACCGATTCGAAGCCCCCGAGGGACCCAAAGCGGGCCCCTTGACCACGTTGACCGGGCTTTCCACGGTCAACGATTTGTAGTGAGAAAACACTCTGAAACACTTGTGTTTCCTTGTTGGCTTGACTTGAAGAACTAACCTAGTTTTCTGGGATGCAATATGAAGGATCTCTCATTGGTTTGAAGAAGCGAAATAAGTTTTAATCCAACCTTGAATTTAAATAAAATTCATATAGATTGCATGCTTTGGTGTCAACACAAGTACGGATGGGCACCTGGTAATCCGAATTTTTTAAAAAAAATCTGATTTCG
Source organism: Scilla litardierei (assembly GCA_030789695.1). NCBI lineage: Eukaryota > Viridiplantae > Streptophyta > Magnoliopsida > Asparagales > Asparagaceae > Scilla > Scilla litardierei. The sequence goes on from CM061142.1 coordinate 48,814,462, forward strand.
AATCCGCTTTTAATTTGAATGGTGTTAAGGTCAAAAATGACCGAAACAATAATGATGCTGACGTGGACCTTTTTTGTTGAGTTGGAGCTCGTCAGCCGGTTGAGTGTGTAGGGACACTGGCTATGAGGAAAACACTAGAAGGGGTGTTGAATAATGTTTACAAAATTTAAACGATATGTATACCAATTTAAATCCCTAACCAACAATAAATGCGAAATTATAAATTAACACACAATGAAACAAGCTAACTAGGAGATGTTTCAAGGGTTCGGATTACCCAAGTCCAATCCCGACTTATTCCCGGTAATCCTACATCCCTTCCACCCAGATACCGCTGGATACTCAAGTTAGAAACCTAACTTGAGGTTTTCTTTAAACCCACGTGTAGCAACCCTACAAGTGTAATCGATGTACAATCGATGCTTAACTCCCACAACTTGGGATCAAGCAAACACACTCTCACAAACCGAGAGTGTAATCGAAATACGAGATGCTGAAATTCGAAATGTAAACACTTTACAAACACATATGCCTTGAAGTAGAACTTGAAGGAGCATGTGTGTGTGTTGATGTCTATTCCAAGGTGAGAGAAAGCCCTTGTACTTGTCTTCACCAAAGCTTGAAGCTCAGATTTGGTTTAAGTGGGAAGACAAGATTAGAGTTGAGATTTCTAGGGCTTGAGAGTTGAGGAAGAGAGAGCTTGAGAGATTGAACTTAGGAATGAATGCAAGATTGTCTCATAGATGCTCAATGGAACAGTAAGCGGCCCTCTTATAGGTTCTCTAACCCCCTCAAACAAAATACCCAAAACCCCCTTTGAAATCCGTCTGGAAAAAGCCAACGGATAGAAAATATGTGCCAGAGAATCGACTGGTGTCACGGTCGCCTGCTGTACTGTGTCAGAGGGTATGTGAGAATTCAAACGGGAACTTACCACGTAGGACCAATGCCGGTCCTGAAGTTATTGGGGGGGCCAGGGCGAGTTAAAATTTGGTCCCTTTAAATATAATTTTTTTTCTTAAGTAATTTCACCGAAACAAACAAACAAATTATCGTAAGAAACAGAAATTGACAACCACTGCAGCCAGGCCAATAGCAAATCCAGCAATAATAAACAAAAAATAATTAAACGATTGTAGCAGTCAGGAATTGAATCCAAAGATTACAGGATTTTCTTTTTAAAAAATCGTAAAAGAGACTTGCATGTTCACATATGGAGTATTGAAGACCTGATTTCGGCCAAAGCGATCGGTGAGTCCAGTCGTGGCCACAACAAAGGACGAAGGGATCGGACCGTTCAGTCCATTATCCGAAAGGAACAGAAAAGCGATTCTAGGTGGTAGAACTGAAGGAACTGAACCAATGAAATGGTTAATTGTGAGATCCAGAGAACTCAGCTGAGTGAGGTTGGCGATCAAAGTGGGTATCGTTCCTGAGAACTCACAGTCTGAAAGTTCCAATTTGATCCGAGTTTCAGCTTCCCTACTGAATGCGGCAATGGTCCAGAAAAATTCGTGCCCCCGAGAACCAAGCTTTCCAACTTTGTCTCATCGACAAATTCTGGGAAAGACTGTAAAAGCTTATGATTTTCTCAGGACGCTTCGTTTCTCAGGACCCTAAAAGGTTATTCCCTTCTTCGGTTACTGTGGAGAGATTAAAGAATGTGGAAGACTGAAGAGGAGTTGAGGGTTCGTTGACTCGTTTGTTTTTTAATATTTTCTATATACATTTTAAAAAAATGAAAAACTTAATGAAAAAATATCTAACCTGGGCCCCCCGGCCCTGGGCGGCTGCCCAGAGCGGTTAGGGCCGGGCCTGCGTAGGACAATCGACTGATGAAGGTCGGACATGGGCTTGTAAACCAATAGGCAACTGAGAAACCTTCTACATGCAACTGAATTCCTGAGTGCATAATGTTGGATCTAGATCCTAGCCTAGAGAGGGGTGAATATGCTTATAAAATAATTCCTGCAACCCACGAACAAACTCACGCAGTTATAGCAGCAGCACAGTAAATAAAATGCAGACACGGAGTACACGGCAGATTTACCCTGGTTCGGTCGCCCCAATGACCTACTCCAGCCCCCAAAGCAGATACTAGTATTGAATAGCGCAATATGTACAAAACCACAAGTTAGAGCACGCTCAGAGCACCCTCTACATCTCTACACTCGCCAGGTTCTCAGTACCCCACTCACTGTGTTTTCTCTCACTATCAATCCTAGTAACGCTTTCTACCAGCTAGTCCCAAACTAGCTGGGTCCCACTTGTCTAGCCCCAACCAGACAAGTCCCAAAATAATTCCCCAAAGATGGTAAAGTTTCTCCTACAGAGAACGTTACACTAATACACCAATAAAAGAGTTTAAGGGTTTAGAAATGCTCAGTTCGTGTCCGTGTAGGCGTCTCTGTCAATCAGCACGTCGTCAGCTCCAATCTGACGCACACGGTGTCTCGATCCGACTCCGGGATTGCAAATAGCACACTGGTCTGTGCGTAAGGAAATTTCAGTTCAAATCCAAATAATAGGCAGTCGATGCGCAGAGCAATCCCCTTAATAAAACTTTGCCACGTCAGCTGCTTTTAAATTTTCGCCTTCGTTCGAAATTAACGGCATGCACCAATCTCCGCTGTCCGATTGTTTTCTTGATTCATTCAGCGGCAACCACGTCAGCATGCGTTTTCATGCAGCCTTCTCTCCGACTTCGACACGGGCATGCAGGCAGCAGCAACGGCGGCGTTCTCGACAGCGTCTTCAAGCTACGGCGAGCGGTGATCGGGAGAGCATCTTCGTTTTACGGCGGCGTACTCCTTGGTGACAGGGCAGCTTCGACTAAGCGGCGCTCTCTTGGACAGCAGCGACAATCTCGACGGCGACGTGAATCTCCGAGAGGGATTCTTCTCCGACGAGCGACTTCGAAGCGATCAGCAGCGATGAATTGAAAGCAGCGGCGCTCCTTCAATCGGCTCCGACTTCTTTCTTCGACTTTGACGGTGGTTCCTTTCACGGCGAGGTCGTGCGGTGAAGACGATTAGCGCAACAGCGACAGCAAGCGTCTCGTCTTCTCGACGGTGATGGGAGCTTCGTACTCAGCAACGAGGATTCTTCTCCGGTGACGATGGGCTAGTTTTGACAGAGCTTGCTTCGAACGAGTTGTCACTCCGGCAGCGGTCTTCAGCGGCGATCTCTGATGATGGCTTCGTTTTGTGGTGACGTCGGAGACGAGTGCTTCGGAGAGCGCTTCAGTCGATGGTCTTGATCAGCAGCAGGTCGTTGAAGCAGATGGCTCCTTGGAGTTGATCCTCACGCGAATGTGCGTTGATGATCTTGCGGGCTTGATGTTTTGGTGTTTGAGTGAGGATAGCGTGAAGCTTAAAGCTTTGAGATGAGACTTTTAGAGTTTTTTGTGGTTGACAGCCGCAAGATGATGATGGTAATGCTTTGGGTTTTCTTGCGGCTGGGTGTTAGGGTTTGGCTCTCCTAGGGTTTTTTTTCACAAGATGAGAGGATATATATTGGCTTGGGAATTTAGGTTGCCTTGGAGTTTTTTTTTGAGCACACGAACTTGAGTTGGCAATGATAATATATTTGAATAGGAATTGCTTAGACCCAAATCTTTGATAATTGATTCGATCACATTCCAAATTAATTTGGTCTAATCCCAACTTGATTTAAAATGATCTCCTTGGAATACGATTTTTGAATGGATCTTCATAGCAATGCAAATTGGTCATGAAGTAGGAAGGAGACATGTATTAGGATTTGATTTGGATTTGGTAGTTTGAATATGAATTTTGAATTGGATATGAATTGCTAATTGATTTGACCACATCCATCTCATCCCATATAGGTATATGAATAGCAACTGCTCCAAATATAATGTTTCGTCAATCCTGAAACACACTAAGCACACACGTCAGATATAACGACACGTTTTGTCATCATCAAACCAAGATCCTAGATCGTTGCTTCCAATAATCTCCCCTTTTTGGTGATGACAAACCCATAAAAGATTTGAGCAATAAGTATGGGTGTGTGAAGTGTGTTGAAGGGTGTAATGCAATATGAATCATGGAATGAGATATTCAAGTATTACAACATAGCATGCACAATGTTATATCAAATATAAAAGCATGCTCCCCCTTCTCTCAAGCTCCCCCTTCAACATTATTCTGCATGCTCCCCCTTCAACAAATAATACCGACATCAAGTCTGACTGTCAAATCTTTCTTTTCTTTCTCCCCCTTTGTAATCACCAAAAGTGGATAAATGAAGTCACAACCAATATTCCAGCAAAAATAAACCATTATTAAATGTGGCGTGCAATTTGCATGAGTTTTCCAAAAAAAAATAGACAATTCAAGCTCATATAATTTCATAACACGACTTCCCACCTTTGTGTAAGTGTAGTGATATAGACAATAAAGTACCAATGGAGATTCAATTTAAGAAAATCAACCAAATCAACCCACATTTTCCAATTTTCATGAATATCACTAGGATTGATTTTTTCCACCTCATCAAAGATGAGTTCAAGTTACCGAACCCCAAAACATGGCCTAAAAGGACTTTTAAATGTGGGGTGGCATTGCTTGACGAGTTATATACACCAACGCTAATGATTACCCATATAGCATAAGTTGGTTACTCGTGGGTTGTGTATTAGCCATGAAGTGTATCCATTTTTCATACGGAGAAATTTTCATATATATATTTTTTCATTTGCAATTATTTTGTGCTCAATTTTTATTCATGGCTAAACACTTCATATCCCTTATAAAATTCAGAAATTAATCATTCCTACATTCACTTTCCATTATTCTTCAAAAGAATCTCCAAAAGTACTTGAAGTCTAATATTTCGTGAAAGTGCAAATGTAGGTGTAGAAGTCAAATTTGAAATTTTTGAGACATGTCATGGCTACTAAAAAGATAACAACATGTTCATGTTGAAGGGTTTTCTGGGACCCTTAGGGCACAAAAACACTATGTCCGTCCTAAGTCGGACGGAACATAGACAGAAATAGCAGCGGAAAATAAACATGTTAATCTAATTAACATTTAACCCTAAGGTCCGAGACCCTAATCCAAGATCTATGCCGACTTGGGATGGGTCTGACCATCCCAAGAAGGATCTAACCTACTGCGATTAAATTAAACTAATGCTAATAAACACATACCCGGAATCTCAACCCTGGGGTAGGTGAGATGTTCCGCACCGTCTTCTGAGCCGCTCCCGTCCCACGCCGAGCCGCTCCTCGAACCGCTCCCCGAACCGCTTCTCGAACCGCTCCGCATCCCGAGGCGATCAATCTCGTGTCGTCGAGCCAACCAACCGTCGAAGAAAGTTTCACGTGAGTGAAACCTCCGCCTAGATTTCGGATCCGAATCCGAACTCCTTTGCGGCTTTGCTAGAGCCCTCAGGAGCAAGGCAGAAATTTATAGGGAGAGAAGAAATATTAATTGAAGCTTAGATCTGAGCGTGCTCCAACATTTACGAGAGCCGCTCAGATCTAGAGCTTGGGACCAGTTATGAGGAAGGGGGAGGGCCTCTATTTATAGATGCGGCTGACTCTCCCCTTTTCTCCACAACCGAGGTGGGACTATTAATTTGGGATTAATTAAATCAAGTTAGTTTTCCTTTCACAAAGGGCAAACTTCCTCGAATTTTAACTCCCTCACCGTTGAGCTTCAATGTTGGTACAACCTACCAAATCAAAGAGGGTTCAACGGTGAACGCGTAGGAAAAAACGGCTCGTCAATCCGAGTTCGTTTGATCCTTCAAACAATTGTCCAAAGTTAGCCAAAAGTCATGCTTCTCTTAGAAACGTAGCCGTCAAGAAAATCCCAGGTTTCAAAAAACCCTAACCAGAAAATTCGGGCTTGGTGGGCCTCCATTTTCGTTGGTTTCAGCCCAACAGTTTGGGCTGACTTGTTTTGGCTATAACTTGTGCATTTGGACTCTGTTTTTGACGCAGTTTGAACCTGCGTTTAGAGCGGGACGATCCCGTCATCTAGGTAACCTTTTCAACGCGTTTATTTAATTAAATATAGTCTTAAAAAATTTAAGACACATTTAATCTCTTTTGCATCATATGCAAATTAGTCCCTATCTAGGCTTAAATTTTCATTTGCATCAAATACAAATGATCCGAGGGCATATTCCTCTACACATGTAGCTACAAGTTACAACAATAATGAATTGACTTCTACAAGGGATAGATTTGAACATTCATACAATAGCACTTAAGATAAATCATGAAGGGTATTCTTTTTAAGCTCATTTTTTTTAAATTTTTTTCAGAAATAAAAACATTAAAAATCATGCATACAAGCACACAAAACAAAATAAGTCAAGCACACGCAAAAACTATGAAGGTATGCAATGAAATGCAAAGATGGATAAAAATTATACCTTCTCGCCGCTATTTGGCTAAGGAGCTAAAACAATGAGGCTTTCAATTTATTACTCCTCGCTAAATCTCCACCTTACCTACATAAAAGGTGTTAAGTGTGACCTTGGAATTCTACAAGATCCACTAGTGTTAGACAATATTGTTTTAGGAACCCACACTTGTTTAAACTTGATATTTGTGTTCCTAAATTTACAATAATATGATGTGTGGCCTACACTATCACAAGTAAAGCACTTTGCATATATGTTTTTTGCAATAGAGGGTGCATTGTGGAATTTCTTGAATTTTGGCTTTTCAACGTTTTTCAAAACAAATCCAAGTCCTCTTCTATTATTGCCATTTAATTGATTCTCTAAAATGGTATCCAACGATTTTTTTCCCATAGAGAATTTCTTAATGGCTAATTCAAGATTAGAAACTTTGGATTTTAACAATTTATTTTCTTCCACAAGCAATGTGCATTTACTTATAAAAGCTCTCTTGTTTTCCTCTTCCTTATTTTCAAATTTAATCATTTTTCTTTTAAAGTCATTATCCAACATGCAGAATTTATCATTAAGCTCTCTAATCACATAGTCTTTTGCAGTTTCGAGCTTAATCAAATCAAGTTTAAGCATGCTAATATTATTCATCAAGGAAGGGCAAGAGAGACAAGGTGCTTCATCATTAACACTGGACTTTTCCTTTTTCAATATGTCAATAGTAGAGTCACGAGCAACAAGTTCAATTTTCAATTTTTCAATCTCCTTAGACATATCATATTCAGATTGTTGCATTTCAAAGTTCTCATTTTGATAATCATCTATAATGGACTCAAGCTCTACTATTTTATCTTGCATTTCTTTACAAAGAGTAAGGAGTTCAGCTTTACTACCAGAAATTACATCATCGTGTATTCCCATCAATGCCATGCATGAGATGGCTACATGATCATCCTCCTCACTCTCAGCTTCGCTGTCCATATCCCAAGTTAGCACCTTGGATTTTCCTTTTTCCTTAGCAATCTGAGCTGTCTCATGTGGGCAGTCCCTCATTCGATGTCCTCTTTTCTTGCACTTAAAACAAGTCACTCTATTAGTAGCATTCTGATCATAAGTTTGCTTTGAAGACTGAAAAAAGTTAGAGCGATTAAACCTGGGTGCCATTTCTGTTCTTCCTTGCTTGGTCTGGACATACTTTCTGAAATTTCTCACCATTAGCGCTATGTCGTCGTCGTCATCATCTTCTTCGCTAGCTTTCAAAGTAAGGGGCTTTATGGCTTTCTCTTTCTCCTCAGGTTTCTCTCTTGCTTCAACATTTTGCAGTTCCAATTCATGGGACATCAAATTACCAATAAGGTCCTCCACCTTCAATTGAGACAATACCTTTGTTTCCTGGATGGCGGTGACCTTTGGTCTGAAAGAGCTTGGCAATGCTCTTAGGATCTTCCTCACTTGATCGAGGCTATCATATGGCTTTCCAAGCGAGCTAGACTTGTAGACTATGTCGGTGAATCTCGCATACATCTCTGATATGCTCTCTGATGGTAGCATGCGAAATCCCTCGAACTCTGCACTCAAAAGAGACAGTCTAGACTCCTTTACCTGTGACGTTCCCTCGTGCGTCACCTCCAAAGTATGTCATATTTCATGCGCAGTTAAACAATGTGAGATTCTATTATATTCAGATTTATCAAGTGCACAAATGAGAGCATTCATAGCTTTAGCATTTAAAGAATAAGATTTCCAATCATTATCATCCCATTTGTCATTTGGTTTTTCAATCTCAACATTATCTAATTACAGGCAGTTTATATCCTTTTTCAGTTATTTGCCAAGCCTTGTAATGTATAGAAATGAGGTAAATTTTCATTCGATTTTTCCAATATGCATAATCACCTCCACTAAATCTAGGGAGACGGGAAACAGACTGGCCCTCAGCAAAAGCACTATCCATATGGTTATTCATGGTCAAACCTAGGCTAGATCCTAAAACCTGCTCTGATACCACTTGTTGGATTTGGATCCTAGCCTAGAGGGGGGTGAATAGGCTTATAAAATAATTCGTGCAACCCACGAACAAACTCACATAGTTATAGCAGCAACAGAGTAAATAAAATGCAGACACAGAGTACGCAGTAGATTTACGCTGGTTCGGTCGCCCCAACGACCTACTCCAGCCCCCAAAGCAGATACTAGTATTGAATAGCGCAATATGTACAAAACCACAAGTTAGAGCACGCTCAGAGCACCCTCTACATCTCTACACTCGCCAGGCTCTCAGTACTCCACTCACTGTGTTTTCTCTCACTATCAATCCTAGTAATGCTTTCTACCAGCTAGTCCCAAACTAGCTGGGTCCCACTTGTCTAGCCCCAACCAGACAAGTCCCAAAATAATTCCCCAAAGATGGTAAAGTTTTCCCTACAGAGAATGTTACACTAAGACACGAATAAAAGAGTTTAAGGGTTTAGAAATGCTCAGTTCGTATCCGTGTAGGCGTCTCTGTCAATCAGCACGTCGTCAGCTCCAATCTGACGCAAACGGTGTCTCGATCCGACTCCTGGATTGCAAATAGCACACTGGTCTGTGCGTAAGGAAATTTTAGTTCAAATCCAAATAATAGGCAGTCGATGCGCAGAGCAATCCCCTTACTAAAACTTTGCCACGTCAGCCGCTTTTAAATTTTCGCATTCGTTCGAAATTAACGGCATGCACCAATCTCCGCCGTCCGATTGTTTTCTTCATTCACTCAGCGGCAACCACGTCAACATGCGTTTTTGTAACGACTGGTTTTCTTGTATCTGAATTTATTATAATATAATATATGTTTTGGTGGATTTTCTCCTCTTGCGTGGTTTTCGTCTCCGTAGCTTTCATTTTCGATCGATTCGTCGTATTTTCTCGTTTCTTTCTTAGGATCGTCGATTTCGAAGTACGTCGTTTGTGACGGGCTTCATAACGGTCATATCTAACTATTAGATCAAGCCTAGGAGTCTTAGGATTCGATCACGGGGCCTCGCGCTCCGTATCGGAACTTTTGGTGCTCATTAGCCGGTATAAGAAGGGGCACCGACCGACTAGATGACGATCCAGTCGGTCGGCAATCCTTCTTGGACCGACTAGTGAGCTTTCTAAATTTTCTCAGGAGTTACTGTTTATCGTTAGTCGGTCTAAGAAGAGTTGTTGACCGACTAGGTTGCAAACTAGTCGGTCGGTAATGCTTCTTGAACCGACTAACACATCATCTTAATTTTAGTTGAGTTACTGTTTACTCTTAGTCGGTCTAAGAACGTTCATCGACCGACTAGTTGCTAAACTAGTCGGTCAGTACTTGTTCATGGACCGACTAACTCTAAATCATATTTTCGTTCAGGAGTTACTGTTTACACTTAGTCGGTCTGCGTTGGTCGACCGACCGACTAGTTGCCAAACTAGTCGGTCAGTGGTTGTTCTTTGACCGACTAGTCTGTGTTAAAACCCTAATTTCTGGGCAGCCGCCAGCTCAACCTATAAATACCCAACCCAAACGTTTTCATCTTCTCCAACACGACCCTAAGCCCTAGTTTCTCCCCCATTGAGCCCCCATCTTCCTCCAAGCTTCAATCCTTCATTCCAAACCCTAAATCCATCATCCAATCCATCCATTCACTCTATCTACTTCTCATCATCCCCAAAATCTCACCAAAATCCATCAAATCCCCAAAATCCCTCAAAACCCTAGTTTCTCCAAACTTCCCCAATCCTTTCCAGATCTGGTTCTAGGGTTCCCCGGAGTGTTTCTTCCGCCTTCTCTCGGTAAGAAATCGATCTACCGTTGTTTTTATAACTTATTTATAATTTTATGAAACCCTAATAATATTTCATGTTGTTTGATGATTGGTCCCCCAAAACAGCGATTTCCCCGTAGATTGGCATCCGTGCGACGAAGTGGTCGTCATCCCCGGTGCTAGGCAAGTGAAACTTGCCACTTAGGGTTTAGGCCATGTTTTAGGCCATTTGCTTGTTGTAGGCGTAAAAAAGGCTAGGCGACGAAATGATACTCGCCTAGGCGCAAATTGAGGAACTAGCTTGACAACGAAGCTAGTTCCGACATATATCACATTGCACAATTACCATGTCATGTTTACTTTCCATTAACGGTACGCGAATTAATTGTCATGTCATTGCATTCTTTAAGTGTTGTCGTGATTGCATAGCTTCGCTACAATGTTTGTGTTCCTGGCTCGTGTTCCAGAAGCGAGCCCTGTAGTTGGAAACCCCAACGCTCGATATTGAATTGTGAAATAGAATGCGAGCTCATGTGCGGGGCAACCCCGGCTCACTTGCTGAGCTCATGTGCGGGGACCCTGGCTCCATTACGTGTGGGTATTGGGGGTAAGAGTTAAGCGACCAATCAACTGGGAGTCTGCCCGATCAGCAACTGCAGGGATAAGGCGTAAACTCTTTGGGTGGCGTAGTTGTTAAGCGGCCAATCAGCGAATGTGAACCCATTCAGCTATAAGGCGTAAACATCTACAAAACAACGTGAATAGTGAATTGATTGGAATTGATAGTAGCTTGGCTACTCTTGTCTTGTCTTGTCCCGATGATTGCTCTCAAGTACAAATCGTCTTGCCATGTCTCAATTGTGCATTCATGTTATAACTGCCATGTCATGCATACTAAACTGCTAGGTTGCTAGTTGCCTCACTTTCAGTTTCCTTGCCCAAGTCTTTTAGACTTGCTGACATGTGCCCCTTTCTCTTTTGGGTGACGCATGTTAGACCTTGAGCCTGAGTTGCCAGCTGAGGGCGAGGTGTTTGCGGACGCCGAGCTTGAGCCCGTGTTGGACGGGGAGTACGTGGACACTGGGGACCAGTCCTAGTGTCTCCGTTGTGTTTTATTTTTGTTAGACAGTTGTTTGTTATCAGTGCGTGGCACCTATACTTATTTATGTCGTTGCTTTTGTTTGGCCTTGTTCTGGGCCCTTAGACTCTTTCTTTTTAGCCTGGTGGCTTTTCTGTGATGTTGAATATTTTGGTGGACAAACTTTGGGATTGGTGTTTCTTATCCGTCTCATATTATTATTGTTGTTGTTTCGATTGCAATTACAGGGACCTGCTTATACTAAATTGACGCTTATCGGGTTTGGGGCTTCACCGCTCCACTCCCGTGCGGACCTTTTCACGTCTCGCCTCCATTTTAGGGAAGCGGGTCGTGACAGGTTTTAGTGGTGGCCCATGCAGGTCCTCTGTAACTGCAATTATCGGGATAACGATAATAATGCAAGATTGTCCAACAAATAATTTCGACATCTGAGCCCTAAGCTATGAGTCTAATTGTTTCGTTTTCTGCGTCATTAGATGGCAGGAAGGCAGATCACCCGTGGGGGTGGTAGTGGTGCGCCCCCTCATGACGAGGAGCCCGAGCGGGAGCCCACTAATGGGGAGATGATGAGGATGATGTTGCAGATGATGCAGGTTCAGCAGGGGGTGCTTCTGCAGGTGCAGAATGCTCCGGTGACTCGAGCTGCTCGGGTGGTGGAGACCTCTCGCCCTGAGCCCGGGGCGAAGCAGTTCAGAGAGCTGGGTCCTGCGTATTTTGATGGAACCGAAGGTCCCCTAGCTGCTGATGAATGGATGAGGAATATCGAGGACAATCTGAAGATGTCCAAGGTCAACGAAGTTAGTTGGGTTGACTTGGCGAAGCGCCAGCTGAAGGATAACGCCAGGAATTGGTGGGATGCTGAGGAAAAGATGTTGGGAGAGCCGATCGTCTGGGCTACCTTCAAGGCCAGATTTGATGGTGAGTTCTTCCCGAAGGCTGCCAGGGAAGAGATGCTGCAGCGTTTTATCGACCTGAAGCAGGGGAACTCGTCGGTGGACATGTACCACCAGGAGTTCATGAGGCTGAGTCGGTTTGCACCAAAGATGGTGCAGGACGCTGAGGAGCGAGCTCAGAGGTTTCTGCAGGGGCTTGCTTCAGAGCTCCAGAGCTTTGTGACCTCTTCTGACCGGGAATCTTATCAGAAGGTTTTGGTCGCTGCCAAGAGGCAGGAGCTGCTTGTGAACCAGAGGAAGGGGTCTATTGTTGGTGCTGTGAGGAGGCCTGTGGAGCAGGCGAGAGCTGTGGTTAGACCTGGATTCAGGCCTAATCAGTCCGCTCAGTTTAAGAGGCCGGGAGGGCCTATTCTGAAGTCTTGCCATTTCTGCGGCAAGCCTGGCCACGTCAAGGATCAGTGCCGGAAGTTTTTGGGCCAGTGTCTGGTTTGCGGTGATGCCTCCCATGCCGCGAGAGATTGTCGGCATGTGAATCAGCTGCGGAGGGCACCTATTGCTGCTCCGCCGTTGCAGCAGAAAGCCCCGGTGCCCGCTGGTCGTGGAGCAGCCCTTGCTCCGCAGGGGCAGGCTTTTAGGCAGGCTGTTCCGCCGAGGAGGCAGGCATTTCTGATGACCGAGGAGGAGGTCTTGGCCATGGATGAGGTCATTGCAGGTAACTTTCGATCTAGATTGTTCCTTCCATAATTAATTGATTGTTAAATTATGTGAATGCTTGTGTATGGTGTTGCTAGAGTAAGATTTGATTGATTAGACTGTTTGTTAGGTGTGGTTTTGGTTTGCACGTTCCCTGCCCGACTCCTCTTTGACTCAGGTGCGTCAATGTGCATTTTGGCCCAGAGCTTCGTGGAGAAGCATTCCTTGTCGACGTCCCCTCTCTCCAAGAGTTGGAATATCGTCACAGGGAATGGAGTAGTCACGGTGCATCGTGGGTGCAGTCCTTGCTCTGTGGTGGTTTGTGGACATGAGCTTTATGCTGATTTTATTGTCCACAACATCACCAACTACGATGCGGTCTTTGGGATGGATTGGCTTGCGAGCTTCTATGCTACGATCGACTGCAGGAGGAAGAAGGTGGTGTTCGAGATTCCCGGACATCCAGTATTTGAGTTCAGTCGTGGTAGCAGTTCGCTTGGTCCTATCAGATTTCGGGCCAGGCCGGTGGAGGCTGTAGCTATGCAGATGGAGCTGGAGTGGCCAGCTGTGGTGCGAGATTTTGGCGACGTCTTCCCTGAGGAGATGTCTGGGTTGCCGCCTGATCGGGCTCTGGAATTTTCTATCGATCTCGTTCCAGGTGCGCAGCCGATTTCGAAGGCGCCGTATCGTATGGCACCTGCTGAATTGGAAGAGTTGCGGAAGCAGTTGGATGAGCTGTTGCTGAAGGGTTATATTAATCCTAGTGTGTCTCCGTGGGGAGCACCGGTGTTGCTGGTTAAGAAGAAGGATGGTTCGCGTCGCATGTGCGTGGACTATCGGGGATTGAATGCGGTAACCATTAAGAATAAATACCCGTTGCCTCGCATCGATGATATTTTTGATCAGCTTGGAGGTTTGAGGGTGTTTTCTAAACTGGATTTGAGGAGTGGTTACCATCAGTTGAAGGTGAAGAAGGATGATGTTCCGAAGACAGCGTTCAGGACGAAGTATGGACACTATGAGTTTGTGGTTATGCCTTTCGGCGTAACTAACGCGCCCACAGTTTTCATGAATCTGATGAACCTGATTTTCTACGACTTCTTGGATAAGTTTGTCGTTATCTTTATCGACGACATTCTGATATATTCGAAGTAGGAGGAAGAGCATGCATCGCACTTGAGGACGGTATTGGAAATTTTGAGGAAGCATCGGCTGTATGCTAAGTTTTCGAAGTGCGAGTTTTGGCTGGATCGAGTCGCTTTTCTTGGGCATGTGGTGACTGGAGATGGTATTTCTGTGGATCCCGAGAAGATTCGGGCCATCAGGGAGTGGCCTGTTCCGTCATCTGCATCTGAGATTCGGAGTTTCCTTGGACTTGCTGGTTACTATCGGCGATTCATTAAGGACTTTTCCCGTATTGCTGAGCCGATGACCAGGCTGACGCGGAAGGATGTTGCTTATGTTTGGTCGGGTGATTGTGAGAGTGCTTTTGGTATTCTGAAGGAGAGGTTGACGAGTGCCCCTATTCTTGTCGTGCCTGATCGCAGCGGTGGATTTGAGATCTTTTGCGATGCTTCTGGCAAGGGTCTCGGTTGTGTGTTGCATCAGCACGGACATGTTGTGGCGTATGCGTCTCGTCAGCTTAAGGTTCATGAGAAGAATTACCCGACGCATGATTTGGAGTTGGCTGCCGTTGTATTTGCTCTTAAGATTTGGAGACACTTCTTGCGGAGTGAGAAAGTGAAGATCTTCACCGATCACAAAAGCTTGAAGTACATTTTCACGCAGAAGGAGCTCAACATGCGACAGCGTCGATGGTTGGAGCTTATGGCGGATTATGAGATTGATTTGCAATATCACCCTGGCAAGGTGAATGTGGTTCCAGATGCTTTGAGTAGGCTTCCAGCGGTGATGATTTTGACCTCGCAGTGGAGATTGCAGCAGGATTTTTGCGAGTCTAGCGTGGAGATTGTTCTTCCTGGGGAGGCTTCTTCGTTGATGTACATGCAGGTACAGTCGACGATCGTGGATCGGATTAAGGCCGGCCAGGCTGAGGATCCGAAGCTGGTGAGGATTCGGGAGCAGGTGGAAGCCGGTCTGCGGACTGACTTTTTGATTCATGAGGATGGCTCGCTGAGGTTTGGGGCCAGGTTGTGTGTGCCGGCTGGGGATATCAGAGAGGAGCTGATGGTGGAGGCACACAGTTCGCCGTATTCTGTGCATCCTGGTGGCACCAAGATGTACCAGGATCTTCGTCTGAATTATTGGTGGCATGGTATGAAGAGGAGCGTGGCTCGGAGTGTAGCCAAGTGTTTGGTTTGCCAGCAAGTGAAGGCGGAGCATCAACGTACGGCCGGGTTGCTACAACCGCTTCCGATTCCGGAGTGGAAGTGGCAGCACATCACTATGGATTTCGTGACTGGATTACCTCGGAGTCCGAAGCAGAACGACGCGATTTGGGTGATCGTAGATCGATTGACCAAATCTGCACACTTTATCCCATTCCGAGTGGGACAGTCCACGGAGGTGCTAGCGAGGAGATATATGGAGGAAGTCGTGCGACTTCATGAAGTCCCCGTGAGTATCGTGTCGGACAGAGACACGAGGTTCACATCTCAGTTTTGACAGAGTTTGCAGAAGAGCTTGGGTACGCGTCTGAGTTTCAGCACGGCGTACCATCCGCAGACGGATGGCCAGTCCGAGAGGACGATTCAGATTTTGGAAGACATGCTGAGGGCGTGCATGTTGGATTTCAAGGGTTCGTGGGAGGACCATCTGCATTTGGTGGAGTTTTCCTACAACAACAGCTTCCAGGCGAGTATTGGCATGGCGCCTTTCGCCGCTCTTTATGAGAGGAAATGTCGATCGCCATTGAGTATGGATGACGTTGGTGATCGGGAGTTGTTGGGACCTGAGATGATCGTGGAGGCCGTGGATATCGTCAGGAATATTCGGGAGAGGTTGAGGATTGCTCAGGACCGTTTTAAGCATTGGGCGGATGCTAAACGTCGTCCTTTGGAATTTCAGCCGGGCGACCATGTGTTCTTGAAGATTTCCCCGAATCGTGGTGTGATTCGTTTCGGGAAGCGTGGGAAGTTGAGCCCACGATACATTGGACCATTTGATGTTTTGGAGAGGGTTGGCGAGGTAGCGTATCGCTTGGCCTTGCCGCCATCTTTGGAAGGAGTTCACAATGTTTTCCATGTGTCGCAGCTTCGTCGATACATTAGCGATCCATCTCATGCCGTGGATTTCTCGGAGATCGTCGTTCGCTCAGATTTGACGTATGACCAGCATCCAGTGCAGATTCTGGACAGGCGTCAGAAGTCGCTTCGAAACAAGGTCGTCGATCTTGTTAGAGCGATGTGGTGGCACGGTTCGCCGGGAGAGTCTACTTGGGAGAGAGAAGATGAGATGCGAGAGCGCTACCCACTTTTGTTTCCGGACTCGTGAGTATTTGGAAATTCCGAGGACAGAATTTTTATTAAGTTGGGGAGGATGTAACGACTGGTTTTCTTGTATCTGAATTTATTATAATATAATATATGTTTTGGTGGATTTTCTCCTCTTGCGTGGTTTTCGTCTCCGTAGCTTTCATTTTCGATCGATTCGTCGTATTTTCTCGTTTATTCCTTAGGATCGTCGATTTCGAAGTACGTCGTTTGTGACGGGCTTCATAACGGTCATATCTAACTATTAGATCAAGCCTAGGAGTCTTAGGATTCGATCACGGGGCCTCGCGCTCCGTATCGGAACTTTTGGTGCTCATTAGCCGGTATAAGAAGGGGCACCGACCGACTAGATGACGATCCAGTCGGTCGGCAATCCTTCTTGGACCGACTAGTGAGCTTTCTAAATTTTCTCAGGAGTTACTGTTTATCGTTAGTCGGTCTAAGAAGAGTTGTTGACCGACTAGGTTGCAAACTAGTCGGTCGGCAATGCTTCTTGAACCGACTAACACATCATCTTAATTTTAGTTGAGTTACTGTTTACTCTTAGTCGGTCTAAGAACGTTCATCGACCGACTAGTTGCTAAACTAGTCGGTCAGTACTTGTTCATGGACCGACTAACTCTAAATCATATTTTCGTTCAAGAGTTACTGTTTACACTTAGTCGGTCTGCGTTGGTCGACCGACCGACTAGTTGCCAAACTAGTCGGTCAGTGGTTGTTCTTTGACCGACTAGTCTGTGTTAAAACCCTAATTTCTGGGCCGCCGCCAGCTCAACCTATAAATACCCAACCCAAACGTTTTCATCTTCTCCAACACGACCCTAAGCCCTAGTTTCTCCCCCATTGAGCCCCCATCTTCCTCCAAGCTTCAATCCTTCATTCCAAACCCTAAATCCATCATCCAATCCATCCATTCACCCTATCTACTTCTCATCATCCCCAAAATCTCACCAAAATCCATCAAATCCCCAAAATCCCTCAAAACCCTAGTTTCTCCAAACTTCCCCAATCCTTTCCAGATCTGGTTCTAGGGTTCCCCGGAGTGTTTCTTCCGCCTTCTCTCGGTAAGAAATCGATCTACCGTTGTTTTTATAACTTATTTATAATTTTATGAAACCCTAATAATATTTCATGTTGTTTGATGATTGGTCCCCCAAAACAGCGATTTCCCCGTAGATTGGCATCCGTGTGACGAAGTGGTCGTCATCCCCGGTGCTAGGCAAGTGAAACTTGCCACTTAGGGTTTAGGCCATGTTTTAGGCCATTTGCTTGTTGTAGGCGTAAAAGAGGCTAGGCGACGAAATGATACTCGCCTAGGCGCAAATTGAGGAACTAGCTTGACAACGAAGCTAGTTCCGACATATATCACATTGCACAATTACCATGTCATGTTTACTTTCCATTAACGGTACGCGAATTAATTGTCATGTCATTGCATTCTTTAAGTGTTGTCGTGATTGCGTAGCTTCGCTACAATGTTTGTGTTCCTGGCTCGTGTTCCAGAAGCGAGCCCTGTAGTTGGAAACCCCAACGCTCGATATTGAATTATGAAATAGAATGCGAGCTCATGTGCGGGGCAACCCCGGCTCACTTGCTGAGCTCATGTGCGGGGACCCTGGCTCCATTACGTGTGGGTATTGGGGGTAAGAGTTAAGCGACCAATCAACTGAGAGTCTGCCCGATCAGCAACTGCAGGGGTAAGGCGTAAACTCTTTGGGTGGGGTAGTTGTTAAGCGGCCAATCAGCGAATGTGAACCCATTCAGCTGTAAGGCGTAAACATCTACAAAACAACGTGAATAGTGAATTGATTGGAATTGATAGTAGCTTGGCTACTCTTGTCTTGTCTTGTCCCGATGATTGCTCTCAAGTACAAATCGTCTTGCCATGTCTCAATTGTGCATTCATGTTATAACTGCCATGTCATGCATACTAAACTGCTAGGTTGCTAGTTGCCTCACTTTCAGTTTCCTTGCCCAAGTCTTTTAGACTTGCTGACATGTGCCCCTTTCTCTTTTGGGTGACGCATGTTAGACCTTGAGCCTGAGTTGCCAGCTGAGGGCGAGGTGTTTGCGGACGCCGAGCTTGAGCCCGTGTTGGACGGGGAGTACGTGGACACTGGGGACCAGTCCTAGTGTCTCCGTTGTGTTTTATTTTTGTTAGACAGTTGTTTGTTATCGGTGCGTGGCACCTATACTTATTTATGTCGTTGCTTTTGTTTGGCCTTGTTCTGGGCCCTTGGACTCTTTCTTTTTAGCCTGGTGGCTTTTCTGTGATGTTGAATATTTTGGTGGACAAACTTTGGGATTGGTGTTTCTTATCCGTCTCATATTATTATTGTTGTTGTTTCGATTGCAATTACAGGGACCTGCTTATACTAAATTGACGCTTATCGGGTTTGGGGCTTCACCGCTCCACTCCCGTGCGGACCTTTTCACGTCTCGCCTCCATTTTAGGGAAGCGGGTCGTGACAGTTTTCATGCAGCCTTCTCTCCGACTTCGACACGGGCATGCAGGCAGCAGCAATGCTGGCGTTCTCGATAGCGTCTTCAAGCTACGGCGAGCGGCGATCGGGAGAGCATCTTCGTTTTACGGCGACGTACTCCTCGGTGACAGGGCAGCTTCGACTCAACGGCGCTCTCTTGGACAGCAGCGACAATCTCGACGGCGACATGAATCTCCGAGAGGGCTTCTTCTCCGACGAGCGACTTCAAAGCGATCAGCGGCGGTGACTCGAAAGCAGCGGTGCTCCTTCGATCGGCTCTGACTTCTTTCTTCGACTTTGACGGTGGTTCCTTTCACGGTGAGGTCGTGCGGTGAAGACGATTAGCGCAACGGCGAAAGCAAGCGTCTCGTCTTCTCGACGACGATGGGAGCTTCGTACTCAGCAACGAGGATTCTTCTCCGGTGACGATGTGCTAGTTTTGACAGAGCTTGCTTCGAACGAGTTGTCTCTCCGGCAGCGGTCTTCAGCGGCGATCTCCGATGATGGCTTCGTTTTGTGGTGACGTCGGAGACAAGTGCTTTGGAGAGTGCTTCAGTCGATGGTCTTGATCAGCAGCAGGTCGTTGAAGCAGATGGCTCCTTGGAGTTGATCCTCCCGCAGATGTGCGTTGATGATCTTGGGGGCTTGAATGTTTTGGTGTTTGAGGGAGGATAGCGTGAAGCTTAAAGCTTTGAGAGGAGACTTTTAGAGTTTTTTTTTGTGTTTGACAGCCACAGGATGATGATGGTAATGCTTTGGGTTTTCTTGCAGCTGGGTGTTAGGTTTTCGCTCTCCTAGGGTTTTTTTCACAAGATGAGAGGATACATATTGGCTTGGGAATTTAGGTTGCCTTGGAGTTTTTTTGGAGCACACGAACTTGAGTTGGCAATGATAATATATTTGAATAGGAATTGCTTAGACCCAAATCTTTGATAATTGATTCGATCCCATTCCAAATTGATTTGGTCTAATCCCAACTTGATTTGAAATGATCTCCTTGGAATACGATTTTTGAATGGATCTTCATAGCAATGCAAATTGGTCATGAAGTAGGAAGGAGACATGTATTGGGATTTGATTTGGATTTGGTAGTTTGAATATGAATTTTGAATTGGATATGAATTGCTAATTGATTTGACCACATCCATCTCATCCCATATAGGTATATGAATAGCAACTGCTCCAAATATAAAGTTTCATCAATCCTGAAACACACTAAGCACACACGTCAGATATAACGACATGTTTGTCATCATCAAACCAAGATCCTAGATCGTTGCTTCCAACACGTAAGTGGTGAAAACTGAGGAATTTTGGGAAGCCAGGATAGGCGACTGTGCCATGGGCAGGCGCATGTAAATCTTCCTTACATCACCTGCAGGCGAAAGTGTGAAAGTTTTCAGAACTTGGGAAGTTTGACAAGCTGAGCCAGGCAACTATAGAGGCATATACAGGCGACTGTACCATGGGCAGGCGCCTGTAAATCATTCTTACATCGCCTGTAGGCACACATACGAAAGTTGTCAAAACTTGGGATTCTGGGCAAGAGGAGACATGCGACTGACTTACAAGTCACAAGCGCATGTAACTGGACAGGCGCATGTACTTTGTACAATAGTCGCCTGATGAAAGACAAGAACAGAAAGCCCAAAATTCAAGTTAAGAAGTATGTGCATAACGGACGACTGAACAAATCTCAGGCCCATGTAATTAGTTCATCAGTCGCCTGTTGAAAGTCCAAAATGCACATGCTTGAGAATTATGAAATGGAGGAGAATGGAAGGTGTGTATGTGCTCCAACATAATTCTACTTATAAGCTACATACTATGAGAACGAAAAAGAGAATAGAAAGATTACATTTGTTTTGCCTATATTCTTTCTCTTCAATGATCTTGAAGTCTTCTTGAAGCTTCCATCTACATCTTTGATCATCTAATCGACTTTACGAGCGTTGATTGATCCTTGAATGACACCATTGCTAATTGATCTTCATAAAAGGCTTAGGTTATGGATTAACTGCAGGTGGGGGATTATTCACAAGTATTTATGTTTGCTCATCATTAAAACCAAGTAGGGAGATGTCCAATACTCAACAGAATGGGACCATAGGTTAGTAGAACCGGGGTCGTTGATAGTTTGTAGTCGACTTGCGATGCTCGTTCGACCCTTAAATGGATTGAGCCTCGGTTAATTGATATTGAGGAGCTCCCGCACGACCTTCCCGCTGGTAAAACGTTGTCGTACTGGCCTCCCACTAAATCGAGCCTCGATAATCAGCATCATAAGGAAGCGTCAGGGGGTCGGATCTGGGTTCCGATCCAAATCCCCTCTGATGCTTAAGTTAGACGTGAACTTATGGAAAAGCTTGGAGCTGCTAAGATCGACCCAATAATGCTCGTCCTAAGTCGGTCTGCGCAAGCTATTTGGAGGAAGAAATATAAAGAGGAAAATAGAATTAAGGGTGTATGTCATTCGTACCTTGAGAGTCCGAACCCCCCTTTACATTGTCCTTTCGGGTATTTTTAGATGACGATCTGCTGATTGTGAATAACCATGCCTCATTGATCAGGGCGAGATCTTCTCCGGGATTGATGATAACGGCTACCTATTTACTCGGTCCCATTAACTCATCCATGAGTATCAGCAGAAGTCCAACTGTCGAATGAGTTATTCCTTTGACTGAGTATTATTCAGCCTTAATGGCGGGTTTCTGGTTGTATGATCTAAATGGGCCGTGTATCTTGACACCGCTTCGTGGGTCGTACCCGTGCACCAACAATGGCCCCCATCATTCGTGTTCTAGGAAACATCGCTGATTGAGACCGCATGACATGTATTCTCATTAATTGGACATGGCCTTCGAAATGGTTGATATGATTTATGCCGCCAAAACCCCTTCATCTCTAAATCAATCCTCATTATTTCTTGAGGTCAGGATCAGACACGTGTCGCTCATTGGACAACTGCTTGTTGGGATCCTCTATATAAAAGAAGGGGAGGAGAAACAAGAAGCTTTCTCGTTCCGCCTTCAGATTTTCGAAGGCTTAACTCCTCCATTGCTTTCTTTGGTGTTTGACCGATTTTGATAAGGTATCTTCCTTAACTGATCTCGATTCCTCTTTAAATCTGTATGGGAAAGTTTCCACCGGTAAGGATACAAGAGCCATCCTATGAAGAGCTCATGTTGCGCCTTCGACCTCCCGAGTACGACGAGGTTCCTGGCAAATGGAAAGAGCTTCGAATAGAACCAGCGCCTTCAATTCGTTGGAGGGATCCGAACTTAGAGGTTCCCCCATGCGATTCTGGAAAAAGTGCCAGATTTCTCTCAAGATCTGGTGGATAGGGTTTGGTCGGATTGCCTGTGTCCCCCTTATAGGGTTAGGTTGCCAGAGTTTGATGAGAGAGTTTGCTTCACTCAGAGGAGCGAGGTAGGAGTGTACCCAAGAGCTTTCTGTCTCGGGCTTTGCTTTCCTCTTCACCCATTTGTCATAGAGATTATATGCTCTTTGGGACTTTCTCTCTGTCTACTTGCACCTCAGGCCATTCCTCCCATAGTCTGCTTCGTTGTGCTTTGTGAGCTTTGTGGGGTTCAACCATTCATTCGGCTGTTTAAGCACTTCATAAGGGTAATAGTCGACCCTCGCAAGGTGTAGTATCACATCGTCGCCCGCCCCCGCGAAGAGACTCATCTACGACCTCCTGCTCTCTGACCCTACTTGGGAAGACACTTTCGTGTTTGTTGTTCTCCCCGACATAGGACCGATGATTAATGGTTGGAGTTCTCCTAAACCTTATATCACTGAAGAGTTCAGGTTAATACCAGGAGAGGTCGAAGCGGCTAAACTTCATTTGAGCTGACCGAGGCAGGAGAGGTCGACTTCGTATTTGTTGGATAACCATCGACTGAAGACCGTTTTGTGGAGTCCGGGTAATACAAACTACTTCTGTGCCCCCATTGCAACCACTTGCGACAATTATATATTCGTTGTTTGCAGATATTTCTGGTGGAGCTCACAGAAGCATGGACCCTGGACTGGGTCAAATCTGGAAGGAACAGCGCATGAAAAAGAAAAGCGATGAGGGATCAAGTGCTCAGTCTCCTCTTCCCCTTAGTCAGAGCTCCTCCTTTGAGGGAGATGAGGGATCAAGTGCTCAGCCTCCATTTATCGTTGGGAAGGAAGAGTCGGCCATGTTGGACTTTGGGACGACTGCTCGACTGGTGAAAAACTCCATTCTCCCTCGGGGCTTGAAGCTCCTTCAAGGATTGGACATTGAGAGGGTGGCAAACTTCTTCATGGGTTGCGGTTATTAGGTCAGTTATTTGCCATTTGTCTCTCTACTTGTAATTTGGCAGTTCTTGATCGACGCTTTTCACATATGTCCATCTTTGGCATAGTATTACGTCGCCAGGCCATTGACATAATTGAGGGACGACGACGGGTGGGGACCGCCGAACACAAAGCCTCCGAGCTCGAGGCACAGATGAAGAAGATGGAAGAGGACTTGGGGAGAGCGCTTGCGGCCAAGGCTGAGGCCGAGTGGGTAGCTTGGGAGGCCAAGACTAGCATATCGTCCATATCTGCCGTCAGAAAATCGGACGAGGTCCAATGGGGGAGGGAGAGGTCCCAACTCCAGGCCAACCTTGAAGCTTAGAAGAGGGAGATAGTCGAGCTTCGAGCCACGGCTGCTGAATCGAAAAATTCATCTAAGGCTTACAAAGCGGAGATAGCCGAGCTTCGAGCCAAAGCTGTCGAATCAACGAAGGAAGCCGATGTTCATAAGAAGAAGCTTACGACGAGGTTCACCGCGACGATGGAAGCATTCCAGAACGTCTTTATGTCGAAGAGAGCTCTTCCCTCTTAGGCTCGTAGATTTTTTATGCACGTTTTATGTAACCGTTTTGAATGAATAAAAAGAACTTTCGAGTTTCTTCTATCTTCATTTGAGTATGTGAATGTGCGTGTATGGCCCCTCAACGACTCAAAGTTTAATTTAAGAACCAATTGAAATTTGGGTTGTGGATGTGTTAGTCATTTTCACCTGATAGAGATCATCCCAAGATCGTAAGCCATTCGGGGCCATCGTTGTTCGGTAGCGATGGGAGTGGCCCTTTCAACTTACAGACGACTGCGATCGGAGGTCGTTCTGTGGCAAGGGTCGGCCCATTGGCTCATGGTTAACGACGAGGGTCGTTCAGTAGGATGGGAGTGGCCCCCTCGACTTATGTCCAACAACGATCGAGGGTCGTTCAGTGGCAATGGTATGCCACTTGGCTTACGGCTGATGCCAAGGGTCGTTCGGTAGCAAGGGGCGTGGTCCCTTCGACTTATGGCAGACGATGAAGGTCGTTCGGTAGTGAGGGGAGTGGCCTCTTCGACTTACAGCCGACGACAATCGAGGGTCGTTCAATGGCAAGGGTCGGTCCCTTGGCTTACGGCTGACAACGAGGGTCATTTGATAGCAAATGAGTTATTATTCAGCCTTAATGACAGGTTTTGGGTTATAAGCTCTAACTGGGCCGTGTATCTTGACACCGCTTCGTGGGCCGTACCCGTGCACCAACATATGTGAAAAACACGTTCGGTCCGATTCCGATGAATCGAACCGGAAATAATCCGATTCCTATTTTGGAATCGGAACATGATTTTGAATTGATTCTGATTTTGATTCTGGAATCGGACCAGTTCTAGTTCTGATCCAAATTCAAATTCAGAATTGGATCAAAACCTCCATTACTTTAGTGTTACGAATAGGGATGACAATTCTACACGTGGATACAAATACCGGCGGATATCCTCCCGTTCGGGTACGGGTATGTGTAGACTTTGATACCCGCGGGTTTGGAAATGGGTTCACATTTCTTACCCGCAGGTAAAACTGGACAGGAATGGATATTATATATCAATAATCGCGGGTACCCATACCCGGTCATCTACGTATAAAACCCTATTACATATTTTATAAAAAAAATTCATAAACATATTTGTAATTATAATCATAAAAAATTTAAAATTAAATAAATCCATATCCATACCCAGGGGTACACGAGTATCCACTGGTGTCCGTATACCCGACAGGTATGCGCATGTGTACACAAATTTATCTGTCAATGGGTATGTGTATGGGTACATGTATGGGTAAAATGAGAAGATACGGGCATGTATAGTGCATACACTTACCCGCTCGCCAATTTTGTCATCCCTAGTTACGAACTTACGTGACTTATGACTTACTCTCAGTCTCTTGCAAGATGCGGCTACGGGACCCCAAGGGGTTGTTCTTGATTTTAGGGTTACAAACTTACGACTTACGAATCCTTTACCGATACAGTGATACCTACTCATTTACCGATACATAGGAATCGGAATCGGAATCGGAATCGGATTGGACATGGATTTTTCGGTTCAATTCCGGTTTCGATACAAAGTCGGTTGGCATTTTTAAACCAGAATCCGAATCCGAATCCGATTCCAAATATTCGGACAATTCGAAATTGGATTCGGTTTCGGAACCGGTTAAGGGACTCGAACCATGTTTATTTCCACCCTTCCACACAAGCTTCAACTGATGCACGTCAGAGCACAAAGTCTTTTTCTAAATGATAATGCCAGTCCCTGCAAGGATTCAATGTCTCCACCGAAAAGATCCAATGGCAGGTCCGATCAACCCGCACCCGGATGCACAGACACGTTACCCCCACCGAATTTGGTGCTATCTATATGGAAATCATAAGGGTGGCTGGGAGCAGCTGTTTTTATAATATAAACTTTAAGGTAGGCGTGAAAATATCATTAGCTCTTTTTGTTTCATCCAGCATGTACCGTTATCACGTGATCAGACACTTCCCGCGGCTGGCACGTGTGGTAGCAAATGACGACAACGACAATTTGTTCTATTTGTTCTTAGTGAAGGGCATTTCTGTCCCTTGGTTCTAAAGCGGTGGCCTGAAGAAGATAATTCCGTACGCAGAGACCTAATTGCTGTATACACAGGCCACTTAACAACGCAATTTTTTTTTAAATATTAGCTTTTTTTCTCTACCCAAGTCTCTAAATTACCATCTTCTCTTCCTTTTCACTACTCCTGATGTCGCATCCCCGCAACTCCCCACCACAGCCATCCATGCCATTGGCCTCTCCCAGTCGTCGTCACATCCAGGGGCGGAATCAGGATTAGATCACCGGGGGAGGGGAGGACATTGCAAGAATGCATACAAATTGCATTCGTAAAGTGCATAGATGTGATGGTGCTCAAGTCGATGAGTCCAAAGAGATAAATGGGTTGTTTTTCCATTATGTTTAAGCATATTTGAGGTGACGAAATAAACAACAAAGTAGATACAAAAATTATTGTTCAGGACTATGAACCATGTGTTTTGAGGTCACGCGATCATGTAAGAAAGCTGAAAACAAAAACAAGTTTTAATTATATTAAAACGAAAATAAGTTACGTAGATTCAAACTGAGTTACTTTAAATAGGTAGCAAATTTTTTCCATCCATTTATATTAAGGGATTAATGTAGAGCAGGTGGCACCTGATCCAATGGATCAGGTGCAAGACACAAAAAGGTGGGACCCAGCGAGTACAAGCCCATATGTGGGCTTGTACTTCCCACCTTTTTTGTGTCTTAGCACCTGATCCATTGGATCATGTGCCACCTTTTCTACATTTAATTCTTATATTAAATACAAAATTGTCCACATTTTAACGAAGATATCAACAAGAAACTAAGGCTAATTACATCGTTAATTTGCAAAAAAAAAATTAAAAATATAATCATTTGAACTAGCCAAGAATTAATTAATCTTTTAAATTAAAGAGAATGTGTGCAGTGTGTTTAGTAACTAAACATTTTAGGTAGATCAAGTTAATCATGACAATTTAAAAATGCTAATTAGAAATCATAATGTTTACTTGTGTGATCAAACAAGTTGATGTTTTATATTCACTTGTGTGAGAATTTAAACTTAAACCAAGATGTATTTTTGTTTAGACGTTTTTCTCTCAATTAGATGCTGATTCTGCTACGTTATAATTTAAAACATGAAGAAAAAAATTAAACGAAAATACAAATTTTTTTCAAACCAATCAAGATTCGATACCATGACCTCTTAGGTGAGGAGAGAACAGTACAAACAGTACAACCAGGCTAACAGTACAAAGGATAAATTATTAAGTTAACATTGTAGTTCTAAAATATAAAATAATTGAGAGTCAAACGAGAATTGAACCCGTGACCTCGCAACTAGAAGGCAACGGTCTAACCACCGAGCCACCAATGCTATTGTAAGGTTGAGGATTAAATTATGTACTTAACCTTTTTCCCCTGTTGTACTACTACATATACGGCTTTCAGCCACGGACAAATCCATGGCTGAAAGTCTTGAATCCGTGGCCAAAATCCTACGGCCACGAAAAATAAAAATTTTCGTGGCCAAAACGCTGTGGTCGATACCGTAGTGGTCGATACCCTATTCGCCCACGGACTATTCCGTGGTTGATAATCAGCCACGGAGTAACGCCCACAGATATCCGTGGCCGATAATTCTGATTAAAAAATCAGTTTAAACTATCGGCCACAGACAAATCCGTGGCTGATAAGTATTTATGGCCACAGAAATGTCCCACGGAGATTGTGCACAAAGTTGACGTTAACCGTGCACAAAAACTAGGTGCAATATTTATCGACCACAGAAATTGTCATGGCCATAAATATTTATCAGCAACGGAAATGTCCGTGGCCGATATGGTTTCGGCCACAATTTATGTGCACGACCACGGACATTTCCGTGGCCGTATATCTCTATCGGCCACGGATTTGTCCGTGGCCGATAGTCTAAACTAATTTTTTTAAAAAAGCTGAATTTCCTACATACAAAAATATACATTTATAACAATTAAATGTATGTTGAAGGATTTTAGAGAAGAGAGTAAACAATCTCTCATAAGGAGTAGCCATGGCACAAGCCATGGCTATCTATATATTCAATTTAGAGAAAATAGGAGTCCAAGGGACTCCCCACTAACTTAGTGGGGAGTAATGGTGAGATGTTGAGGGGGGAGGCCAAAGGCCTCCCTCAACTCACAACACTCCCCCTCATCTCTCCATTACCTTGGGTTAAGTATATGAATACTTCAGGATTCAGTATGCTAATGGGGTGGATACTTCTGGATCCAGAGCCACTGTGGTTGCCTCGTTAAAACCTTAGCTGTGGAAAACCCAGTGGGAAAAACCGGCAGCTTAAGGGAAAAGAGTACAACTATCAAAGGACTCCCCCTGATCTGTACAAGCTTCAAGCTTGCAGATCTCCTATGTATCTATACAATCATCTCCTATTCATCTATACATCCATCATGTTCTGAAAGAAAATACAATCATCACTCATATATACAAGTTTCACTCATCTAGCGGATATAGAAAAGCAGTGGTGTTCTGGAGTGGAAAGCTCTTCGAAGTTTGGTAGATGACGCCACTAAAGTATTCATTGAATCAGTCTTCAGTGTGTTTGCGAGGTATTGCTGGACCTGGCTGAGCGTTTCTAATACTTGCTTCTTGGATAATGAGCTTCTCAGAAGATGTAGACATTGTAGGATGATGTGTAGATATTTAGGAGGTGGCCGGCCTATTGTGTTTTAGTCATTGCGATGATCTTTAAACCAGCATATGCGATATATATTCCTTGACCCTTGGAAGTTGCGCAGAAGCAACTTATCCTTGGTCTAGTGGTGCTCTCCAGGGCAACACTTTATCTGATTAACAACTTTACTGCAGACGTTCTATCAAAGACACGTGCAGTTGGCCAGATAAAGAAGTGTAACAAGTACACTAAAGCTAGGCTCTTCGGGACCTAGGATGTCCTCCCCCTCTTCCAGCTACTGGAAGGTGTCATAAATAAGCATACATTTTTAATAGGATGTAAGTGGACATCATTCTTCATATACTCCAAGTGTATGAAGGATATTAAAGGATTCCATCACGAAGGTGTTAAATATATAAGCCGAGATAATACCTTGTTATACCAAGGTTTTTCATTTACAAGATATGCTTAAAGCTATCAGATTTCTAAATGGTCTCTGTAGGAGATCCTATTAGCTTTAAGTCGACCACCTATACGGCGAATATCACAAATCCTGTCAACGATCTTTCGAAAAAGATACACATGCAGAATATTGTTTAAGATCAACTAATGATCTTTGTAGCCTTTATGGAGAATACGTTTCTACGTCTCTCTTTCATCTCTGGGGGTAGAGTATACCCTTTTGGAAGTTTTATATAGATCTCTATATCTATATTGCCGTATATATATGCAGTCACAACGTCCATGAGCTGCATGTATTGGCTTTTTCAGAGAAGTTTAGGCTTAGTAGGAAAATGATCACATTTCCTTCATTTCAATTTCTTATGAAATCCAACTTATATTCCACAGGTTTTACACATTCAGGTGTATGGACTACTGGTCCAAAGACTTTGCTTTTCAAGAGTGAGTCCAGCTCTACTCTTATTGCCGCGTCCCACTTTGGCCAATCTATGCGTTTACGCAATAGAAAAGTGGGTAGACGTCATCATCGTATTCAGCGACATGAACGGCAATAGTGAAAGCAAAACCGTCGTCGACGACTGTGCTATATCTGTCCAGTACCTCTCCAGTACGTACGTAATATAATGATGTTTATCCTGTTGTTTCCTCTGCAGGGGAAATTAGGAGGGGAGAGGTTGCTGGTCTGAGCTCAGCATCCTGTGGTTGGATCATTTTGATATATCCAGGAATCTTCCTATTTTGAGAAATTTTATATTTTGAATCTGGCAGGCATCCTCTTTTCAATTGAGGTACGACCAATTCTGCTGCCGGTGGATTGCATCCATCTTTGGGAATGTCAATCCTAGCTGGCGTGTTGGCAGCGGGGACGTGTGAACGAACAATCTTCTGGTTGTCCGCAATTTTATCCGACAATTGATGTACTTTAGTCTTAATGTGAAGGATCTTCTGGATCTCAACTTCACACAGAAAAAGTATGCGGATCATAACGAGATGAGGACTTTTGTGTCCCATGATATGGTCTCAGAAGCTTCAGGCTTCTTTAGACTACGTGCATATTTCAATGAGATTATGCTCATCAAATTCACATTTATCAAGACTTGGTGGTAAACCATAAGCAAACAGCATCAGCAATAAGATATGGCAACAAACGGGCCGTATCGTGATAAGCGATGCGGAATGAAGTGTGATGGTACCTAAACATCAACATGAAACTGCGATTTTACAATGGACGTGAAATCCATTGGAGTCTCTTTACCAGAGACTCTGCTAACCCGTTATGAGTTTGAACATGCTGCAGGATGTTCAATTTTAATGCCAGTTACTTGGTAGAAGTCTTGAATGATATGTGTAGTAAATTCACCTGCATTATAAGCTTTTGAGAAAGCTAGGTTGCGAGTGAATATAAAGGCACACATAAGACAATCTAGTAGATGCATATATCAGTACAGTAATGAAGTACCGAAAATGGGCCATGTGCGGGGTGAATAGGCCTGCAAAAGGTCACCATGTATTCTCTCAATGAAGCCAGGAGACTCTAAACCCACTTTCAGGAGGGAAGGTCTCTCTATTAGTTTTCCCTTATGACAAAGGGGGACAAGGAAACTCAACCTTTTGAAGAATCTTAAGGTTCTCCAATGGATTCATTTGATGATGCGTCCATCATTGCTGATTGTAACGACCTGCTCTCGGGGGCCCGTTACTTATTCGGTTTATTTGCAGGTTCCGCAGTTTACCAGTGAAATCAGTATAGTCACAACGCAGAGATGTACCAACAACACTCAAACCAGCTTACCGACATTATTACAGTCCAAATTAAAGTACAACAACAACCATCACTCTCTCACACCAATACATGAAAGGAAATACTGAAAGGAAATGCAGAAACGGAAATACATAGTACAATACACACTCCAACAGAAAAGTAACTAAAACTCCGCAGTCTCTGGGTCGTACACAGGCTCCTCGTACTCTGGAGCAATATCCTCAACCAGATCTTCGTCTGTCGGTGCCACAAGTGGAACCGAAGGTAAGTCACAAAGATTCTAAACAAAGAAAAGAAGTACTGTACAAGTATGACACGCAGAAGTAAAGTAAAGTACGGTGTAGTGTCTGTACAAGTGCAGAAAGTAAAGTGCATGACTGTAAAGAGTAACCGTGCAAGCTCTGCTAAAACTACGTGACTCAAGTCGGAGAGTACAATATGTGACCGTTCAGTTCGTCTCTTGCCTGGGTGCTACCCAGACGAATGCCGGTACCCAGGCAGCAGTATGGTTTGCCGAAACGCAGGCAGCAGGACAGGGCGCCGAAACACAGGCGACAGGACAGGTAGACCAAACTCTAGTCACTCCCGTACTCTCGCAAACTATGAGTTACCCCGAAACCCGGTGTTGTGTCAAGTACAAGTTCTTTACATGAACGTTCCACGGGATGTTCCAAGTCAAGTCCAACACTTGGCGCGTGTTTCCGTGCTTCGAGCACGTAGTAGTGCGGCGCTACAAGTTCGTACGGGCACAGTGGCTAGATTTCTAAGTTTAGATCCTGTCGTGACTTACCAAAATCAATACCGTTGTAGTAAGCCGGAAGAGGATCTAGGGCTTCCTCAGAAGTTGGTACACCAGAGTCTATACCTGCAACACAAAATACTTATTTTAGAAAAACACGACTTTTTCCTATTTAATAATTAGGTTAGTTTGATTTTTAAACTCATTAAAACGGTGTCGGAAAATATTTAAAATTTTTACATAAACCTAGAATAATTATTTAGATTTTACTGCAAGAGGGGAGAATTTTCAGAAGCTTCTGTAATTTCCTATAATTTTTAGAAACTTAGAAATAGCTTAAAATCCTAAAAACTTAAGGAACGTGTATCTTCCGTAATTTCTTACGGGAGTAATATAAATCGGAATTACATGAATAAGTAGTCAAAATGATCGTCTCGAAGTCTATTGTCACATATAATTTTATCACATATTAGTTTAGGTAAAACCAGCGAGTTACGATTTTTAGAATGAATTAAACCTATTTAACCTTTAGGTTCGGAAAATCATTTCGGAAAAAGTAGGCATCTGGTCGAGGTGAGACCAGCGCCAATGGCTCCGAAATGTCGTTTCTGATTTTCTGGGGCTATCCACACATTTTTCTGGCCCATGTATAATTAGTTATGGATTTTAACTCATTAAACCCTATTATAAATAACTTAATAAATCGAAAATACGAATTTCTTCATATTTACAATTTTGCCACTCGTGTATAAACTTACGCAGCGATCGCTGCCGGCGGGCTGTGGGCGCTCGACGAGCGGCGGGGCGGCCCGTGGGTGGTCGGCGACGGCGGGGGCGGCTCGTGGGTGGTCGGCGACGGCGGGGGCGGCTGAGCAGCGGCGACGGCGGCGGCGGGGTGCTGTGCGGAGAGGGGAGGTGGGTGTCGGCGTTCGGGGGAGCTGCGGTGGAGGCCGGCGGCGGGCGCTACCGGCGGCGGCGAGCTCGGAGGGCGAGGCGGCGGCACGGCGGAGGGCACGGCGGCGGATCGCCGTGAGTGAGAGGGAGGAGCGGAGAGAGAGAGGGAGGAGCGGAGAGAGAGAGAGAGAGAGAGAGAGAGAGAGAGAGAGAGAGAGAGAGAGAGCGAGCGGGAGTGTGAGGGTGAGGGAGAACGCGAGGGGAGATGAGCGGGGATTGTTTTTTTAAAACAAATATATATTTTGTGTTTAAACTGGGTTAGTGGGGTTATTTATAGGGTTAATATCTACTATTAGCATTAAATACACCTTTAGTTAGTCAATTAGTATTAATTAGGGTAGGTTAGCTTTAGGACTAAGTGTAGAATTTTTTGAACGTGTCCCCTCCCATGTGTTAGTCATGTTTAGGGTTAAAAAAAAAGATTTGATTAGGTTAATGTAATTAACTAGGGTAATTGAGGACGGTAAAATTGTAACGAAATTACGAATTTGCCCCTACTATCAAACGTGTCCGAAAAATTACGAAAACATACCCACGGGACCGTATCGTCGCGAGGATGGCGAATACGAAGTCCGTTTCCGGGTTTGGACTACGGGGATACTAGTTTTTGGCCAAAACGTTTAGAAAGCGGGTTTGTGGGGTCTCTATTGAAATGTTATCAGAAAATTACGAAATTAATGTGGGGAGCCCTAAATGGTCATAGGAGCTTACTGCGGAAGTTTGAAAACGTTTTGAAGACATTTGAATAGAAAATAAATTCATCGAATCAAAACGGTAATTTTTGAAAATGAATTTTAACAGAAATGTTTTGGACATTTGAGGAAATCCGAAAATACTGAAATACAATATAATAAGTCTAGTGCTGTAAAAATATTTTTATAGAATTTTTTTTTGAAATCATTTAAAACTCCTGACAAGTCATTAAAATATATTAAATTTGTAATTAAATGTTTTGAAAATTTTCGAGTCGTTACATCCTACCCTCCTTAAAATAATTCCGTCCTCGGAATTTCTTAAATAACTTTGTTATGAAGAAGCTCAAGCAAAATAAATGATAATAATGGTCTACTAAATCAGGTTGTAAATAATATAATGTGACATCATAGCATCAAGAAAACAAGAGATGATGTTTATGAATACTTACTATTAACATCATCATAGCTTCCGTAACTAGTCTCGTAACTAGTAAGATTACCTGATTCGGTAAATAGGTACGGGTAGCGTTCTTGCATCTCGTCTTCTCGTTCCCAAGTAGATTCTCCAGGTGAGTCGTGACGCCACATTATCCTGACAAGGTTGATTACTCGATTCTTGAGGATCTTTTGCCGTCGGTCCAGGATTTTGACTGGTTGTTGTTCGTAAGATAGATCCGGATGAACAGCAATCTCGGAGTAATCCACAACATGACTAGGATCACTCACGTAGCGTCGAAGCTGTGAGACATGAAAAACTTCATGTACTCCTTCCAATGCAGGTGGCAAGGCAAGGCGATAGGCCACCTCGCCTACTCGCTCCAAGACATCAAATGGACCAATATATCGAGGACTGAGCTTCCCTCTTCGTCCAAAACGAATCATCCCACGATTCGGCGAGATCTTCAAAAATACATGATCGCCAGGCTGGAACTCTAAATGTCGGCGCTTTGCATCTGCCCAATGCTTGTATCGATCTTGAGCCAACTGTAGCTTCTCTCTGATGGTCCGGACTACTTCCACTGCTTCAACAATCAAGTCTGGACCAATGAGCTCTCGATCACCAACGTCGTCCCAACTCAAGGGGGAACGACACTTTCGACCATATAGCGCTGTAAAAGGCGCCATACCAATGCTGGCCTGATAACTATTGTTGTAAGCAAACTCCACGAGATGAAGATGGTCTTCCCAGGATCCCTTGAAGTCCAACATACACGCACGCAACATGTCCTCCAGGATCTGAATGGTGCGTTCTGATTGGCCATCAGTCTGAGGATGATAAGCTGTACTGAAGCTTAATCGGGTCCCCAGACACTCCTGCAAGCTCTTCCAAAAATGAGACGTGAATCGAGTGTCTCTGTCCGAAACAATGCTGACAGGGACACCATGCAACTTCACTATCTCCTCCATGTACTTCTTGGCAAGCACCTCGGTCGACTGGCCCACTCTGAAAGGAATGAAGTGTGCTGACTTGGTCAATCGATCAACGATCACCCAGACAGCATCATTGTGCTTCGTGCTCTTGGGCAGTCCCGTCACGAAGTCCATCGTGATGTGTTGCCATTTCCATTCTGGGATGGGCAAAGGCTGCAACAATCCGGCAGACCGGTGATGTTCAGCCTTCACTTGTTGGCACACTATACACTTCGCCACACTGCGTGCGATGCTTCTCTTCATCCCATGCCACCAGTAGTGTTGTCGCAAGTCTTGATACATCTTCGTTCCTCCTGGATGAATGGAATATGGAGAACTGTGAGCTTCTTCCAATAGAGCTTCTCTGACGTCTCCAGATGGTACGCAGATGCGGTTGCCGAATCTCAAAGATCCATCCTCATGGATCTTGAATTCAGGCCTCTGACCTGCTAACACCATGTCTCTGATCTTCTGCAGCTTCACGTCTCCGGCTTGGGCAGCTTTGATCTTGTCCACCAGGTCGGACTTGATCTGAAGGCTGAGCAACGAAGACGTTACTCCAGGTAGTATGACATCCATCTCCATGGCTCGGATCTCGTGTCGAAGCCTCCATTGTGATGTGAGAGTCATCACTGCAGGGAGGCGACTCAAAGCATCTGGTACGACATTGACCTTCCCAGGATGGTATTTAAGGTCAATATCATAGTCCGCCATCAGCTCTATCCATCGGCGTTGGCGCATGTTGAGCTCTTTCTGGGTGAACAGGTATTTGAGACTCTTGTGATCAGAGAAGATCTTTACGTGTTCACCCAGCAAGAAGTGTCTCCATATCTTCAGAGCAAAAATAACTGCCGCCAACTCAAGGTCATGAGTGGGGTAGTTCTTCTCATGGATCTTCAATTGTCTGGATGCATAGGCAACGACTCGACCATGCTGATGCAGCACACATCCAAGTCCTTTGCCAGATGCATCACAAAATACTTCGAATCCTCCGGTTCTATCTGGGATGACCAGAATCGGGGCAGAAGTCAGCCTCTTCTTCAGCTCCTAGAATGCATCCTCGCAAGCTTTCGACCAGATGAACATCACGTCCTTTCTCGTCAATTTCGTCATGGCTCCTGCGATCTTCGAGAAGTCCTGGATGAATCGTCGGTAGTAACCAGCCAGTCCTAGGAAACTTCGAATCTCAGTTACAGTCTTCGGGACTGGCCAGTTCTGAACAGCAGCTACCTTCTCGGGGTCGACAGATATCCCTTCTCCAGATATGATGTGGCCCAGGAAAGCCACCTTGTCGAGCCAAAACTCACACTTACTGTACTTGGCATACAGTTTATGTTGTCTTAGCGTCTCCAAGACCTTCCTCAGGTGAACTCTATGTTCTTCGGCGTCCTTTGAGTAGATGAGGATATTGTCGATGTAGACGACTACGAACTTGTCCAGATGGTTGAAAGAACCTGGTTCATGAGACTCATGAATACAGCAGGTGCATTAGTCACACCAAATGGCATCACCAGGAATTCGTAGTGTCCATATCTCGTCCGAAATGCGGTCTTGTGGACATCCTCCATCTTCACCTTCACTTGATGATATCCGGTCTTTAGGTCCAACTTCGAATACACGCTCGATCCTCCAAGCTGGTCGAACAGGTCATCGATGCGGGGCAGTGGGTACTTGTTCTTCACCGTCATCTTGTTTAGCTCGCGGTAGTCAACGCACATGCGCTGAGATCCGTCCTTCTTCTTCACGAGCAGCACTGGGGCACCCCATGTGGATACACTAGGTCGTATCCATCCTTTCTGTATAAGATCATCTAGTTGAGCTCGAATCTCTTCAAGCTCGGGTGGTGCCATGCGGTAGGGTCCCTTGGACATTGGTTGTGCACCTGGGATAAGATCAATGGTAAATTCAAGGCCGCGATCCGGAGGCAAACCTGAGAGGTCGTCCGGAAATACGTCCAAGAATTCTCGCACTATCTCAGGCTTCTCTTGCTCATCTTCTGCTGTAGTCGCCATGGCTTCTGAAAGTCTGGCTCGGTACTTCACGGGTCCTTCTGATCGACTTCCGCTGAGGAATTCGAACTTTGGATGGTTAGGTATCTCGAATTCTACCCTCCTTTGACGACAGTCAATGGTGGCGTGAAAAGTTCCTAACCAGTCCATCCCAAGAACAGCATCGAAAGTTGGCAACTCTATCACCATGAAGTCGGCGTAGAGATCTCGTCCACAAATCACAACAGAGCATTGGAGGCATCTGCTGGTTACTGGTAGAGACCCACCACCAGTCTCGACCTTCCAACGGGAAGTCAGAGGTTCTACAGAGACGTCGTGTGTTTGGACGAATCGACTTGCCATGAAACAATGTGTAGCTCCTGAGTTGAATAGTGTGAGGGCAGGCTTACCGGCTACTAATACGATACCTACGGTAATGAGAGTCACATCTAAGCTCACGTCCCCTAAACAGTATAGTGTGTAGCTTAGTGAACGGAAATCACATACCTGTGATCACCTGGTCCGTAGCTTCGGCCTCTTCCACAGTCATGGTATAAGCTTGACGCCTTGGAGGTGGCACATGTGGGCGAGCCTGCTGGAATACTTGCTGCTGGGGCGGAAGTGGCTGACGTTGCTGAGCAGGTGGTGGTGGACGTGGTGGCACATTCCTGGCAGGGACGTGGGCCGGAGCAGGGTTAGGTAGCTGAGACTTCCTCTCAGGACAGTCCCTTGCAACATGGTCCTTTGATCCACAGACCAGACAGAGGTTTAGAAAAGATCGGCATTCTGAGCGGAGGTGTCCTGGTTTCCCGCAATGATGACATATTAGGCGCGGTGGTGGTGGTGGGCCCTGCCTCTTGAACTGCGTCTGTTGAATGGGCCGATATATCTGATTAGGCGGGGGTCGTCGGCTAGGTCCAGCAACAGGGGTTGGAGGTGGTTGTCTTCTGTGAGGGGCGGCCAACCCACGCCTTTCTTCCCTCTCCACAAACTCATGTTCACGAGCAGCAGCTAGAACTTCGGTGTGGGTAGATAATGTACGTCCAACTAAATTCCGACGGATCTCTATGTTGAGACCCTGCTTAAAGCGTCGAGCCTGAGCTATTGGAGTGGCAACTAACTCTGGAGCAAAGCGGCTCAACATGGTGAACCGGGCGTCGTATTGTTCCACCGTCATGGAACCTTGCTTCAACCCAACAAATTGCGCCTCAAGCTCCATCTGGGCCTCCGGAGAGAAATATTGGGTGCGGAAAAGTTCCGTGAATGTCTCCCATTCGATTGGTCGCTGGAGACGCTTTTCTGCAGAGCCCCAC
Organism: Scilla litardierei; assembly: GCA_030789695.1. Taxonomy (NCBI): domain Eukaryota; kingdom Viridiplantae; phylum Streptophyta; class Magnoliopsida; order Asparagales; family Asparagaceae; genus Scilla; species Scilla litardierei. The sequence goes on from CM061142.1 coordinate 48,852,148, forward strand.
CAAACTCTGGCCCCATCCGTTAGTTGGGACCTATCAGTATCCACCCAGGCATGCCTCCCGATCTGGGTGGCTCTCAAGTTCTCTTCAGTACTTTCTAGCCATTCATCGGCCTTCATCCGGCCATCTTCTCCGTTCCAGGTCTTCGGGTAGAGGGAGCGAAATTGTCGGATGCCTCCCGTAGGGTGATATTCGCCTTTGATAGCTTCGACCATTTCTCGCAATGCCAGATCCGAGATCTGATGCACTGTGGGAGTTGGCCCGTTGTCGGTCGGGTTGTTGGCTTCAGACTGATAGGCTCCATTGGGGGTCTTCGAGGTGTTTCCGTCCATTTCTCGAGCGCGAAAGGCCTGTGCATAATGTTTAGTAAGAACGTGTATATGTTTAAGGAAATCTATTTAATATAGAAAGATTCCAAGAATGTCAAATGAAAAGGTCATCAAGCTTGAAGAGGGTTGACAGTGAATAAGATCGATGACGTCACATAATCATGATTCACGTCCTTGCGGTCCAGCGGACACGGCCAGGGAAGTGACTAAGCTAGGATCACTTGTACCCAGTCTAGCTAGGTTGATCCAACAGACTTTAGCCAAGCACATTGACCGGTATCATGGTCCATTGAAGGAAGATCATCATTCATATAAGTGCCACCGACACAGAAGGATTTTTTTTAATTATAAATCCTATCAAAATTTTTGTTAATAACTTTTTATTAAGGCCAGATAGGTCAACTCCATTGAGGCTAGGTAGGTCAACTCCATTGAGGCTCTCCGAGATGTTCCCGTTCGTCTTTCGAGTGTCAAACCTGCATCCATAGAAATGTCAGCTTAGTTGAGTATCGTATACGATACATCCTGGTTTTACTATACTGTTCACGAGGTATTTTGCACGGACCTGCATGGGCCACCAAACTTGTAACGACCCGCTCTCGGGGGCCCGTTACTTATTCGGTTTATTTGCAGGTTCCGCAGTTTACCAGTGAAATCAGCATAGTCACAACGCAGAGATGTACCAACAACACTCAAACCAGCTTACAGACATTATTACAGTCCAAATTAAAGTACAACAACAACCATCACTCTCTCACACCAATACATGAAAGGAAATACTGAAAGGAAATGCAGAAACGGAAATACATAGTACAATACACACTCCAACAGAAAAGTAACTAAAACTCCGCAGTCTCTGGGTCGTACACAGGCTCCTCGTACTCTGGAGCAATATCCTCAACCAGATCTTCGTCTGTCGGTGCCACAAGTGGAACCGAAGGTAAGTCACAAAGATTCTAAACAAAGAAAAGAAGTACTGTACAAGTATGACACGCAGAAGTAAAGTAAAGTACGGTGTAGTGTCTGTACAAGTGCAGAAAGTAAAGTGCATGACTGTAAAGAAGTAACCGTGCAAGCTCTGCTAAAACTACGTGACTCAAGTCGGAGAGTACAATATGTGACCGTTCAGTTCGTCTCTTGCCTGGGTGCTACCCAGACGAATGCCGGTACCCAGGCAGTAGTATGGTTTGCCGAAATGCAGGCAGCAGGACAGGGCGCCGAAACACAGGCGACAGGACAGGTAGACCAAACTCTAGTCACTCCCGTACTCTCGCAAACTATGAGTTACCCCGAAACCCGGTGTTATGTCAAGTACAAGTTCTTTACATGAACGTTCCACGGGATGTTCCAAGTCAAGTCCAACACAAGAAAGTGGCGTGTGTTTCCGTGCTTCGAGCACGTAGTAGTGCGGTGCTACAAGTTCGTACGGGCACAGTGGCTAGATTTCTAAGTTTAGATCCTGTCGTGACTTACCAAAATCAATACCGTTGTAGTAAGCCGGAAGAGGATCTAGAGCTTCCTCAGAAGTTGGTACACCAGAGTCTATACCTGCAACACAAAATACTTATTTTAGAAAAACACGACTTTTTCCTATTTAATAATTAGGTTAGTTTGATTTTTAAACTCATTAAAACGGTGTCGGAAAATATTTAAAATTTTTACATAAACCTAAAATAATTATTTAGATTTTACTGCAAGAGGGGAGAATTTTCAGAAGCTTCTGTAATTTCCTATAATTTTTAGAAACTTAGAAATAGCTTAAAATCCTAAAAACTTAAGGAACGTGTATCTTCCGTAATTTCTTACGGGAGTAATATAAATCGTAATTACATGAATAAGTAGTCAAAATGATCGTCTCGAAGTCTATTGTCACATATAATTTTATCACATATTAGTTTAGGTAAAACCAGCGAGTTACGATTTTTAGAATGAATTAAACCTATTTAACCTTTAGGTTCGGAAAATCATTTCGGAAAAAGTAGGCATCTGGTCGAGGTGAGACCAGCGCCAATGGCTCCGAAATGTCGTTTCTGATTTTCTGGGGCTATCCACACATTTTTCTGGCCCCTGTATAATTAGTTATGGATTTTAACTCATTAAACCCTATTATAAATAACTTAATAAATCGAAAATACGAATTTCTTCATATTTACAATTTTGCCACTCATGTATAAACTTACGCAGCGATCGCTGCCGGCGGGCTGTGGGCGCTCGACGAGCGGCGGGGCGGCCCGTGGGTGGTCGGCGACGGCGGGGGGCGGCTCGTGGGTGGTCGGCGACGGCGGGGGGCGGCTGAGCAGCGGCGACGGCGGCGGCGGGGTGCTGTGCGGAGAGGGGAGGTGGGCGTCGGCGTTCGGGGGAGCTGCGGTGGAGGCCGGCGGCGGGCGCTACCGGCGGCGGCGAGCTCGGAGGGCGAGGCGACGGCACGGCGGAGGGCACGGCGGCGGATCGCCGTGAGTGAGAGGGAGGAGCGGAGAGAGAGAGAGAGAGAGAGAGCGGGAGTGTGAGGGTGAGGGAGAACGCGAGAGGAGATGAGCGGGGATTGTTTTTTTTAAAACAAATATATATTTTGTGTTTAAACTGGGTTAGTGGGGGTATTTATAGGGTTAATATCTACTATTAGCATTAAATACACCTTTAGTTAGTCAATTAGTATTAATTAGGGTAGGTTAGCTTTAGGACTAAGTGTAGAATTTTTTGAACGTGTCCCCTCCCATGTGTTAGTCATGTTTAGGGTTAAAAAAAAGATTTGATTAGGTTAATGTAATTAACTAGGGTAATTGAGGACGGTAAAATTGTAACGAAATTACGAATTTGCCCCTACTATCAAACGTGTCCGAAAAATTACGAAAACATACCCACGGGACCGTATCGTCGCGAGGATGGCGAATACGAAGTCCGTTTCCGGGTTTGGACTACGGGGATACTAGTTTTTGGCCAAAACGTTTAGAAAGCGGGTTTGTGGGGTCTCTATTGAAATGTTATCAGAAAATTACGAAATTAATGTGGGGAGCCCTAAATGGTCATAGGAGCTTACTGCGGAAGTTTGAAAACGTTTTGAAGACATTTGAATAGAAAATAAATTCATCGAATCAAAACGGTAATTTTTGAAAATGAATTTTAACAGAAATGTTTTGGACATTTGAGGAAATCCGAAAATACTGAAATACAATATAATAAGTCTAGTGCTGTAAAATATTTTTATAGAATTTTTTTTTGAAATCATTTAAAACTCCTGACAAGTCATTAAAATATATTAAATTTGTAATTAAATGTTTTGAAAATTTTCGAGTCGTTACACTGATCCGGGATGACCAAGTCCATTTTACCAGAGTTAAAAATTATGGCAAAGAACGACACTTCTGGTGCTCAGTCGAGTTGGCTTTCTATAGGATGAATATCTTTAATTATAGGGGCCCGACGGGGGTCCTATGAAATCGTAAGTAGATGGTCTTCTGGCCATTTTTCTTGACGAGTTACATATTGATATTCAATATTTATTATCCACAATTTTCAAGTTATTTTCTTTAAAAGAAATATCCTTGAAAATTGGAGATTTCCTATACGTTTAAGAGGAGAATTTGCATCTTATAGTCTCGTTGTATGTGGGAGCAATATCAATGCTACACCAGTGCAACGAGGCACTGTCCACAATATTCCATACTTCATCTATAAGTAAAACGAAATTTTATTTAAGTCAATGAAAAAGACATTCAAAATAAAAGTTCGTTCATAAGCAAATTAAAGATGAAGCAACATTGAATTTTAAATGCATAGATAAAAGATGAAGCTTAATCGAGCAGGTCTTCGTTCTCGAAGTCATTTGCAGTGAACATCATTGGTGGCTGAACAGCCGCCAAGTTTGTTTCAGGCAGAGACTTCTGGCTCGCCTGATATAGTTCCTGGAGGTGGCGAGGAGTGCGGCAGATTCTGGACCAATGGCCAGTCATGCCGCATCTATGGCATTTATCCTCCCAGTTCTTCTTAGGAAGTGACACTTGGTCAGTGTTCTTTTGCTTCCATATGAAGTTACTCTTTCCTGCATTATTGTTTTTGGACGGGGTACTGCCCCTCGTACATTCTTCATCACAGCTTTCCCTTTGTTATTATTAGCCTTCTTCTTGTTTTTCCACTTCTGGGGAGAAACGTGGTGGGCTTCAGGGATAGGGGCAGTGCCGGCTGGACGTAAATTATGAGTGGCTAGCAGTAAGTCTCGATTCAGCTCTGCCCTAAGTAGGCATGAGATCAGATCAGAGAATTGCGTGAAGTTACGTTCACGATACTGCTGCATGAGGATTGCATTTTTCTCGTGAAACGAGGTAAATATCTTTTCCAATATGCGCTGTTCTGTCACTTCTTCACCACACAACTTCAGGCGTGAGGTGATGTTATGAAGTGCAGAATTATACTCAGCATCGGACTTATAGTCCTGAAGTCTGAGGTTTTCCCACTCATTACTGGTACGCGGTAATATAACATCAATTAGATGTTTATACCGTGCCTCCAGCGCTGTCCACAGGTCCTTTGGGTCCTCAACCATTACGTATTCGGCCTTTAAGGTCCGATCTATATGTTTCCTAATGTAGATTATGGCTTTCGCCTTATCTACATCGGATACAGTGGTTGAAGTGCCGCTGCTGGATGCAGCAGAAGCATCGGCCGCTGCTGGGGCCGAGGAAGGAGCCAAAATGGACCCAAGGAGGGCCATCGAACGCAAGTGGAACTTCAGGTCCACTCGCCAACTCAGGTAATTCTTCCCTGCATAGTCAAGGACTTCGAAATCGACGCTTGCCAATTTTGCCATTTTATCTACGCAATTTAAAATAAGCAAGAATTAATTTAAAATTGAAATTCACGCATAACAAATAAAGTAAGCAAAATGTGGGGATCGGCCAGATACCCAAAAATGTACAAAGTCCAAAGTTCGAATATACAGTCCATAAAGAAAAGAAAAATACAACTTGGAAACCCAGAACGGATCCCTATATTTTCAAATGTATGATGCCGTCTTCATTTTGTCGGTACACCGGTCTTTGGCAAAAATACATATAATCCTCACTTACAAATTCTCTCAAAAAAGAAAATTAAATTGCAAGGAATTTAAAGGGTATCAAATTGGCCGATCCCAAAAATCACATTTTAGCTTACATAAACATCCACGCAGTTTATAAATGCTACAGGCATAAAATAAACAACCACGCATGTATATAACACATGCATATAAAATATGGAAAAATAGACTCTAAAATATAATAATCTCTCGGACCACGGGGAGACGTCATACACCGTTGGGTTAGTTTACTAACGGCAGAGCGGTCGCAGGATCCTTAAGATAATTATATTTTGAAAAAAATCCTAATATTCCATAATTTAATAATAATGCAATAATGTTATTATTTTAGCAATATGAAAGACTGGGCGACAGGCCCATGACAAGGAATTAAAATAAATTAATAGTTTGAATTGGGCCGTATGCCCAAAAATATTAATCATTGTAATATTTCATTTATATTTGGGCTGCAGGCCCATTTGCCCAAAGTTAACAAATTAATTATTGCAATGAAATTTAATGGGCTTCTTGCACTAAGTAGTCAAATTAAAATATTGTTAACATTTGGGCTGCAGGCCCAGTGTCAGAATTTTGAATTAATTTGGCTTCAGGCCGAATTAGTCAAATTAAAATATCATTAATACTTGAGCTTTAGGCCCATTGGCAAAATTTTAATTGACAAAATAAGCTGGCAATTAGATTTACTGGGCTTCTGGCCCAATTGGGGAAAACCCGAATAATAATTAAGCTGAATGGGGCTGCAGGCCCATAAAACTTATTTTCATGTATAATCTGGGCTTCAGGCCCAAATAAACAGCTAAACTACTGTAATAATCAAAATTTTAATTAACACAATGAAGATTGCAATAGGAATTTCTGGGTTTCTGGCCCATTTTTGGTAGGCAAAACCAATTATTAATAAAATTGGGCTGCAGGCCCATAAAAATTATTAACCAGGTTACAAATGAGCTGCAGGCCCAATAATGAAGATATTTAATTTATTTAAAATAAACAGAATAGTGCCCTTCAGCCCATTTTTGGGCTGAGGAATTCCAAAAATCCTAAACCCTAAGTCTGTCCCTAAAATCACTTCCTTTTTATCCAGAATCAAAGAAAACAACAAGGGTCTCAATATTAGGCCCACAAACCAGTGTTCATAATTTAATACTTTATGCTGCCAAGTGTGCCATTGTCTTGGTGCCTCCTGGATTTTTGAGTCCCTTTCAAGTGTTCATAATTTTGGCTTCTGGCCCAAATTCGAACCGGCCCACTCTTAATTGGCAGTAAGAAGATACCAAATTCTAACTGCTAACAAATAGACTTCGATTACTCCCAATAGCATATTTTAAGACTGCTTCTGTAAATACACTTGAATGGGAACCATAATATTGAATGTGACTGAGTAAATTTATCTTTGTCCAATCTAATCATGGAAACTCATTGCGAGTATAAATTGCTAGGCAAAACAAGGTACCCGGGAAAAATAGATTGGTTTAATCTCATATTCATCGTTTTACCCTTTGTAAGTAATGTTTTGCCCATTAAGGTAATAGCTTGTTAAATGTTAAGTATGGTACCATTATATGTTAGGTGCTTGGCTCAATTCTCAAGCATATACAGTAATGTATCTCAAGCATAACTTGGCTATGTGAATATGAAACATTACCTCTTTTTATATGAATTCACATCAATTCAGTAATGTTATTAACCACACATAATTTTTTTTAGATGTTTAGCAAGATGTTGCAGATTTATACAAGCCTCGAGAAAAGCTATGTAAAATCATGGCGAACAATATTTTGTAAGTATGTACGGGATCGAAAAAGTTACCTCTAGATCAAAAGATCTAGGGACGATCGTAATAAAAAAAATCCGTAGATAGTAATCCCGCTCCCGATACGCCAAAAAAAATCCACGCATTGCTTCGCCGCATCAAAAGATTCCTTCGCGCGTAGTGATTGAATTTTTGACGGGAGACGGGATGAAAAGCTCAAAGATTTTAAAGCAAACATGCTGATAACGTGTTGAAGGATTTTAGAGAAGAGAGTAAACAATCTCTCATAAGGAGTAGCCATGGCACAAGCCATGGCTATCTATATATTCAATTTAGAGAAAATAGGAGTCCAAGGGACTCCCCACTAACTTAGTGGGGAGTAATGGTGAGATGTTGAGGGGGGAGGCCAAAGGCCTCCCTCAACTCACAACAATGTACATGTACAAAAAAAATTAAAGTAATCAAATAAATAAAATTAAAAACACAAAATGAACGGAAAAAGCTCACATTAATTATTTAAGACAACATTGCAGTTTAACCAAATAAAAATAAAAATAATGTACGCTGATTACAGAAATACACATAAAAAACTGCTCGCTCTCAAATGCCATCGTCGCCACTATCGTCGCCGCCATAGCCATCGCCGCCCCTAAGCTCACAGCCATTGCCATCCCCATCATCATCCCCAAGCACGCTATCTAACGCCATCATCGACATCACCCACATCGCCCCCATGCCCGCTCCCCTCGCCAAGACCGCTACCGCTGCCACCCTCAGGTCCTGAATGACCTCCATCGTCAAGACCTCCCTCGCCATGTTGACCTTACTAAAAAATAATGTGTCAAGACTGTAAATAAAAAATATAATAAACGAGTTAACACATCAAATTATATATAATGAAAAGAAAAACTTTAAAATTTTGAGTATGCCCAGAAACGCTTCAAAATTTATGTATGCACAGAAAAATACCCAGAAACTGGACAGAGCCAAGCGTGCACTTGTGTGCACTTGTGACCCGGACGAGAGTGATGGGCGCGCGCTCTGGGCACGCGCTTTGGGCATAGTCTGCCAAGTTTACTGGGCAGACTACTGCCCAGAAACTGGGCAGAGTGATCTGCCCAAAATTGGGCAGAATTCTGCCCAGTTCTGGGCAGACTTTTGCACAGTTAACTGGGTAGACTCTGCCCAGAGCGCGCGTGTGCCCTTAATTTTCGCATTCACACATGTTTCGTTTTTGCATTCACACATGCACGCTTGTCACGAGTCAAGTTGAAACTCAACTCTGCGACTCATTCTAACCAATACACCAACCTTAACCCTAGCCTTAATAGCATCTCCAACCGTGCTTCATTTTTTGTTTTGAAGCACGGTGGAGCGCCAACCCGGCATCATTGTGAAGACAGATTTAATTATAATATATAATAATTTAACCAAAATAATTTTATTTATAGATTAATTATAATTTTATATTTCATTATAAATTTATCCAATAAAGAAATATTGATCATTATATTAATCCATGTCTAAAATACAAAATTTTTATTAAGTATTTCAATAAAGATAAATAAAAATGAAAAAAATAGGGTTTGAAGAGGGTGGGTTGGAGTTGCACATCCTTCATAACGGAATCTTTAAAGCATATTCAATTTTGAAGGGGATTTTTTTTGAAGGGGATGGTTGGAGATGATCTAACGCGTTGCCCATCTTGATATTTATGTGGGTCTGTTTTAACTTTGATTCCGGTGCACTATGTGCACGGGTAATTCCTACTGCTATACATACACAGACCCAAACACAAAGTGTTATAGGTAATATGCTATATGGTTATAGGTGATATATATGTATATGTGTGTGTGTGTGTATATATATATATTATATGATATGTGTGTGTTTGTGTGGGAGGGGAGGGGGCAAGTAAAGATAGATAATGTCATATATATCTTAATCTTAATTAATCCAAACACATCAAAGTTTGGATATAATTAAGTTGTAGAATGGTATCATACTTGAAGTCCATGGACAAATAAATGAAGTTAAACTCAAAGAGCTGCTATCCTACAGTTGCAGAACTAATGTTCTCTGTAGTGCAGTGCATATGTGTGTGTTTGTGTGGGAGGGGAGGGGGCAAGTAAAGATAGATAATGTCATATATATCTTAATCTTAATTAATCCAAACACATCAAAGTTTGGATATAATTAAGTTGTAGAATGGTATCATACTTGAAGTCCATGGACAGATAAATGAAGTTAAACTCAAAGAGCTGCTATCCTACAGTTGCAGAACTGCTGTTCTCTGTAGTGCAGTGCTGATCCAACAAAGTAATCAACAAATCTAGAATACAACAAAAATCTAGATCTAAATTAGATAGACGTGCGTACATTAAGTAAGATATATTTGTTAAAGACTACACAAGGTTACAAATCAGAACTGGGATTGTTGGGTATGATATTAGTCATGCCAGTTGTACGTAGCATAAAGCTACGGCAACAACTACTGCTACCAACGCCAACCCCCTCAGTGGAAAGTTGGATTGCGCTTGTATGTGCAGTAGCAATAACTTTGGGGTCCCAAACAGGTAGTAGTTGGAGATGGTGGGCGGTGAATGACATGGTAGTAGTGCAGTGTTTGTTAAATTACTAGTGGTTCCTCCACCACACTCTCGGATGATGAAGGTGGAGCCTTAGGGTTAAGGTTAGAGTAATCCATGGATAATATGCCGGCACAAGAATGAGTGCGTTATGGGTTTTCATGGCAGGAACCACTAGGGTTCTGGTGGGCTCCGAAAGGTGCTTCTCTCAAGCGCAAGAGTCCGTTCAAGTAGTAAAATCTGGGAGTCCAGATGTCGAATCCTCGAGAGAATCTGTTGAAACCACAAGTCCAAATCAAATAGAGTAACTACGAATAAAATCTAAGCACTTTAATAGTGATGGTGAAGGTGGTATGAAAAGTGTGTGGTGATGGGATTGTTACGTGCGATCAATGCAAACAACGAACTCTAGTTTGTGAAAAATAGATATAAAAGGCATGTACATGGCATGGGTTCATTAGGATCAGCGAATCGTAAGCTTTGGTTGATCAAGTATAACACAACGAAACCTCCTTTTGGGAGCGAATCGTCGGAAGATGTCTTTTTGGGAGTTAACGCATCAATTCTAATAGTATATCGCTAAAGTTGTAAACGTACATATGAAGTATGAAACTCTCTTTTGGAGAGATCAAATCTCACCCTTGTGGGGTGATCATCAACTAGAACAATTCTTTTGGAATACGAAAAAGTAGATTTAAGAGCGACGATTAAACTTTAGCAAATATAGCGATTAAGCGCAATAATACAACCAATGAATACGATTCACATCACCTAATTACTCCATACCATGCACATAAAATATTTAGCTACTCATGGTGCAGAAATACACAAATTTCAGATCAGAATTCATAAGTTTATTAGCAAAATACGGAAGTTTAAGGGCAAAATACAAGCTAAAACACCCAAATACAAGCTAGAGTTGAAGAAAATATCACCAATTCTCCTTGAAAAGTCTTCAAAACTCTCTGGAAATAAGAAAATAGGCTCTGGAATTTTACAGAATTTTTGCAGAAGAAAATACGGCTCCTAAGTGCTCCAATACGCCCTTTATATGCCCAAAACCCTAGAATACGCTTAAATAATAAGATTGCGGGTTTATTGGGCTTAACGGGTTCAAACCCGCACAAAAATCGCACCCGAATCAATCTGGGCCACAGATCTAAAGCGGGGCAATTCGTGGCCGTCCATCGCAGCGGGATTGGATCTCAGCGCGCCATGTTTTCGCCAAAATTCGCGCTCAGCGCTTCGCGAATCCGCATCCGCCTCGGGGTTAATCGCCACCGTCCAATCTCGATCGCACGGCTCCGCTTACGCCACGTCGCTGCTTCTGAGTTCGAATGCGGGGTTGACGCTGACCGTTGGATTGGCGATGAAGCGCCCAGATAGCGCCACGTCGCCATGTGTAACGACCGCCGCTTCGAAAATGCGGGGTGATCGCGAGCCGTTCGATGATGCGGGGATAGATCCGATGGCCGCCACGTGGACCCCCGAGACGCCCTGCTGCTTTGTTCGCTATGCGGCTGTGAGCCGTCTGATCGGCATCGAACGGCCGGGATGAAGTCGGATCCGCAGTCGACGAGAGCGCAGATCTACGCCGTTGGATGGCGATCCAACGGCGCCCAGCGAGCCGCGTCGCACACTTTGCAGCGGCCGTCCGATCCATCTCCGACGCTTGAGATGCTGCCACGTGTCCGTATATGAGTATTTCCTTGCGTATTTCTCCAATTAGTTGGTATTCTGCATTCAAAAATACACAGTAATTAGCACAGATCTCAGAAAAATACAAATAAATAGTCGTTGGAATCGTGAGATCGAGACCAAGCTATGAAAAATATAAAAATGCAGAAATACTCAGTAAAATTTATACTTTGTGTACAAATCAAGTGATTTGCTCTAGTAAATCATGATATACAAAATACGAATGTACTAGAGACCAATTGAGCATCATTTATACACAAAATATTGCTAGATGAGGGGTTAAATATGCAATATTCAACCCAAATCACACCCCCAACTAGCGTTTTGCTAGTCTCTAGCAAAAAGAGCGATTAAAAATACGCCTAGATCACCTTATCAGATCTCAAATTATTCACCATCATACTACTACGACAAAAGAGATAACCGCACACTAATATCAAAATTTCAAGCTCATCAAGTAATGGTACTTGTGGGGTTTCAAAAATGAATGTCAAGAATCTCAAATGGTTATAAAATAGACTCAAATTCACTATCAATTACTTCATGGCTCATAGTACACAAAATCAATGGCCCCACACCGTTCAATCAAATATTTTAACTTGGAGCGTAGATGGTTCATGCAAAGCAAGCATCAAAAATAGGATGGTATCAAGACATACACACGTCAATCTCTATTCATAGGGACTCACACCACATCTTGTGTTTTCTTTACGCTTTGGAAGTTCTCTTGCCTCGCTAATCATGCACACTTATTCTCTATTTTCTTTCGCTTTTCTCCATAGTTCCGCGTAACGCGCATCAAGCAACATTTGCAGAAAAGTATATAACTTGGATCGCTCCATCAAATAATTGAGGTTCCGGTCAATGGCTCCCAAATCAGACGATAATAGGGCATTAGGCCAAGAAGGGCCCCTCGGACTGTACTACTCGAGCCAACCAAGTTATTTCTTTAATAGCACATTTATTCATTTTTTTCTCATTCATCTCATTTTTTTTCTTCTTTTGTGTGTGCATAAACAACGTGGCACGATAACTTCCTCTTCTTTAATTGTTCACAAGAATGGGTATCCTAATCATTTCAAATGACGTGGTACGTTTTTCTACCCAAAATTACACCAAGCATGCAAATGGCAATAAATATGAGATAAAGAACAATGCTCCAGTTAATTTATGAATTATTGGTACATGAACTTTGGTGTGTTCCAATGAAAGCATACCACTTCCTAATCCATAATTTTTAGATTCATTAAGTCATCGATTAATCTTGCCATTGAGATGTGTAAAAAGAAATTCACCACAAGCACTCAAATTCATGTAAAATGAGATTGAAATGTTGAACAATAGTGGTGGGGGAAAATAAATCACGAGTGTACGGTGGTGAATAAATAACGAGAAATTTCATCACATGAGGTTCATTTCTAGGTAAAAAGGATTTTGGTGATATTTCTTAACTCAAAAATTTTTTTTTCAATGCAAAAAGGGAACTAAAAAAAAGAAAACCATAAAAGAAAAAGAAAAAGAAAATAAAAAAAATAAAAATCCTAAAAGTTATTTCCCTCCCCCAACTTAAAATAGACATTGTCCTCAATGTTTGGAAGATGGAATCATGGAAAGAACACACCTGATTAGTCCCCACCCGAAGGTGGGTCTGTGAGATCCATGGTGCTCGCTTCCTTGGTCCAAGGCTCGTGAAAATGCTTCAGTCGTTGGCCATTCACCTTGAACTCACTTCCGTATTTTTCATTAAGTAAGAGCATAGCGCCATGTGGGAAAACTTCTTTGACGACGAAAGGTCCATACCACCTAGAGCGAAGTTTCCTGGGAAAGATGTGCAGCCTGGAATTGTATAGCAATACTTTTTGGCCTGGGGTGAACTCCCTCCTCAAGATCATCATGTCGTGAACGGATTTCATTCTCTCTTTTGAAATTTTAGCGTTGTCGTACGCATTTCTCCTCAACTCCTCCAGCTCCAACAATTGCAACCTGCGAGAAGAAAAAGAGACATCAGTATCAAAATTCATTTTCTTTATAGCCCAATAATATCTATGCTCTATCTCAACAGGTAATTGACAAGACTTCCCAAATACAAGGCGGTAAGGTGACATCCCCAAAATTGTTTTGTAGGCCGTCCTGTAGGCCCACAACGCTTCAGGTAAGCGCAAACTCCAATCTTTCCTTGATGGATTCACCATTTTCTGTATAATTCCTTTGATCTCTCTATTTGCCAACTCTGCTTGGCCATTGGTTTGGGGGTGATACGGAGTAGAAACTTTATGTGTGACCATAAACCTCTTCATTAAAGTAGCGAACATGCGGTTGCAAAAATGAGACCCTCCATCACTGATCAAGGCCTTTGGCACTCCAAACCTAGAGAAAATGTTCTCTTTGAGGAACTTAAGCACGACGGAAGTGTCGTTCGACCTGCAAGGAATAGCTTCCACCCATTTAGAAACATAATCAATACAAACCAAAATATAAGCATATCCAAATGAAGGTGGGAAAGGTCCTATGAAGTCTATGCCCCAACAATCAAATATTTCAATTTCCAAAATGGGGTTTAAAGGCATCATGTTACGTTTAGTTATACCCCCTAATTGTTGGCATGCAGCACAAGTCTTGCAATAATGAAATGTATCTTTAAACATAGTTGGCCAATAAAAGCCACATTGTGAGATTTTTGCCACAGTTTTGTTCGCTGAAAAGTGTCCACCACATACTCCATCATGACAAAATTGTATCACACTGGTTATTTCATGATCAGGAATGCATCTCCTAACAATTTGGTCACTACAATATTTATATAAGTACGGATCATCAAAGAAGAAATATTTTACCTCGTACTTGAACCGTTTAAAGTCTTGAAGAGACCAAGTGTCAGGGGTCTTACCAGTTACCAGATAATTAACGATATCAGCATACCATGGAGAGGTGGAAACGCTAAAAAGATGCTCGTCGGGAAAGGAGTCCTTCAAAGGCACATCTGCTGAATCAAGGCCTACTGTCAATCGTGATAAATGGTCAGCTACTAGATTCTCCACGCCTTTCTTGTCCTTGATTGTGACATTGAACTCCTGCAACAATAAAATCCATCGTATCAATCGAGGCTTAGCATCTTTTTTAGACAACAAATATTTTAAAGCAGAGTGATCAGTATATATCAAAATTGGTGATCCCAGAATATAGCTCCTGAATTTTTCCAACGCGAATACTACAGCCAGCAACTCCTTCTCTGTGGTTGTATAATTCCTCTGAGCATCATTTAGTGTCTTGCTAGCGTAGTAAATCACTACTGGAACTTTGTCTTTTCTTTGGCCTAGGACTGCACCAACTGCGTAATTGCTTGCATCACACATTATTTCAAATGGTAGGGACCAGTCTGGCACCTGTAAAATAGGAGCAGAAATCAACAACTTCTTTAAAGTTTCAAAAGAAAGTTGACACTCAGGTGTCCAAATAAAGTCCACATTTAAAGTAAGTAAGTTGTAAAGAGGGCGAGATATAGCGCTAAAATCTTTGATAAACCGCCTATAAAATCCTGCATGTCCCAAAAATGATCTGATGTCCTTCACGCATTTAGGACTTGGTAGCTTCTCAATTACTGCTACCTTGGCTCTGTCTACCTGTATACCATCTTTAGAAACCAGGTGACCTAGGACAAGTCCCTCTGTGGTCATAAAATGACACTTCTCCCAATTCAATAGGAGGTTCTTTTCAATGCACCTGTCAAGAACAAGAGCCAAGTTAACCAAACAATCATGAAAAGAGCTACCATATACTGAAAAATCATCCATAAATACCTCAACGATTTTCTCAACCATATCATCAAAAATACTGAGTATGCATCGCTGAAAAGTAGCTGGAGCATTACATAAACCAAACGGCATTCTTTTAAATGCAAAAGTACCAAAGGGACAGGTAAAAGTGGTCTTTTCCTGGTCCTCAGGTGCAATCTCAATCTGATAATAACCTGAATAACCGTCTAGAAAGCAATAGTACTCATGTCCAGCTACACTCTCTAAAATTTGGTCAAGAAATGGAAGAGGAAAATGGTCTTTTCTAGTTCTAGAATTCAACTTCCTATAGTCTATACACATCCTCCAACCTGTGGTGGCTCTAACTGGGATAAGCTCATTATTCTCATTTTTAACCACGGTGAGGCCAGACTTTTTAGGAACAACCTGTGTAGGGCTAACCCACTTGCTGTCAGAAATAGGATAAATAATGCCTGCATCTAATAATTTTAGTACCTCGCCTTTCACCACTTCTTTTAATGTTGGATTTAACCTACGTTGCATTTCTCTAGTGGGTTTGGCGTCATCCTCTAAATAAATATGATGCATGCATACAATAGGGCTTATACCTTTTATGTCAGCAATGGACCAACCAATAGCACCTCTATGTTTCCTCAGCACATCAAGTAAAGAGCTTTCCTGCTCTAAAGAAAGTTTAGAAGATATTACCACATGGAAGCTGTTTTCATCTCCAAGAAAAGCATACTTAAGATAGTCAGGAAGTGGCTTCAACTCTGGCTTTGGATCCTCCACCTCAGATGAAATTTGAATTGATGCATTAGGTGGCAAAGCCTCAAACCTAGGCTCCCATACCGCATTGAGCTCCTTCACGTTCTCCTGCACAAAAGATATGTCATCAGAATCACCAATAAAAGTCTCAACAATAGAAGCATCATCACAAAATTCAGAACAAATATAATCATCCACCAACGAATCAATCATATGCACCCTCTCAATCTCATCATCCACATGTGGCAACTTGCAAGTATTAAAAATATTCAAGTCCAAAGTCATGTTGCCAAAAGTTAGTTTCAGTTGACCATCTCTACAATTTATTAAAGCATTGCATGTCGCTAGGAATGGTCTACCTAGGATGATAGGAGTAGCATTGGCAGTTTGGGGTCCCTGGATGTCTAGAACTATAAAGTCCGCAGGGTAGTAAAATTTGTCCACCTGAACGAGGACATCTTCAATGCATCCCTTTGGAACTTTAATAGATCTATCAGCTAGTTGCAATATAACAGATGTAGGCTTTAGCTGTCCTAACCCAAGCTGCACAAAAATAGGACATGGCAATATATTGACACTAGATCCTAAATCCAATAAAGCATTTCCAATTTTCTTAGTGCCAATGGTGCAAGTGATGGTGGGTGATCCAGGGTCTCTAAATTTAGGTGGTGTATTTTGTTGCACAATAGAGCTAACCTGTTCAGTCAAAAATGCTTTCTTTTTCACATTTAACTTTCTTTAACAGTGCACAAATCTTTCAGAAATTTAGCATAGACAGGTATTTGATTAATAGCATCAAGCAATGGAATATTGATCTGGCACTTCTGAAAAATTTCACGAATCTCAGTTTGATACTTATCTTTCCTTTTCTGAAGTAGCCGATGAGGGTAGGGTGCTGCAGGTACATATGCTGCGGGTTCCTTCTCTTTAATGATGCTTTTGCTCACACCCACGTCCGTGCTCTCTTCCTGCACCTCCTCTTGTTCTTTAATTCCCTCTTCTTGGATTTGAATTCCCTCTTCCTGCTCAGCTTGTCTGCTCGGTGGATCAGGCTTCTGAATCTCTTTTCCACTCCTCAAAGTGGACACCGCTTGGCAAGGCTTCATATTATTTCCTGCAGAAGAAGATGAGCCCATATTAGGATTTGGAATTGACTGAGATGGAAGCTTACCTTTTTCTAATGTCGCTGTAAGCCTCGCCAAGCTCTCGCTCATCTGCTGATTCTGAGTCTGCTGAGCCTGAAATTGAGCCTGCTGCTGCTGCATCTGAGCTTGGTGCAATTGGATAAGTTGCTGAAGCGCATCGCCAAATGGTTGCATCTGCTGTTGTTGCACTGGCTCATGGTCCATCCTCTGGTTCCCACCTTGATAGTTGTTGTTGTTGTATTGAGGTTGTCAGAACGGAGGGGGAGCCTGCTGCTGAGTCTGCTGATTGGGGCCCCAGTTCAAGTTTGGATTGTTGCGCCACCCCTTGTTGGAATTGAAGTTCTGGTAGTTCGAAGAAACTTGATTCACCCCAGTAGGATTTCCAAGCATGCTCTTCAAGGCTGGAAGTGTGGGGCATGCACTGGTGTCATGGCCACTGACATCGCAAAGTGCGCAAATCTGCTCTATCTCAACTGCCTTGGCCTCTTTCAAATTCATTGCATGAAGCTTGTTTGAGATCATGGCCTCCATCTTTGCCTCCAACGCATCATCTTGCTTCAAATTATAAACCACTCCTCGACAGATTGGCCTCCCCTCTCGTAGTCTGAAGTGGTGTCCCATGTCTGCGCATTTTCTGCTATCTCCTCCAAGTACGTCCAAGCTTCATCTGGCTCTTTATCAAAGAACCCCCCATTGCACATCATCTCTACAAATTGCTTCATTTACGGCTGCAGTCCATCGTAGAAGAAGCCAATAATCCTGCTTTTGTCGAAGCCATTGTGCGGACATGCGAGCAGCAACTCATTGAACCTTTCAAATGCCTGGTAGAATGTTTCCTCGCTTTTCTGGGCAAAGTTCATAATTCAGTCCCTATGTCCTGTGAATAGGAAAAAACTTCTTTAGAAATTCAGCCTGCAAATCAATCCATGTAGTAATAGAGCGTGATGGCAATGCATTCAACCAATTTTAGCTTTGTCTTTTAATGAAAATGGGAACAGTTTAAGATATACCGTATCCTCGCTAGTTTTTCCATCAAAGCATGTCAAGCATACCTCCTCAAATCCTTTAATATGAAGATATGGATTTTCCTTGTCTAACCCATGAAAGGTGGGTAAGAGCTGGATCACCCCAGGTTTAAAATTGAAAGAATTTGCATCGTTAGGTAAAACAAAGCATGAAGCAGTGCTAGTCCTAGTGGGTCGAAGTAAATCTTTTAAAGTCCTAGGCACTCCAGGTTGCACATTATTCTCGTTATTGTTGCTAAAATTTTCATCCATATTATTATTAACCATATCAAAACGTCGAGTCAACCTATGTGTCCTAGGAGTCCTATGCCACATAAACTAGCACAAATATTATTTTTTTATATGAAAGCAAACAAAAGTTTATATACTATAAAGTGGAAGGATCTCACCGAAGGTCCTCTGAATGAAATAAACCGTAGTAACAAACCGTTCTCCCCGGCAACGGCGCCAAAAACTTGGTGGGCTCCGAAAGGTGCTTCTCTCAAGCGCAAGAGTCCGTTCAAGTAGTAAAATCTGGGAGTCCAGATGTCGAATCCTCGGGAGAATCTGTTGAAACCACAAGTCCAAATCAAATAGAGTAACTACGAATAAAATCTAAGCACTTTAATAGTGATGGTGAAGGTGGTATGAAAAGTGTGTGGTGATGGGATTGTTACGTGCGATCAATGCAAACAACGAACTCTAGTTTGTGAAAAATAGATATAAAAGGCATGTACATGGCATGGGTTCATTAGGATCAACGAATCGTAAGCTTTGGTTGATCAAGTATAACACAACGAAACCTCCTTTTGGGAGCGAATCGTCGGAAGATGTCCTTTTGGGAGTTAACGCATCAATTCTAATAGTATATCGCTAAAGTTGTAAACGTACATATGAAGTATGAAACTCTCTTTTGGAGAGATCAAATCTCACCCTTGTGGGGTGATCATCAACTAGAAAAATTCTTTTGGAATACGAAAAAGTAGATTTAAGAGCGACGATTAAACTTTAGCAAATATAGCGATTAAGCGCAATAATACAACCAATGAATACGATTCACATCACCTAATTACTCCATACCATGCACATAAAATATTTAGCTACTCATGGTGCAGAAATACACAAATTTCAGATCAGAATTCATAAGTTTATTAGCAAAATACGGAAGTTTAAGGGCAAAATACAAGCTAAAACACCCAAATACAAGCTAGAGTTGAAGAAAATATCACCAATTCTCCTTGAAAAGTCTTCAAAACTCTCTGGAAATAAGAAAATAGGCTCTGGAATTTTACAGAATTTTTGCAGAAGAAAATACGGCTCCTAAGTGCTCCAATACGCCCTTTATATGCCCAAAACCCTAGAATACGCTTAAATAATAAGATTGCGGGTTTATTGGGCTTAACGGGTTCAAACCCGCACAAAAATCGCACCCGAATCAATCTGGGCCGCAGATCTAAAGCGGGGCAATTCGTGGCCGTCCATCGCAGCGGGATTGGATCTCAGCGCGCCACGTTTTCGCCAAAATTCGCGCTCAGCGCTTCGCGAATCCGCATCCGCCTCGGGGTTAATCGCCACCGTCCAATCTCGATCGCATGGCTCCGCTTACGCCACGTCGCTGCTTCTGAGTTCGAATGCGGGGTTGACGCTGACCGTTGGATTGGCGATGAAGCGCCCAGATAGCGCCACGTCGCCATGTGTAACGACCGCCGCTTCGAAAATGCGGGGTGATCGCGAGCCGTTCGATGATGTGGGGATAGATCCGATGGCCGCCACGTGGACCCCCGAGACGCCCTGCTGCTTAGTTCTCTATGCGGCTGTGAGCCGTCCGATCGGCATCGAACGGCCGGGATGAAGTCGGATCCGCAGTCGACGAGAGCGCAGATCTACGCCGTTGGATGGCGATCCAACGTCGCCCAGCGAGCCGCGTCGCACGCTTTGCAGCGGCCGTCCGATCCATCTCCGACGCTTGAGATGCTGCCACGTGTCCGTATATGAGTATTTCCTTGCGTATTTCTCCAATTAATTGGTATTCTGCATTCAAAAATACACAGTAATTAGCACAGATCTCAGAAAAATACAAATAAATAGTCGTTGGAATTGTGAGATCGAGACCAAGCTATGAAAAATATAAAAATGCAGAAATACTCAGTAAAATTTATACTTTGTGTACAAATCAAGTGATTTGCTCTAGTAAATCATGATATACAAAATACGAATGTACTAGAGACCAATTGAGCATCATTTACACACAAAATATTTCTAGATGAGGGGTTAAATATGCAATATTCAACCCAAAGCAGGTTCCGTGACTAAGGTTTGCATCTGGTACCGTGACTAAGGTTCTATCCCTTCAACACTGCAACACTTGCTTCCTCGGCCTTCCTACAGAGCGACGTCATGGAACTAGACAAAATCGTATCAACTTTGGTAGAAATGTGTTTCCTTGCCGAGAAGGACTTCAATTTTTGTTTAACATACTGCACATATCAATGGCTGCAGATGCCTCCTCGGCAAGGAAACCCATTTCTACCAAAGTTGATACGGTTTTGTCCTTCTCGTATATATCATCGGGATATCGTTATGTTAATCAAGATAGTTCCATGACGTCGCTCTGCATGAAGGCCGAGGAAGCAAGTGTTGAAGTGTTGAAGGGATAGAACCTTAGTCACGGTACCGGAAGAGATGAGCGGGTCCCAAGACTACATACGTTCTGCCTGGTTTTTTTGCGGCCCACATCTTCCATGAAAACCTATAACGCACTCATTCTTGTGCCGCCATAGTATCCATGGATTACTCTAACCTTAACCCTAAGGCTCTACCTTCATCATCCGAGAGTGTGGTGGATGCACCACTAGTACTTCAACAAACACTGCACTACTACCATGCCACTCACCGCCCACCACCTCCAATTACTAGATGTTTTCGACCCCAAAGCTATTGCTATTGCACCTACAACCGCAATCCTACTTTACACTGAGGGGGTTGGGGTTGGTGACAGTAGTTGTTGCCATAGCTTTATGCTACGTATAACTGTCATGACTAATATCATACCCAACAATCCCAGTTCTGATTTGTAACCGTGTAGTCTTTAACAAATATATCTTACTTAATGCATGCACGTCTATCTAATTTAGATCTAGATTTTTGTTGTATTCTAGATTTGTTAATTACTTTATTGTATCAGCTCTGCACTACAGAGAACAACAGTTCTGCATCTGAAGGATAGTCGCTATTTGAGCATGAATTCATTTATCTCCCCATGGATGTCATGGATGATACCGGTCTACAACTTAATTATATCTAAACTTTGATGTGTTTGGAATTATTAAGATTAAGATATATAGGGCATTATCTATCTTTACTCAACCCCTCCCCCCTCCCACACACACATATATCATCTATATGATATATCTATTATACATTTGAGAGCATTTTTTTGAATCTTATCCTACTAGGACAAGATGGCTAGGATATGACTAGGACAAGTTTTGATGACTAGGACTTTTTTTAGTTTGTTAAAACTTAGGGGGTTAATAATGCTGACTTGGACAAAATTGAAGGGGGGACTTTTGAATTTTAGGTTCGAAATTTGAATTTTAAACCAAATTTTGTTTTTGGAAAACAAACCGCACACTTTTAAGTCTAGGGGAAACAAACCACACCTCCTAAAACAAAAGCCTGGTGACTCAAAAAAATTTGAATTTTAAAAAGAGTTGGGG
This sequence comes from Scilla litardierei, assembly GCA_030789695.1. Classification (NCBI taxonomy): domain Eukaryota; kingdom Viridiplantae; phylum Streptophyta; class Magnoliopsida; order Asparagales; family Asparagaceae; genus Scilla; species Scilla litardierei. The sequence goes on from CM061142.1 coordinate 48,873,972, forward strand.
GGAAACCAAATTTTGGATGGGAAATTCAAAAAACTTTTCTCAACCCAAATTTTGGGGGAATTTTAACCCGCACACTTTTCTGGGGACTCCCATAAAACTTCTATCTCAAAAATCCACCATTAAACATTCTCTTCATCAAGAAAAAGGGACACTGTCCAGGTGTTTCTCTACACCATTCTCTTCACCATTAAAGGGACATTCTCTTCACCATTAAACATTCTCAAACACCGCATATTGTCCAGCTATTTCTTGCCATCTAACCATCAATTTCTTGCTGAAAGACTGCAGGGACAAGGATCACCGGGGCTTGGAATTGAGGAGCCTGTGTCCACTGGTGGTGGGATTAAAGGACGAGAATGATTGATGCCTTGGCTGTGCTCAAGGAGATGTCTTACCGTGGCTGCGCCTCTTGAGGAAGCCAAGTTGACGGGAAATTATATCTCGCCAAGGCTGCCCACTTGTGCTCAAGGAGATGTCTAAGATGAATCCTGAAGGTTTTTTGATAAATTAATTTTATTTATTTATGCTTATTTAGAAAGAAATGCGCAGTTATGCACTACCACTTTATTGATACTTTAACTCTAAGACTTTGGACAAAAAGTTCTCTTTTTAAGTCCACTAAACTGTTATCCAAAATGAAATCTTTTTATTCAAAATTTCTTAGCGTCACTTTCCCCAGATAATACAAACTTAAGATGAAAAGCCAATGCAAGTAGACACTTCAGTTTAAAATTGATACACACTCGAGTAAAATGTTTACGTTTAAATTATATCGAATTATAAAAGGACCATGCGCAATTGGTAAAGATGGGAGTAGTCACAAGATCTAGGTGCAACCAACACATTATTTAAAGGAACTTTCTTTTCTTTGAAGGTTGGGGGAGAGTCAGCTTTCCTCTTGCTACCCCATAGGGGTTTGTGTTCTTGAGAGAAAGGTTTGGTTTTCCTTCTCTTCTTCTTCTATTGATTTCTTCCTCTTGAGTGGATTTGTGAGGGCTTGTTCCGTTTGACAAGTTATTACTCACGCGTGAGGAAGTGAGTTTTTGTAACCCTAATTGTTTGGATCTCTCTCTACTAGTGGAATCGTCTCGGATTGGATTGCTGGATGTAGGTTGTTTACAACCGAACCAGGGTAAATTCTCTTGTGTCTGAGATTGATTTATTTGTTGCTGTGATTTGTTTGCTACTTTCTATTGCAAGTTCATTTGGGAATTTTGTTGGGTCATTGGGATTAGATTTTTTTATAGCACTATATTCCTGATCAGTTTATTAGGGTTGGTTTCCGCACTGATCCCAAGGCGATTTGGATTTTACCCTAACAAGTGGTATCAGAGCTTGTGGTTTTATTGCAAAGGAAGTTAGTGGCGAAGGAAAGATGGTTTCTTTAGCAACATTGAACATTGAGAAGTTCACCGACAGTAATGATTTTCAGATTTGGCAGACGAAGGTGAAGACTGTTCTTATGCAGACGGGGTGTTACCAGATCGTATTCAATGTCTCGAATAACGATAAGGAGTTGACTGCATCCGCTAAGGCGGAGATGGAGAGGAAGGCGTACAACACGATTCAGTTGTAGTTATCAGATAATGTCTTGAGGGAAGTCCTAGACAAGGCTACTGCATTTGATATGTGGAAGAAGCTTGAGTAACTATATGTGAAGAAATCCTTCATGAGTCGCCTATATTTGCTTCAGCAGCTGTATACTCTCAAGATAAAGTATGGTTCAGCGATGAAGGATCACATGGATGAGTTGAACAGGATTGTGCTAGAGTTGCATGGTATGGATGTGAAGATTGAAGATGAGCAGCAAATGGTTATCTTGTTGTGCTCAATGCTTGAAGAGTATAATCAGTTTGTTCGGTCAATGATTTACAACCGGACTACTCTCACAGTGGAAGAGGTGAAGGCGGTGCTTCACACGGAGCAACTATGTGGCAAGGTTCAAGGTAGAGATCATGTGAGTAATCGCGAGGAGGCATTGCATGTAAGGGGTCGACAGGAAAGGAGAGGAGGCTTCAGGAAGAATAATGACCGCTCCAAGTCGAGAACTCGCAGGATAGGTTTGCAAACATCGCATGCTACAATTGCCACAAGAAGGGTCATTATTCGAACCATTATCCTATCAAGAATAGGAAGAAAGGAAAGGAAACCGAGAAGGATTCCGGTTTGGCATCTTTAGGGTTGATGGTGAGCAAGTTTATGATGAAGGTAGAGATACCGAGATTTTTGCTGCAGGGATTGCAGGTGATGCCAACATGGCATGGCTCATGGACAGTGGATGCTCGTATCATATGACTCCTCATAGGAGTTGGTTCACGACATACCATTCTAAGAAAGATGGAGGCTCAATCCTCATGGGGAACAATATAGTGTGTAGAACTACAGGTGTTGGAACCGTTCATATAAAGATGCATGACGGTATAGTGCGTACACTTGCCGATGTGAGGCATGTCCCAGATCTATGGAAGAGCCTAATCTCCATAGGCGTGTTGGACAATGCTGGATGTAAGTCGGTCTTTGAAAAAGACCAACTTCGAGTTTCGAAAGGAGCCATAGTTGTGATGAAGGGAAAGAAGGTTGGAAACTATTATGACCTTCAAGGTACCACAGTTGAAGGTGAAGCAGACGCAAGCACTACGAGCGTCGTTTCCGGAGATTCAGCTAAGTTATGGCATTATCAGCCATGTGACAAAATGCTTGATGTATTCCGAAGAAGAAAACTAATTGAAGCCTCGAATGAGAGTGTAGAATTCTGCGAATCATGTGTGTACGGTAAGAAGACAAAGCTGCAGTTTAACACTGGGAAGCATACTACAAAAGAACCACTTGACCAGATGTATAGGGACCGTGCCCAGAGCCGTCAAGAGGGGGAGCTAAGTATTTTGTCTTATTTATTGATGACTACTCTCGCAAAGTCTGGATGTACTTAATGAAGTCAAAGGACCAAACTTTTGATATGTTTCGAGAGTGAAAGACCATGGTGGAGAAGCAAACCGGAAGGCACGTGAAGGTGCTTAGATCTGACAATGGAGGTGAGTTTACCTCGAGGGAGTTTAGAAATTTCTGCAAACTCCATGGGATCCGCAGATACTTTAGCACACCTGGTGATCCGCAGTCAAATGGTGTGGTGGAGCGGATGAATCAGACATTGTTGGAGAGAGTGCGGTGTTTGAGGCACTCAGCCGGTTTGGGGAAGGAATTTTGGGGTGAGATACTCTCGACTACTGTACACATTGTGAACAGAGTTCCTTCAGTAGCGATTGGCTACAAGATCCCTGAGGAGATGTGGAGTGGTGAAGCTGGAGATTACTTGTACTTGCGCATTGTGGGTTGCCCGGCATACGTGCACGAGAGAGGCGACAAGTTGGATCCAAGAGCAAAGAAGTGTATCTTTCTTGGATATGGCCACGGCGTCATGGGATATCGTTTGTGGGATCCAGAGGGTCAGAAAGTGATAGTGAGCCGACATGTCACTTTTGATGAGGATGTAATGCTCAGGGCAGAGCATTCTTACTCAAAAGATGACACGTCCGTAGAGGAGATTTCACCGGAGAGGGTTAATCTTCCGGTCCAGCCCACTCAGCGACCAGGCAAAGAGTTGATGGTCGATGCTCCAGTTGAGAGAGATGATGAGGTCCATGCTGAGGACCATGTATAGACACCCATTACATGTCAGGTACGCGTTGACACCTATGCAGGTGATGATGGAACGTGGAGATCGAAGAGGGTGAAGAAATCACCTGAAATATTTGGAGCATGGGATTATGCATGTTATTCTTTCGATGATATGGTGTCTTATGCATTTAACCTAGAGCATGAGGAGCTAGCGACATATGGTGGAGCCGTTGTTTATAAAGATGCGGCACAATGGCAATGAGCTATGGAGGAGGAGATGGAGTCTCTTCACCGGAACGTCACTTGGGACTTGGTGCCGTTACCTAGTGAGAAGCGTGCCATTGATTGTCGGTGGATATACAAGGTCAAAGAAAGTTCAACTCAAGATGGAAACAATGTCAGGTACAAGGCAAGGTTGGTTACCAAGAGATTTGCACAACGTAAGGGTGAAGATTACAACAAGATATTCTCATCGGTTGTGCGACACACGTCCATTCGTGTGTTATTGGCGCTAGTTGCTAGCATGGACATGGAGTTGGAGCAACTCGATGCGAAGACTGCCTTTCTGCATGGAGATCTTGATGAGGAATTCTATATGCAGCAGCCTGAAGGGTTTAGAGTTGAAGGGAAACAGACCTTGGTGTGCAGGTTGAAGAAATTGTTGTATGGGTTGAAGCAGTTACCCAGGCAGTGGTACAAACGATTCGATAGCTTCATGATGGGAGTAGGCTTTAAGAGGTGCATCAAGGATCAATGTGTGTATGTTCGCACACTTGAGAATGGCTTGAAAATTTATTTGTTGCTCTATGTGGATGACATGCTAATTGCTTTTGATAGCAGGTCAGAGGTGAAGAAGCTGAAGGAGAAGCTGGGCAAGAATTCGACATGAAGGATTTGGGGCCAGCAAAGAAGATTCTAGGAATGGAGATTGTTCGAGATTGGAAGAAGCATGAGCTTAGATTGTCACAGAAGGGGTATATTCAGAAGGTATTAGCCCGGTTTGGGATGGATAGTGCGAAGCCCGAGATAACACCTTTGTGAGCTCATTTTTAGCTATCAACGAGTCAGTCACCAAGCATCGATGAGGAGAAGACTTACATGTCTCAGGTGCCATATGCAAGTGCAGTGGAAAGTTTGATGTATGCGATGGTTTGCACGCGTCCAGATATTTCACAGGCTGTTGGAGTGGTTAGCAGATACATGGCTAATCCTGGCAAGGAGCATTGGCAGGTCGTCAAGTGGATTCTGAGATATCTGCGAGGCACATCGAGTGTCGGGATCCTCTATGGGAGAGGAGACGGAAAGGTGCTGACAGGTTACTGCAATATCGACTATGTAGGTGATAAAGATAGGCGGAGATATACCACGAGGTATGTGTTCAGTTTAGGCACTGCTGTGGTATCATGGAGGTCGGTCTTACAATCTGTGGTTGCGCTATCGACCACAGAGGCCAAGTTGATTGCAGCGGTGGAAGCTGTGAAGGAGGCTAAGTATTTGAGGAGTTTGCTGAGAGATTTGGTGTTGCCGCAGAGTTCGTCACATGTGCATTGTGACAGCCAGAGTGCCATTCATCTGGCAAAGCACCAGGCGTATAGTTCGAGGACGAAGCATATTGAGGTGCGTGATTCCTTCTTTGAGTTGGAGAAGAAGGAGATAGAGCTTCAAAAGATCCCAACTGATTTGAACCCCGCAGACGTGTTCACCAAGCCAGTTCCCGTCGTCAAGCTCCAGGTTTGCATGGAGCTGATTTCTTTGTTGACTTAGGTGGCGCTAGGGGGCGTGATTTCCGAGACGATGATGATTCTAGAGAGAGAGAGTCATGGCGCACAGCGTGGAGGTGCAGGTGTCATTGGTGATGAGATTTGAATCAAGGTAGAGTGTTGTTTTCTATGATTCAAATCCCATGGTGCAGGTTTCCCAGGTGACTCGGTCGAGTAGGAGGCTACTCGGTCGAGCAGCAAGCTCCTCAACTAAGCAGCATGAAGACTCTGACAGACCAAGCAGACAAAGAGTTTGGGAAAGTTTTCCCTTTGGCTCGGGTGACTCCTACTCGGTCGAGTAATAAGCTGCTCGACCGAGCAGCTAGAAGACTCTGTTTGCCCGAGCAGCCCGAGGGCATGCCATTTGAAGAGGAATACTGATACTCGGGCCGAGTAGCTAGGCTACTCGGCCGAGTCGACTCGACTCCACCCAGCGACCATTTTAGGGCATGTCAGCTTGACCGAGCAGGCCGAGTTGACAACCGACTTGGGCCGAGTCAGCGTGGGCCCATGCGCAAAAAGGAGCGGCCAGGATGTGTTTTCTCCTATTGCTTTGGGTTTCTACTTAAACCTAACTATTGTTTTTAGATTAGTAGTAGCCTCTTTTAGATTGAGAGAGTTTTAGAGAGCCTCTTGCTACACATTGGAGATTGGAGAGAGTTTTAGGGTTTGTGTTCTTGAGAGAAAGGTTTGGTTTTTTCATTCTCTTCTTCTCTTATTGATTTCTTCCTCTTGAGTGGATTCGGGTGGGCTTGTTACGTTTGACAAGTTATTACTCACTCGTGAGGAAGCGAGTTTTTGTAACCCTAATTGTTTGGATCTCTCTACTAGTGGAATCGTCTCGGATTGGATTGCTGGATGTCGGTTGTTTACAACCGAACCAGGGTAAATTCTCTTGCGTTTGCGATTGATTTATTTGTTGCTGTGATTCGTTTGCTACTTTCTATTGCAAGGTCATTTGGGAATTTTGTTGGGTCATTGGAATTAGATTTTTTTTTCTAGCTCTATATTATTGATCAGTTTATTAGGGTTGGTTTTCGCATTGATCCCAAGGCGATTTGGATTTTACCCCAACAGTTTTGTGCCACACATGAAAAATTGGTGGTTATATAAGAAATGAAAGGCGACAGTTTGTGTTAATCTTTTGATTCTTAATGAAATGTTGACATTCACTATGAAGTGAATGTAACTATTGATTATACATAGCTGTTAAAGCTGAATGTCTGAGTGGCCACCTGATGGTGCTCTGGCCCAGACAGAAGAAAAGAAAAGGAAAAAAAGAAAAGTACAAGCGTGAAAATAACTTGAAGATTGGTTGAAGATTTTTCGATGTCATGCCCTAGTTTGCACTATACGTGTATTCTACTGAATACGCGTGATATTTCTATTTACGGGCATGCGTAGACATGAGATAAACGAAGATATCGATGTATGTGACGTAGTGAGAGGGGGATTGGGCAGTAGTCGTGGCTAAGGGAAGTGAATGCGAAGTGTGAAAGCAGAGAAGCGTGAAAGACGTTGTCGGTGCAAAACAACATGAATGTGTTAGATGCGTGTGTGTCATGCATGAATGCTCGCATGGATGTGCATGGATGAGTGTAAGGAGAGCCATGAAAGTGTGAATGGGGTTAGGGGTGTCAATGGCAACTCCCGTAAATTTTTAGAAAGGTCAGGGGCAAAACGGTCATTTGGACTTAAATTGCTGTGCATACATACTAAAGTGCACTTAAGTGGTCGGTGTGTAAAGTAATGGTAAACTTGTAAATACCTAGATAATGAAGGGGTATTCTTGTCATTCCCACATAGAATATTCTCTTGGAATATGCCTTTCTTGTAAGAAAAGAAAGGAATAAAGAAAAGAGAGAAAAGGGAGAGAAATCTAGAGTTTTCTTTCTCTTTCTCTCATTTTCTCTCCACTTCTCCTCTCCCCTCTTTCCACATGATGGCCGGCCACTCTCCCCTAACCTCATGGCCGAAAATTCTTCAACAAAACAAAAAAAAAAAAGAAAAAAGAAAAAGGAAGAAGAAGAAGAAGAGGAAGAAGAAGAAGAGGAGAAAGAGAAAGAAAAGGGAAATCAATTTGAGGTAGGAACTTACTTGGATTTGAAATTCAAACAATTAATTTTTGTTATTGAGTTTTTACAACATGTTTTATCTAATATGTGATTTAGATAGCCAATTATTACATAATATGGCTCAATTTCACCATTTTTCCTTGAAATTATTAGCAAAGACATCTCCTTTTTAGATCCAGAAATCTTGATGTCTGATGTTGCTTGGATTTTGGTTACTGTAGCTCGAATCATGTTTCGAAAAAAATATGTGCATATAGATCATGAAGTTCTACCCAAAAATCATATAAAATTTGATATAGTTTCAATTCAGGAATTGGGAGAAATAAATTCATCTTTACAGCATGTCTGTTTGAATTTTTGAGTTGACACAGTTCAGTAAAATTGTTATAACTACCTGCACAAATCTTGGAATTTTATGATTTTAGTCTTGTTGGAAAGATAAAAAGTTTTTTCTCAAAGTCCATCTCGACTCTAATGTTGAAATTCTGGCTAGAAAATACCCAAAATTGGCTTTGAACACAGACCCAAAAATCTGTCTGAAAAACAGATTTGACACACTTCCCCAATTAATTCACTATAAATCACACACTTCATATTTGCCCATGAAATTTTATCTGTAGATCCACAACAGATATATCTTCAACTTTTATTTATAAAGTTTTGTCAAATTCCCAAGATAAGTGGATAAAATATGTTGATCTTTGTGAATGTTCTTGCAATTTCAGCAAGCTGAATACTTTAAGTGCTATTCTTATTCATTAAATGTGGTTAATTGGCTTCCATTATTCTTGACTAATATTGTTGTTTGGTAAAATGAATGTTCATACTCTCGGCACGTGAAAATGTTATTGAGTTGCTTTGATATAAATGACGCCCATCACGTGTTCGATGAAATGCCTCAATGAAGGCAAAATCCAAGAAATTGAGTAACATGCATGTGATTGCATTGGGCTTGTGCCATGTTGATAAATGGTGAAGTTAGAGGCTTGAATGGCATGAATATAATGTAATTGTGAATGGGTGATGTGTTGTGATAGAGGGCATGTCACGTGAGTGCATGACCCTATATTTGATGATGGACGGCTGAGGTGATATATGCATACCCATGCCATCAAGACCCCTAACATGTCACTTATGATGTTAACCAATGAAATTGAATAATTCTCAGTCCTCTCTAATGAGGGTGAGTTAGCAAAGCCCGGGTTTTAGGTGGAATTTGAGTAAATTGTGGATATGAGGCCTGGACTGTGAAGGTGGGAGATGATTATGTGATGTGTGGAGCTTACCCACTCGCCTTTACCGGGAGTGGAGGGGATGCTTATACCCACTCGCCTTTACCGGGAGTGGAGGGGTCATACGGAGGTTGGGTTGTATGTGGATAGCCTCACTCCTGCCAGGGACGGGGGAGGTGAGAGGCCCGGTGTTATACAGTGCCCGTGTCCACTGCGCCGTGTGCTATATTCACCCCAAATTTGGGGTGAAGTCCAGGTCCTGGTATCACACAGTTTACCCAGATTCCAATTAACTCAATTATAAAATAATAAGATAAGATTTGTGTGTTAGTTCTACTACTGGCAGCACTTTCCCTTCCCTTTGCCATACTTTGTGGCTCTGTGTCATGCCTCAGGCACTTACACTTATCTTATTTGTTATTGGCTGCTTGAGTACTCGTGTTATTAATATTAATATTATTATTATTCGTGCTAACCCTTTTCTTGCAATAGCTCGTCACCGGACATCAGGTATGATTTCCTTGTTTAATTATTTAATATTCATTATATCACTTAGTTACATACTTTACTTCGCTTGGCTTGTCTTGTGAATGATAACCCTAAAAATGGAGTTCCAAACCCAAGTTGGTTCCTACTGGGACACGCATTGACGTGCTCCCCCTATTTTTCAGGTAAGGACAGCAGAGTTGGTGATGGCGTGGAGTTGAGTTTCAGGGATAGTATTGGTGTGAGTTGGGGCGTACGGTGACTGGGATGACTTGGCAGACTGAGAGCGGTGTATATGTATTGACACACTTGGGCTGTATGTATAAATGAAACATGTTACATATGGAGTGTTATTAATGTTTCATGAGGTTGGTTGATATAACTGTGGAGTTTTACTTGTACTATCTCAGCATGTGCGCAGTGACCTGCTTATTTAGTTTCTTTCTTCTCCCTTCTTTCCCTCTTCATCACCCTCACTCTTCAGAATACCTCACAAAAAAAAAGTTTTAAATGCCGGTATTCTGGGGAACGGGGGGGGGGGGGGGGGGGGGGGGGGTGACAGTTTTTGGTGGCCCATGCAGGTCACCGCACTGCGATGTGTGTAAGGATAGTACTTGTAATGCTTCAATAAGTGATTGGGATAGGTTTGCCCTAAGGTGGGTAGCGGCCTTAGTGACCTTAGAATTCTAAGTGATCCACCCTTAATCCCCTAGTTTTCGGGAGTCAAGGGATGAACTTTCTACCGTATATTAGACTATACATGTATATTGTGGGGATGCGCGTGTATATGTAACGGTGTGAGTTAGCGGTTATAAGTGCATTGTTGTGCTTATAGATTTGAATTATACAAGTTGTGTATACTTGTATATTGGCATAAAAGTTACATGTCTCATGAATGGTTATAGTGGTATATGGATACATGTGGGCGTTTATATTAGGTGGGTAATTACTAGAGCGTATACATATATTGTCTCTACATAGATACCTGATACGGGTATGTGATTAGGTACGTGTTATACTTGGGTGCCCCTAAGATATAGGTGATAAGTGTATGTTTATTAGAGGATATGTACTGGTGAGTACATATCAGCTAGTGGGGATAGTATATATTGTAGAGACCGGGGCGAGGAGGAGTACATATGTGATGTGAGTGTACATATGAAGTTTATTATCTACAGTTGTGTTGCATATGGGGAATGCACCGATGTGTGTGCATCTATCCCAGTATGGATAGAATAGTAGAATGTCCATGTTATATAGGGCATATGGGAGGAAGTGTATATGTGTGGGTATATGTGAGTCTGTATGGGTAGATGGTATAGATATATATATATGTGGGAAGTTAGTGCATATATATATATATCGCTAGTGTTGCATTACTAGGGTATAAGTTCCTAGTGTATTAAAAAGTGTAAAAAAAAACTGAGAATAAATGTATGTGCTGCCTATGTACCTATAGGAATTGGTATATTGTTTTACTTGAGTATATGGTCGTGGGTTGTATTATTGCGTGAAGATAGGTAATGTGCTATGTCCATATATGGTGTGTATGTAGCGATATATATGAATGATTGGCGTACATTTAGTATGAGTAATGCTCTGGGATGTTTGTAGTAGACATATCCTATGATGGGATAGGGATATATGTATGACGAGTATAAGAAATTGAGGTTATAAAGTGCATGTATAAGTGGGATGGCTAAGGATTTGCACGGTTAAGTGGAGTTACGGTATATGTATAAATGTGTGTATACGTTACCCTGTAGAATGGTGTTTATACGACCCTTTGGATGCATGTGTAATGCGTGCACCCTTCCGTATATAGCGATATGAGGAGGGATTGTGTATTGGTATATGACATACTTGTATGTATGTATGTGTATTGTAGCAAGCGTGATGTGATTGTGTAAATGTGTTGCTATTATTGAATGTGTATTGATATCTGTCCTATGAGTGGTTATATGTGTATGTATGTGAATGATCCCTATTCTTATAGGTGAGTATCAGTATATGAATGCGTACGTATATGGGGTGCGACTATCTACCGAATGAGTATGAATGATAAAGTACACTTATTTATGTGTATACTAGTATGCTAGTGAAAGTGTGAATATCTATTGAATGTTATGTATATGATGGTATGAGTAGCTATCGACTATATGTTGGTATAGTTTGACAGCTTGCCTGTACGTGTATGTGATAGCAGGATATGTACGATAGGTGTGAATGGGTGTGTACCCATACCTAATAATGTATGTGCATGGTGCATAGGCCCTAGTATGCATATATAAGCATGTTTGTGTGCAAATCTACCATTAGTATAAAAATCTTGTGTGTATGTGCGCACCTGAATTTAACTATATGCGGATTCAGAAATCTATGTATGGTTGATACTTATACATCTGTGTGTATATAATGAGTGTGTATATACAATTAGATGTGGAATATCTATGTGAAGTATTATTTGTTACCGATATGTGAATACGTATCAAACTTGTATGAATGTGAAGTGTAAGGATGTGATCATGTAAGTGTAATGTGTAGTAGGAGTATATGTGATGGTGTGTGTATCGGGTGAATGAATATATATATAGATAAGTATATATATATACACCTATGCATGTCTTGTTTGTTTACTTGCTGAATTATCCAATAGGATTGTCCATCCAGGTGTATTTCGGTATGCATGGATACATGTATTTCTGCTTGTGTGTGTCTGTGTGTGGATATATAGGTCAGTACCAAAGCATATGTGTCTGTATATACATGTACAATGTGGACGTGAATGTGATGAGTATGAAATATATGTGTAAATATGAATGTTTTGATGAATATGAGTGAATGAAACGGTTGGTATATAAGTATTGGAACGCGTTTGTTTGTTTACATATTTATATGTATACGCGTATGTGGGGTGTAGATGGATGTTTATAATTATTTACTATTAAGGCTGTAAGTGCGTGGGATGTACAAAAGTAGTTACATATATAGCGTATGACGGAGAATGTGTTATGTTTACGCACTATTGTATGCATTGTGTGTGATATATGTGCCTATCTGTGTGAGGCAGTAGGTGCACTGTTATGGATGTGAAGTTACGTGTATATTTATTTATAGCATAATTGTGAACTTTATGTGACACGGTCATGCACGTGTTAGTACGTGCACGTGAATGTATGTGTGGCTGTGACTGAATAATGTGTATATAGATATTTATGTGCCTATACATGTGAGTGAGCCTATATGACTAAGTGTTGGGTGTATAGGGATCCGGTATACGTGCGATGTGACACCGTGATAGTGACCCTGTTTATTAAGCAATAGTGTGTAGATTAACGTCTATTACTGGATGTCTGTGCATGAAAGTAGACGTGTATGTAAATATATATATATATATATATATATATATATGAAATATAACTCGTTTATACTTGAGTGTATGGTGATGTATTGAAAGCACACCGTGTAGGGGTACATTATGTATCATGAGGTGGATATGGTGTGATGTCCTATGCATATGGATATGAGTAGTGATCTAAATACATGTAATAATGCGTATAGAGACTTATTTGGGGTGTATGAGGTATATGTTAACGTGTGAATATGTGTGCCTGGATGTTTATATGAAAGACATGTGTGTATGAATATGTAGTGGAGTTTATAATGATATGGCTGTGTTATTAAGTGAGTGATAGGATGTATCTGTTATATGTGTGTGATGTGGATGTGTATGGATGATAGTGAAGCGTATAGTGTATGTAAGTGTGGTATAGATACGTATTCTTGTTTGTACTAAATGGATAGTGAGAGCATCATCCCTAGTTGACCTCGGCAAGGTTCACACCCCAGGAAGTCCGAGGACGGACTTTACTTTAAGGTGGGTAGGATGTCATGCCCTAGTTTGCACTATACGTGTATTCTACTGAATACGCGTGATATTTCTATTTACGGGCATGCGTAGACATGAGATAAACGAAGATATCGATGTATGTGACGTAGTGAGAGGGGGATTGGGCAGTAGTCGTGGCTAAGGGAAGTGAATGTGAAGTGTGAAAGCAGAGAAGCGTGAAAGACGTTGTCGGTGCAAAACAACATGAATGTGTTAGATGCGTGTGTGTCATGCATGAATGCTCGCATGGATGTGCATGGATGAGTGTAAGGAGAGCCATGAAAGTGTGAATGGGGTTAGGGGTGTCAATGGCAACTCCCGTAAATTTTTAGAAAGGTCAGGGGCAAAACGGTCATTTGGACTTAAATTGCTGTGCATACATACTAAAGTGCACTTAAGTGGTCGGTGTGTAAAGTAATGGTAAACTTGTAAATACCTAGATAATGAAGGGGTATTCTTGTCATTCCCACATAGAATATTCTCTTGGAATATGCCTTTCTTGTAAGAAAAGAAAGGAATAAAGAAAAGAGAGAAAAGGGAGAGAAATCTAGAGTTTTCTTTCTCTTTCTCTCATTTTCTCTCCACTTCTCCTCTCCCCTCTTTCCACATGATGGCCGGCCACTCTCCCCTAACCTCATGGCCGAAAATTCTTAAACAAAACAAAAAAAAAGAAAAAAGAAAAAGGAAGAAGAAGAAGAAGAGGAAGAAGAAGAAGAGGAGAAAGAGAAAGAAAAGGGAAATCAATTTGAGGTAGGAACTTACTTGGATTTGAAATTCAAACAATTAATTTTTGTTATTGAGTTTTTACAACATGTTTTATCTAATATGTGATTTAGATAGCCAATTATTACATAATATGGCTCAATTTCACCATTTTTCCTTGAAATTATTAGCAAAGACATCTCCTTTTTAGATCCAGAAATCTTGATGTCTGATGTTGCTTGGATTTTGGTTACTGTAGCTCGAATCATGTTTCGAAAAAAATATGTGCATATAGATCATGAAGTTCTACCCAAAAATCATATAAAATTTGATATAGTTTCAATTCAGGAATTGGGAGAAATAAATTCATCTTTACAGCATGTCTGTTTGAATTTCTGAGTTGACACAGTTCAGTAAAATTGTTATAACTACCTGCACAAATCTTGGAATTTTATGATTTTAGTCTTGTTGGAAAGATAAAAAGTTTTTTCTCAAAGTCCATCTTGACTCTAATGTTGAAATTCTGGCTAGAAAATACCCAAAATTGGCTTTGAACACAGACCCAAAAATCTGTCTGAAAAACAGATTTTACACACTTCCCCAATTAATTCACTATAAATCACACACTTCATATTTGCCCATGAAATTTTATCTGTAGATCCACAACAGATATATATTCAACTTTCATTTATAAAGTTTTGTCAAATTCCCAAGATAAGTGGATAAAATATGTTGATCTTTGTGAATGTTCTTGCAATTTCAGCAAGCTGAATACTTTAAGTGCTATTCTTATTCATTAAATGTGGTTAATTGGCTTCCATTATTCTTGACTAATATTGTTGTTTGGTAAAATGAATGTTCATACTCTCGGCACGTGAAAATGTTATTGAGTTGCTTTGATATAAATGACGCCCATCACCTGTTCGATGAAATGCCTCAATGAAGGCAAAATCCAAGAAATTGAGTAACATGCATGTGATTGCATTGGGCTTGTGCCATGTTGATAAATGGTGAAGTTAGAGGCTTGAATGGCATGAATATAATGTAATTGTGAATGGGTGATGTGTTGTGATAGAGGGCATGTCACGTGAGTGCATGACCCTATATTTGATGATGGACGGCTGAGGTGATATATGCATACCCATGCCATCAAGACCCCTAACATGTCACTTATGATGTTAACCAATGAAATTGAATAATTCTCAGTCCTCTCTAATGAGGGTGAGTTAGCAAAGCCCGGGTTTTAGGTGGAATTTGAGTAAATTGTGGATATGAGGCCTGGACTGTGAAGGTGGGAGATGATTATGTGATGTGTGGAGCTTACCCACTCGCCTTTACCGGGAGTGGAGGGGATGCTTATACCCACTCGCCTTTACCGGGAGTGGAGGGGTCATACGTGTAATGCCCTACCAGCTACTGCACAAGTACTAGAGGGGGGGGGGGTGAATAGTACTTTAAAATAATAAGGCGTATAATTCCAAATTAAATTGCAAACAACCACCAAATCAATTTGCGAAAGCTTAAATTGATTGACAACAATGAAATAAACAAAGCTAACAAACGATTTTAATGGGTTCGGATCCACCCAAGTCTCCCCGACTTGTTCCCGGTGATCCTACGTCCCAACCACCCGGATCCCCTCCGGATACTTGAGTTAGAAACCCTAACTCAAGATTTCCACTATGAATATCTTGTGAAAAACCTTCACAAGATCAAATCATACATGCAATGGCAAAGTGAATCCCACAACCCGGGATCACAAACTTCTCTCACAACCGAGAGAGCCAATAAGCAATATAAAGAGTTTAAATGAAATAAATACTCTTACCACAAAATCCTATACCTTGAGTTTTTCTTACCCAATAGGTGGAATGAAGGATTTGAGGAAGATGAAGTCACCAAGCCCTAGCACCAAGGAAATGAGCAGCAATGGGTGCCTAGGGAAGAGTTGGAGACTTGGATCAAGCAATAGCTTGAAGAGCTCACCAAGAACAAGCTTCTCTCTAGATCTAGAAATGAGAGAGAATGGCTTTCTTGTGAGGAAGAGAGCTTTAGATTTGAGGGAGAATGGCTATCTCTTTAGGGCTCAATGAATCTCTTAATGGCAGCTCTCTTTTAGATAGAAATGACCTAGGTTCGTATTTATAGGAACCCAAAAACTTAAGTTAGGTCAATCTCCAACGGAAAGAAATCTGGGAGAATTAGTCGGTCAAAGAACAATCACTGACCGACTAGTTCATCAACTAGTCGGTCAGTCACAAAGCATGGACCGACTAAGAGCAGATCAGAGAAGAGATAGAATTTCAGACCTAGAAAACTAGTCTGAAGGCAAGTTGACTTAGTCGGTCCAAGAACAAAAGTTGACCGACTAGATTGTCAACTAGTCGGTCATCAAACGTTCTTAGACCGACTAACGGAAAACAGTAGCTTAGGAGAAATTTGGCATGTACAGTAAATCACAACTAGTCGGTCAAAGAAGCATCACTGACCGACTAGTTCACAAACTAGTCGGTCGGTGAGTCAACGTAGACCGACTAACTGTAAACAGTAAAGAACAAAGATTTAACTGACTGAAACTAGTCGGTCCAAGAACAGTGGCCGACCGACTAGATCTCCATCTAGTCGGTCAGTACTTGTTCTTGTACCAACTAACATGCACAACAAGGTCCGAATCGAAGCGCGACGCTTCGAGGAAATTAGAGTGAACTTGTGCAAGAATCCTAGAGCTACGAAATGAGCGAAATGAAGATAGAAACGTAAGATATACTCAAGGCTTAACATTCTATCAATCGAAACTAAAAGACTATAAATAAAACCTTAATAAACGGTCTTTGAGAGCTTCGATTGAATCTTCATTATTTCCAAAGCGTTGCATGAGCTTCAACGAAGCTTTAGGCTTGAATACGAGCTTTTGGAAGTGTTGAGATGTCGCTTTGAATATTCTCGTGAAATTGGCGACGATCTCCAATACTGCGCTCACAAATTGTTAGTTCATGAATTATTTATGTTTGATCATCATCCAAAACCAAATCCGGGGAGTCCAATATTCAACATTCTCCCCCTTTTTGGTGATGACAAACCAACATAAATAATAATCAAAGATAATAATTCAAATGTAAAATACTTACTCCCCCTGCATTGATGACACGTTAATTCCAAAATGAATATAAATGAATTGTATCAAGCAGACGAGTAAGATAAATAAAGTGAATTGATTTTTGAAATATCGGATTTTGAAAATCCTTATTTGTATCTTAACTCCCCCTGAATCTAACATATCAAACTAGATTCTTGGAAATTGAGTTAAATTTTTCATTTGCGCTATTTATTATCATTATCTCTCCCCCTTTGGCATTATCCCAAAAATGGGGGGCATACAACGACAACAATTAGGAAATGTAAAATCCAACATCGGGAGTCGTAGACGAAGACAATGGACCAACTTGACACCAAGGGAAAAAATGTGGAAATCAAAACAAGGTGTGTCAAATTTTCCATTATCAATAAAAATCAACGATAATCAAAATCATCAAAAAAATACCAAATGTTTATTCATGTCTTGAATAAAGAAACATACTCTTCAATATTCAATATTCTTGGTTAATTTTGAGCATGGAAAACAATTCTATAAAATCCATTTAACCAACTTTTTATGCGTCGATTCGATATCACATTTCAAATATATTCAACGAATATTAAATTTGCACGACGAATAAAAGATAAAGTGGTCGATGATGAACATATATATACATAGAGACAACATGAGTACATCCAAAAGATATCACATCGAATATAAGAGATACATCATATCAAGTGCTACATATCATCAAAAAGAAATACATCATCATCAACATATCATACAATCCAACACCGACAATCAGAAAGCACAAAAGCAATACAACAAGGCAACTCTCAACCCCATCCTAACCCAAAACTCTCTCACTAGAATACATCATCCAAAGTGTATATGGAGAGTCCTCGGAACAACGATCACGAGGAGGAGGCAGGATCTGCAGCGTCCGTGGGTCCAGTCGACGGAGTGGACTCAGGATCTGCAGGGAGCAGAGGTGTCTCAACAGATGGAATCGTCGGGGCAGGAGTCGAGATCTCAGCAACAGGCTCAACAGCAGCAGGAGTCTCGACAGAAGCAGCAGCAGATACATGAGCAGGCTCGGAAACTGGATCAGCAGCAGATGGCTCTGGAACACCGGAAGAGGTGGCAACTCCAGGAGCAGAAGTGGAAGTACCAGCAGCAGCAGAAGTGCCCTTGGGGGCACGAGTCGAAGCACGACAGATCTCCTCAACGTCCTCATCATCCATCTCATCCATCTCCTCTCCCTCAGACACGGAAGGAGGAAGCTCAACACCCATCTGACGTGCCATACGGCAGACCACCTCCTCGGTACGAGCCAAGCGGGACTCGTGACGAAGAAGTATCCGGACGACGTCATCAAGGGTGGCAACGGGAGAAGCAGAGGCAGTGGCAGAGGCAGGGACAGACGCTGAAGGAGTCGTCCTCTGAACGTGACGAAGCGCCGCAAGAGATTTCTTGACGGCCGTCGCATTCAGCGGAGGACCGAGGGGACGCTCATCGTCACGAGGCAATGTGACACGAAAGTGACGAAACACGAGGGTCAACATGCAAGGAAAAGGAATATGAGCCGATTTATTGGACTTTCGAATACACTCGAAAGAATCAATCTTGTCGAGTATAATTCGAGCCCAATTAATCGAGCTCCCCATGAAGATCGCATAGATAAGCTTCAAAAAAGTCTGGGATGGCAAAGATGAGGAGCCGTACTTGGGAAGCAAGCACGACTTCAGAATCAAATTAAGGACCCAAGTATTTGGCTTAAAAGATTTAGAGGGCACGCCAATCATAGCAGGAGGAATCTGATGGAAAATCTCTGATAGGATGGTCTGGTCAAGAGAGGAAATATCATCTACCGAGATATCAGAAGGAAGAAGGCCAGACGAAGAGATACCCAGAATCTCTCCTAAGATTTCCGCAGTGAGGACTATAGGAGTCCCCAAAACGGTCGTCTCAATAGAGTGGGTCAGATAGAACTGACCCCGGATCCTATTGGCATAGAAAAGCTTCACTAATCTAGGATAGGGGCGAGGATTCGCCTTCGGGTCAAATCGAAGGTAATCGAGAAGACCCGACGACGACAGAAGATCAGCTAGCCCTATGAAGTCGCTGAACTGGACGAAATGCTCCAGAAGCAGCGGACAATGTTCGATACGATTATATGCCGCAAGACACAAAGGGTCATCGCGACATAAGGAAATATCGACACCGCCCACCGGCATCGGAGCCTTTCCCTTAGGCTTTCGAGAAGACGTACGAGGGTGGGTGCTAGACTCGGGATGAATAGGAGGAGAGGGTTCCCTATGAGTCTCGGTCTCGGGATTATACTCCGTATCGGAATCGGAAGGAGTATGGAACGAAGAAGGAGAGGCAAGAGATTTGGCCTTTGGCTTAGGTTTGGGTTTGGGTTTGGGTTGACCTCTAGGCTTGGCGGTCGTCGTCCTCTTCTTCTTGAGAGGAGGCGAAGACGACGAAGGATGGGTGGTCTTGGCTCTACGCTTCGTAGGGGTTGGATGCTCGGGATCCGAAGAGGTTGGATCAATGGTCATCGGAGAGGGGTTAGAGGAAGGGATCGGAATGCGTGTTCTTGCCATAGTCGAAGCAAGACACGAGATCAAATCAACGAATCCTAGCACAACCCTAGAAATCCGAAACCCTAGAGGAAGAACTTTAGAACCCTAGGCAGAGAAACCTAACCCTAGAGCTGAAAACGAAACCCTAGATAGGAGAGGGAGGAGGTAGGTTTACCCTAGGAGGAAGAACGACGGCCGGCGACGGCGGAGATGATCGGAAAGAGGCCGGAAGTCGATCGGAAGGGGAAGGGTCGGGGTTTTGAGCGGAGTGAACTGAGTTTTCGATCGATTAGAATGGAAATCGATCGACTAAACTGAGTTTAAGTCGGTCGATTTCCCAAATGACCAAACAGCCCCTGGCACAACTAGTCGGTCACAGTTCAAGCACTGACCGACTAGTTCACAAACTAGTCGGTCGGTAAATGAGCTTGAACCGACTAGGTGCAAACAGTGGCTGAATCCAAGAAGACTGACAAGATTTAGTCGGTCTGCGTTCGATTACTGACCGACTAGATCTCAATCTAGTCGGTCAGTCACTGAACATGAACCGACTAAAGAGTCAAAAACTTGAAAATTAAGTTCTCTCCATAATACGCTTGGACGAAAAATCTCAAAACTCTCAATAGACATCTAAACTACCCCATTAAACATCGAAAAACAGAAATTTGACGATTACGCACAAATCGAACGAAAAATTAAGATAACACTTAAAAATTCTCGAAAAATCCAATAATTCTAGCATGAATGAGATATTGTCAAGAATAATAGCATGCAAAATTATTGAATGAAACATGAATCCTATATTTCGGATTCACCCATAATCCCCAATTCTCGACGCAACCGCACAAAGGAGTCCTCCTTTAGGGGTTTCGTGAAAATATCGGCGATTTGCTTTTGGGTTTCAACGTACACTAGAATGATGTCCTTTTTAGCAACATGGTCATCTAAAAAGTGGTGGCGGACATCTATGTGTTTCGAACGGGAATGATGTACCGGGTTCTTGGAAAGACATATTGCACTTTGGTTGTCAACCATGATAGGGCAAGTATCACAATTTATACCAAAGTCTTTAAGTGTGTGTCTCATCCAAAGAACTTGAGCACACGCGGCACCGGCGGCAATATATTCCGCCTCGGTGGTTGAAAGTGATACGGAATTTTGCTTCTTGGAAAACCAAGAGACAAGAGAATTTCCTATAAAATGGCAAGTGCCACTAGTACTTTTCCTGTCGGATTTGCATCCCGCATAATCGGCATCACTATATGAGATTAACTCATATGTGCTAGATCTCGGATAAAGTAATCCAAAATCTAAAGTGTAACTTAGATAGCGAAAAATACGCTTTACCGCTACTAAGTGAGACTCCTTAGGTTGAGACTGATAACGAGCACATATACATACGGCAAACATAATATCGGGCCTACTTG
Organism: Scilla litardierei; assembly: GCA_030789695.1. Lineage (NCBI taxonomy): Eukaryota > Viridiplantae > Streptophyta > Magnoliopsida > Asparagales > Asparagaceae > Scilla > Scilla litardierei. Next base: position 48,894,822 of record CM061142.1, read on the forward strand.
CGGTAAGATAAAGCAAACTACCAATCATACCTCGATATAAACGAATGTCTACATCCTTACCGCCCGTATCCTTGTCAAGATGCGTAGTCGTGCTCATTGGAGTCTTTTTCCCGGAGGTATTCTCCATTCCAAATCGCTTTAGCAACTCCACCGTGTACTTCGTTTGGTGGATGAAGATTGCATCGTTCATTTGGCGAATTTGGAGTCCTAAGAAATATTTGAGTTCGCCCATGTGGCTCATCTCAAATTGTTCCTTCATAACATTAGAAAACTCTTCGCAAAGAGTGAAGTTAGTAGCACCGAAAATGATATCATCAACATAAATTTGTACTAATAAAATATCATTATTCGCATGCTTAACAAAAAGAGTTGAATCGGCTTCGCCCATTTTAAAATTCAAATCCAAAAGAAAATTCTTTAGGCGATCATACCAAGCTCGAGGAGCTTGTCTCAAACCATAAAGAGCTTTCTTTAGTTTAAAAACGTGATTTGGAAATTTTTCATTTATGAAGCCCGGAGATTGAGAAACGTAAACTTCCTCAACGACATCTCCGTTTAAAAAAGCACTTTTAACATCCATTTGAAATAATTTAAAATTCTTATGGCATGCAAAAGACAAAAGTAATCTAATTGATTCTAATCTAGCTACCGGGGCGAAGGATTCTTCGAAATCAATACCTTCCTCTTGTCGATAGCCTTGAGCTACTAACCGAGCTTTGTTCCGGACGACGACTTGGTTTTCGTCGGTTTTGTTCTTGAAAATCCACTTTGTCCCTATGACGGTGTGGTTCTTCGAAGGCAATGGAACAAGCTCCCACACTTCATTCCTCTCGAATTGAATGAGCTCCTCCTCCATGGCAAGTATCCAAGCACTATCTTCGCATGCTTCAACTATATTCTTTGGCTCTATCGATGAGGCAAAGGCACAATTGGCGAAGTGGTGAACTTGTGATCTTGTCTTGACACTATCTTGAATATTGCCAATTACTTGCTCATGGGGATGGTCGCGAATGACATGAAGTCGCTTGGGAATACCTTGATCACTTGGAACATTCTCAACAACTTCATTAGTCGGGTTAGTCTCAATAGAATCAATAGACTTAGAATTATCAAATGAATCACATAAAACATCCATAGAATCATTATCATTTGAACTTCTAGTTGGAACAAATCCTTCATTAAATGAGACATGAAGCGACTCCTCGATCGTCGAGGTTCGTTTGTTGAATATCCGGTAGGCTTTGCTACGCGAAGAATATCCCACAAAAATCCCCTCATCGGATCTCGGATCGAATTTGTCCAAACTACCATATGTGTTCTTAATAAAACATTTCGAACCAAAAACACGAAAATGTTTAACTTGAGGCAACCTACCAAACAACAATTCATAACAAGTTTGTTTAGTGCCGGGCCTCAAAAGTATTCTATTAAACACATAGCAAGCGGTGTGTACCGCTTCCGCCCAAAATTGATGGCCAAGTTGGCTATCATCAAGCATAGTGCGAGCACACTCCACTAGCGTCCTATTCTTTCTCTCAACTACACCATTTTGAGGCGGTGCACGAGGGAAAGAGAAGGTGTGAGTAATACCAACTTCATCACAAAATGTCTCAAAAGACTCATTCTCAAATTCACCTCCATGATCACTACGAATAGTGACAATGGTGTTTCCTAAGAGATTTTGTACTTTCTTAACAAAAATTGTGAAGTTTTCAAAAGCTTCATTTTTATTGCACAAGAAAAATACCCAAGTAAATCTTGAATAGTCATCTACGATGACAAGTCCATACCTTGCATTTCCTAAGGAAGCTACTCTAGTTGGCCCAAATAAATCTAGATGTAATAGCTCTAGTGGCCGTTTTGTAGAGATGCTTTTCTTAGGTTTAAATGAAGATTTAGGAAGCTTGCCGCGTTGACAACAATCACAAAAACTTTTCTTTTCAAAAACAAGCTTCGGAAAACCTTTAATAGAATTCAATTTTGAAAGCTTATATAGTGTTCCAAAGTTCACATGTCCAAAGCGTCGATGCCATAAGTGTTGTTCACTTGTGTTGGCAACGAGACATTGTTCATATGACTTAGGAAGATCCAAAATATAAATGTCTTTACGACGAGTTCCGGAAAATAATAATTTTTCATTATCCTTTCTTAAAATATGACACAATCCTTTCGCAAAGCTAACTTTGTAACCTTTGTCACAAAGTTGACTTATTGAAATAAGATTATGATTTAAACCACTAACAAGATACACATCACTAATTAATGGTTTAGAAGGGTTACCGACATTACCAACACCTATGATGGTTCCGCTCTCGTTGCCTCCAAATACGACGCGGTTTCCATTCACAATGGGAACCACTCCGGAGAGCAATCGAGCGTCACCCGTCATGTGTTTGGAGCACCCGCTATCGAGTATCCAATTCCCTTTGGAGCTAAATTTAAATTTGTTGCTCCTTTTCTTTTTCTTTTCCTTGAGTACCTAAAGATAGATAAGTTTCATATCATGGTACCCAAGGTCATTGGGTCCAAGGGATTAGACCTTTGGAAGCCAAGTCCAAGTGGACTTAGACTTCCCCACATAATTCTTACTATGCACAACATCCGAAAAATAAGCATTCATATATATTTGTTTTTCGTCCATGCTTGTGTCCTTTGGGCTCCAAATCGTGAAAACTTTGGGAGCCATCATCCTATTGGGTGCATGCATGCGACGTTGATTTCTACGTGATGCATGTTGTGGATAGGCATACGGGACATGATGGAATGGTGCACGACGAGAATTATTCATATGATGAGGTGGGTGTACATATGCATGTGTGGGAACACGTGCGTGAGGGTGTCTCACTTGGTGTGCACGTGCCCGAGAATGTGTTGCATAAAAATCATCATAAGTGTGAGATGGTGGAGTAGGACGTGTGTTCCTACGTGGCATGGAATTGGTGTACATATAAGCATGCCCCTTCTTTGGAGGTCCACCCAATGTGGGTTTCTTTCCGAAAGAGGGTGTGGACGAGGTGGAAGCACCATTGGTAGATGAACTACCAATAGAGTGTTTGCTCCCACTCGTTGAGGCTTCGGAAGTTGGCCTAACAAAGGTAGTGACCGACTTGGAAGAATTTCCCATCATATACCCCAAGCCAATGTGGTGCTTGGCCGGAAGTAAATCTTTTAGGATATTATCCAAATGGCCTTTACCCTTGTTGAATTTGTTGATTCGGCCCAATGTGTCCTCATATTTCTCTTTGAGAGAACGCAAGGAAGTATCCAAAGTGGATATTTGCGAAGTGAGCACATAAACACGAGATTTAAGATTCTCGTTCTCAATACTCAAAGTCGAGTTTTGAGAAGTTAAATCCGCTATCTCATGTTCTTCCGCATCCTCAATGCTAACATGTTCAAGTTTAGATTTGAGATTTACTATCTCTTTTCTTAACTCTTCAACAACGGTGTCGTTGTTGGTGATGATAGTCTTAGGCGATGTTTGAATGCTAGCTAGGTCATCTTTTACCTTAGTATATCTATTTACTAACTTAGTATATTTTGACCAAAGTTGAGTGTTAGCATCCCTAAGATCATCCATCGTTACCTCATCGCTTTCTTCATCACTATCATCGGAAGAGGAGGATCCTTGATCGTGCTCCTCTCTTGCCATGAAACACATGTGTGCTTGCTCCACGTGCTCATCGTCCGACTCTCCGCTTGAGGAATCCTCGGAGTCGGTGAAGGTAGCTCCGACAAGTCCCTTCTTGTTTCCTTTCGTGTACTTCTTGGACTTGTCATACTTTGGCGCCTTCCACTTCTCCTTTTGCTTGTTTTGAGGACAATCCGCTTTGATGTGTCCTGGCTTATTGCATTTAAAGCACAAAGGTGGAGAGGCGTTAGTAGATGTAAACTTAGATTTGTGTTTGAAGTTACCCTTTCGGAAGAAGCGATTGAACTTCTTTGCCATGAGTGCAATGGATTCCATGTCCATTTCTTCTTCCGAGTTCTCATCATCGGTAGAGGTGGATGAAGCCGCCTTGAATGCAATCGCCTTTTTCTTAGGCGCATCTAGGTTCAAATATGACTTCATCTTTTCTTGTAGCTTCACCTTGCTATCTTTGCGTACCTCATATGACATCAAAGTACCCATTAGTTGAACTACGGTATATTTGTCCATGTCATTACCTTCCTCGATGGCGAAGGTACGTTTTTCCCAAGAAGAGGGAAGTCCTTCAATAAGCTTTAAGCACTTCTCCTTTTGAGTGTAGATCTTGCCGAGGGCCTCTAACTCGTTTATTATATCAACGAAACGAGCGTAATATTCTTTCATCTTCTCGCCCTGTTGCATATGAAACATTTCGTAATCTTTGGTTACGACTACGAGTTTAGAGTCTCTTACCCTACTCGTCCCTTCGTGTAGAATGAGGAGGGAGTTCCAAATTTGATATGCACTCTTACATGTGCATATCTTATTGAAATCCTCGGGCTCCAATGCACATTGCAAGGCGTTCATTGCCTTGGCATTGCTTACCTCCGCGGCGACCTCCGCGGTAGTCCATTTCTCAAAATCTTCTTCTTCGGGTTCAATATACTCCTTCATTGTAGTTCTCCATAAAGATGCACTTCGGAGGAAGGTTTCCATCCGACACTTCCAGTACCCGTAGTTGGTACCGTTGAAGAATGGAGGCCTCGTAGAGGAATGTCCTTCCATCACGGAAGATGCTCCTTCACGGTTCCTGAAGGTGTCATAGTTGGAAGGTGGACGCACGGTCTTGTTGTCGTTGGCAGACATAGCTGAGAACCTTGCTCTGATACCAAATGTAATGCCCTACCAGCTACTGCACAAGTACTAGAGGGGGGGGGGGGTGAATAGTACTTTAAAATAATAAGGCGTATAATTCCAAATTAAATTGCAAACAACCACCAAATCAATTTGCGGAAGCTTAAATTGATTGACAACAATGAAATAAACAAAGCTAACAAACGATGTTAATGGGTTCGGATCCACCCAAGTCTCCCCGACTTGTTCCCGGTGATCCTACGTCCTAACCACCCGGATCCCCTCCGGATACTTGAGTTAGAAACCCTAACTCAAGATTTCCACTATGAATATCTTGTGAAAAACCTTCACAAGATCAAATCATACATGCAATGGCAAAGTGAATCCCACAACCCGGGATCACAAACTTCTCTCACAACCGAGAGAGCCAATAAGCAATATAAAGAGTTTAAATGAAATAAATACTCTTACCACAAAATCCTATACCTTGAGTTTTTCTTACCCAATAGGTGGAATGAAGGATTTGAGGAAGATGAAGTCACCAAGCCCTAGCACCAAGGAAATGAGCAGCAATGGGTGCCTAGGGAAGAGTTGGAGACTTGGATCAAGCAATAGCTTGAAGAGCTCACCAAGAACAAGCTTCTCTCTAGATCTAGAAATGAGAGAGAATGGCTTTCTTGTGAGGAAGAGAGCTTTAGATTTGAGGGAGAATGGCTATCTCTTTAGGGCTCAATGAATCTCTTAATGGCAGCTCTCTTTTAGATAGAAATGACCTAGGTTCGTATTTATAGGAACCCAAAAACTTAAGTTAGGTCAATCTCCAACGGAAAGAAATCTGGGAGAATTAGTCGGTCAAAGAACAATCACTGACCGACTAGTTCATCAACTAGTCGGTCAGTCACAAAGCATGGACCGACTAAGAGCAGATCAGAGAAGAGATAGAATTTCAGACCTAGAAAACTAGTCTGAAGGCAAGTTGACTTAGTCGGTCCAAGAACAAAAGTTGACCGACTAGATTGTCAACTAGTCGGTCATCAAACGTTCTTAGACCGACTAACGGAAAACAGTAGCTTAGGAGAAATTTGGCATGTACAGTAAATCACAACTAGTCGGTCAAAGAAGCATCACTGACCGACTAGTTCACAAACTAGTCGGTCGGTGAGTCAACGTAGACCGACTAACTGTAAACAGTAAAGAACAAAGATTTAACTGACTGAAACTAGTCGGTCCAAGAACAGTGGCCGACCGACTAGATCTCCATCTAGTCGGTCAGTACTTGTTCTTGTACCAACTAACATGCACAACAAGGTCCGAATCGAAGCGCGACGCTTCGAGGAAATTAGAGTGAACTTGTGCAAGAATCCTAGAGCTACGAAATGAGCGAAATGAAGATAGAAACGTAAGATATACTCAAGGCTTAACATTCTATCAATCGAAACTAAAAGACTATAAATAAAACCTTAATAAACGGTCTTTGAGAGCTTCGATTGAATCTTCATTATTTCCAAAGCGTTGCATGAGCTTCAACGAAGCTTTAGGCTTGAATACGAGCTTTTGGAAGTGTTGAGATGTCGCTTTGAATATTCTCGTGAAATTGGCGACGATCTCCAATACTGCGCTCACAAATTGTTAGTTCATGAATTATTTATGTTTGCTCATCATCCAAAACCAAATCCGGGGAGTCCAATATTCAACAATACGGAGGTTGTGTTGTATGTGGATAGCCTCACTCCTGCCAGGGACGGGGAGGTGAGAGGCCCGGTGTTATACAGTGCCCGTGTCCACTGCGCCGTGTGCTATATTCACCCCAAATTTGGGGTGAAGTCCAGGTCCTGGTATCACACAGTTTACCCAGATTCCAATTAACTCAATTATAAAATAATAAGATAAGATTTGTGTGTTAGTTCTACTACTGGCAGCACTTTCCCTTCCCTTTGCTATACTTTGTGGCTCTGTGTCATGCCTCAGGCACTTACACTTATCTTATTTGTTATTGGCTGCTTGAGTACTCGTGTTATTAATATTAATATTATTATTATTCGTGCTAACCCTTTTCTTGCAATAGCTCGTCACCGGACATCAGGTATGATTTCCTTGTTTAATTATTTAATATTCATTATATCACTTAGTTACATACTTTACTTCGCTTGGCTTGTCTTGTGAATGATAACCCTAAAAATGGAGTTCCAAACCCAAGTTGGTTCCTACTGGGACACGCATTGACGTGCTCCCCCTATTTTTCAGGTAAGGACAGCAGAGTTGGTGATGGCGTGGAGTTGAGTTTCAGGGATAGTATTGGTGTGAGTTGGGGCGTACGGTGACTGGGATGACTTGGCAGACTGAGAGCGGTGTATATGTATTGACACACTTGGGCTGTATGTATAAATGAAACATGTTACATATGGAGTGTTATTAATGTTTCATGAGGTTGGTTGATATAACTGTGGAGTTTTACTTGTACTATCTCAGCATGTGTGCAGTGACCTGCTTATTTAGTTTCTTTCTTCTCCCTTCTTTCCCTCTTCATCACCCTCACTCTTCAGAATACCTCACAAAAAAAAAGTTTTAAATGCCGGTATTCTGGGGAACGGGGGGTGACATTCAAGTTGAGATCATAGCTTTCAAAGCACACATTAGACGCTTGGTTATCAACTTATGTACTGGCTTCAGACTTCCGCCCATGTTGAAGTCACTCATGCTCAAGACCCTGATGCTCAAGTAAGCGAAATTATGTTTTAATTCTTGAAGAGAGTTTTTATGTTGTAGGCTGTGTTTGGTTGACGGGAAATTATAGAAAATTGGAACTTTTAGCTTGGAATTTGGCATCAGATCTGATGTTGGAAATTGGCCAGAGGAGTGTCATGCCCAGTTGTGAAATATAAGTGTATTCTACTGAACACACGTGGTATTTCTACTTACGATGCATAAGTGGGCATGAAATAAACATAGATATCGATAAATGTAACATAGTGCAAGGGGGATTAGGCCGTAATGCGTGGCTAAGAGACACGAAAGTGAGATTGAGTGCGGGAGAAGTGTGAAAGACGTCGTTGGTGCAAAACAACAGGAATGTATTGGACGTGCGTATGTAATGCATGTATGCATGCATGGATGTGCATGAATGTGTGTAAGGGGATCCATGCTAGTGTGAAAAGGGGTTAGGGGTCAATGGCAACCCCCGTAAATTTTTAGAAAGACGAGGGGCAAAACGGTCATTTGGACTAAAAGTGCTGTGTGCACATACTAAAGTGGTGTGTGCATAAAGTAATGGCATACTTGTAAATACTTGAATATGTGAGGGCTAGTTTGGTCATTTAATAAATGACATGGCTTATTGGATAAGACATGGAAAATCCTATTCTAGAATTCTCTCCCTCTTTCTCTCCTTTTCTTTTCTTTTCTTCTCTTTTCTTCACTTATCCTTATCTCCTCTCCTCCCACTCAACTCCCACCCCAAAATTTTGTGCTCCCCCTCCTCCCCCTCTATGTTGGCCAAAATTCCTAAAAAAAGATAGAAAAGAAGAAGAAGGTGGAAGGAAGAGAAAAAGAAGAGAAGAAGAGAAGGGTACTCTTGAGGTAGGAATTTACTTGGATTTGGAATTTCATTGCTTTGTTCTTGCAACCATGTTTTATAGCATGATTTACTTAATATGTGTTAGGGGTAGTCAAATTTATATGCCATGGTTCAATTTCACAAATTTCCCCTTGAATTTCCAAGCAAAACTACCCCTTTTGAAATTTTGAAACTATGTTGTATGTTGCTACTAGAATTCTGGTTATTGAAGCTTGAATTAGGTTGCGAAAAAAATATATGCTTGTAGATTTTGAAGTTCTTCCCCAAAACCATATAAACTTTGATATATGTTCAATTCAGAAATTAGGAGCAAAAATTCCATCTTTACAACATGTCTGTTTGATTTTCAGACTTGACACAGTTTAGCAAAATTGACCTAAACACATGCACACACAAAGGAATTTTATGTTCTTGGTCTCGTTGGAAATTTAAAAATTTTATCTATAATTTCATCACAGTGCTTATATTTCGAAATTCTGGTTAAAATATGCCCAAAAACAGAAATCTTTACAGACTTGAAATCTGTCTGATAAACAGACTGGACCAGTTTCACCAAATAATTCACTATAAATCACCTACTTAATATTTTTGCATGAAATTATATCTGTGAATACAAAACTACCATATCTACAACTTTCATCTGAGGATGTTTCCTAAATTCTGATTACAATTTGGTGATATCAGCCATGTTTTATGAATGTCTATACGTTTCCTGCAAGCTGAAGCATTTAAGTGGTAGTATGAATTGTGCCATGTTGCTAAACTCCCCTCTATGATGCATGATTATTATTATTGTTACTTGAAAGGTAGTTAGTTATGCAAATGGATATTGAATTCCCTGATGTGACAATGATCACGTGCATGTCGCCTGCCAAGTGTTTGTGCAAATGCCTTAATGAAATAAAGGTAGAGAAACATGTAAATTGAGTTGTATACACATGTATCATCCACCATGTTATGTATTGGTGATGATGGAGTCATGGAAAGCATGGGTTTATATGTTATGAATAATGAATTGAAATGGCTATGATGAAGGGCATGGTACTTGGGTGCATGGCCCACTTTGATATGTGAGGTGACTACAGAGGAGGGCATGACACTTTGGTGCATGACTGATCACTCCATATTTTACACCTTTTTTCTGCATGTTTGCATGCCATTTTGATCGCTCGAATCTCGCTTTTCACGATTTTTCGGCAATATTACGATGCTTTTCACGATTTCTTGTTTTTGTCGAATTTCCGGAGATTTCGAGCGATTTGGAGTGATTTTGAGATGCACCCACTCCGGAGTGTCACCCGTGACTCTTTCGAGGGGAATTTTGCAATTCTATACCAATACCCGTTTGCAAGAGATTGGACGGGTAGGAACTATACCAACCTAGGTCGTAGGTCGAGTTTGCACGAGAGTGGGCTCGAGATACGATTGGACGATGATGTTGTTCTTCACGCTAGCTTGCCTAGGTTATGGTTTGCAAGAGATTGGACCCTACCCTAGGTTTGCTATAGACAGGTAATAGCGTGAGAGCGTGAGCTTGGTTCTACATTTAGTTGCAACTAGTTCACCTAAATTTCAAGTCTAGCATTTGTGACACCTACGAATCACAATGAAGAGATACGGTTTGTTGCGGGGATTCCCCATCCCTAGGCGTCTTTATTAATTTGATATTTCTTTTATACAATTGAACGACTGTGACCGCTTTGCAGCGAATATTTCTCGACTATTCTTATAGCCAGGTGGATTGAAGAAGACACTGTCATTTGACCTCCTCGTGTTCGATACCCGTTCGCCGCTACACCGTGCGGTTGCGGTAAGACTAGCGAGTCGCGTGCCTCGGGTGTGCATCCGGGCTCCGATCAAGTTTTTGGCGCCGTTGCCGGGGAGGCAATAGTGTTTGATTCTACCTAGCTAGCTATTTTTCTTTTTTGTTCTATTATTTCTATTTCTATTTTACCCTTCCTTTGTGCTAACTATTTCTTTGAAACTCTGTTCTCCCTTGCATGTACACGAGATCCTCGTCAAACCCCGAAGAAATACTATACGATCCAGAGATCGAGCGTACATTGAGGAGGATCCGAGCGGAGAAGAGACCCGTTACGGAAGGAAATTTTATGACCCATCCTGAGACACCCGAAGAATTGGCGGAGCGAATGGCGAGGATCATTTCCATTAGAGATAGGCTTCGGCCTAAGACTTCCTCCACGACCTCATCCATAGCTATGCCGGAGTTGGCGGCTGACAAAAATTTCGAATTGAAGACCGGATTGGTAGTTCTGATGCAACAAGATCCTTTTCATGGGAACTCCCATGAAAACCCTCATTACCACATCCAGCTCTTCCTATCAAAATGTGCCACCTTCCAAATGCCAGGCGTCTCATAGATGCTATCAGACTGCGCCTCTTCCCCTTCATACTCAAGGACAAATCCTTATATTGGTTGAGGACGCAAGCTGAAGGAATCTTCACCACTTGGGATGAATTGGCGAGTGCCTTCGTCGACAAATTTTACCCGCCCTCCAAGATGGTGAAGATAAGAAGTGCTCTCATGTCCTTCAAGCAAGGACCGCAGGAGACTCTCTATGAGGTATGGGAGTGCTTCAAGGACTTGCAACATCAATGCCCCCATCATAGCATTGAGGATTGGGAGCTTGTTCACAGTTTCTACAATGGACTCCAACCGGGCACAAAACAGATTATTGATGCTACCGCAAATGGAGCCATTTTGTCAAAGACCCCCGATGAAGCTACGGCCTTGCTAGAGGAGATGGCATTCACAACCAACAATGGGGGGACGGGCGAGGACATTCTTCATCCTCCTTGAAGCCCATGAGTATTTATGAGGCCAAGGCCGTGGCGGAGCTTGCTAGCAAGTTTGACTCTCTCCATAAGGTAGTGGAGAGGTTGGAGAAATTCATTACCGAGCCGCAAGGAGCACCTACTACATCCGCATCGACAAACCATATGAGTGATTGGCAAGACCAATCCCAAGCCATGTATGTAGGAGGAGAGCAAGGAGAAGGAACTTTGAAGAAAATTCAATATGTTGCGGGGAATTCCGGATATTGGGCCAACCCGACCGCTAGAAACCATCCGGGTTTTTATTATACTAATAATGATGGTGCCTTGAACCCCCCGCCTCAACAACCTCCTCAAGCTCTGGCTCCACCACCACCACTACCGAATTATCGACCAAGGGGGCCACCGCAACAAAACTTCCCACAGAGGCAACAAGTGGGACCTTATAGGCCACCCGGGTATAATCAAGGGCGAAGAAATCCCAACCCTCCGCAAGCTCAACCACGTCCGGATTTTGAAGCTAAGGTGGAGGAGTTTATGGCGGAGCAAAGAAAGATTAACGCCACGTTGAAGGCGGGACAAGATTCTCTTGACACCGTCGTCGCTCAAATTGGGGAGCAACTTGCGTTGCTCAATAGAAACAACCAACAATTGCCGGCTCAACCCGAGCCAAATCCACGGGGCAACACCGGCCATATCAACGCGGTTGTTGCGGTTACAACAAGAGGGGGGAAGGATACCACTCCCCCCATGACCCAAATCAAGGAACCCGTGGTGGAGAATCTAGAAGAGAGCGAGCCGGTAATTGAGGTGTAAAAAGAGAAGGAGCCGCAAGAAGGAGCAAAGTCTAGAGTGGAGGAACCTATTGATGAGCGCCGATTCATGCCACCGGTGCCTTTCCCTCAACGGCTAGCTAGAGCCAAGATCGAGAAGAGGCTAGCCAAGTTCCTCGAATACTTGAGAGGGGTGAGCCTCAATATCCCCTTTCTTGATGCCTTAGTGGAAATCCCGTCCTATGCGAAGTTCTTAAAGGACTTGATTACGGGAAGGAAAAGGAAGGAGAAGATCATGCTCGTGGAACAAGGAACTTGGTTTACTAGGAGGGAGAAGGAGCCCGCCAAATTTAAAGATCCCGGGAGTTTCCGGATTCCTTGCACACTCGGAGTCATCCCCCTACAAAAAGCATTGGTCGATTTGGGCTCTAGTGTGAGCCTCATGCCTCTCACCATGTTCCGGAAGTTGAATAGCGGCACAGATTTAAAGCCAACCGACATGAGGATTCAACTCACAAACGGTCGGATTACAAGGCCGGTTGGGATCGCGGAGAATATCCCACTCCAAGTTCTGGGAGGCATATGCTTGCCTTGTGATTTTGTGATCATGGACATCAAGGAAGAGGGTGACACATCGCTCATACTTGGACGCCCATTCCTCGCCACCGCCGGTGTAATCGTCGATGTGCGGGAAGGGACTCTTACCTTGAATGTCGGTAACATTGAAGTCGAGCTCCATATACCAAAGGCTATGAAGCACATGCCGTATCATGAGGAGCTAGATTATATGGACCTCCTTGATGAGGTCATTGAAGAGGCTATTCCCTACTCCATCGGTGCGCACCATGATGATGGCTTCGAAGAAGGCCAAGATTTGGTCGAAGAAGAGAAGATGGAGGAATCTCCCAATATCTCCACAACGAATGATGATGGCGACGCTGATGTCACAAGAATACGAGAGCTTTGCAAGCTCTATACATTGAAGAATCCGAAGAAAGCTCCACCGATTCGAAGATCGGTGTCACCGACGAAGTCGAAGACCGGAACAAGCTCAAGCTTGGGGGATCCATCCCCCAACATTGCTCATGATGAAGGGGCACTGAGGAAGGCCACACACCACCACGATCCAAATCCGAGTGGTCTTCCCGGCAAGTTCGACTGGTGCATCTCATATGCACCCAACATCAAGCGTTAATTGAAAATCCAAAGGGGTCGAGCTCAAGACCTTAAACGAGCGTTTGTCGGGAGGCAACCCGACAGTTTTTGCATTCTTTTTATTTTGGTTTTTATTTTGGTTTTAGACTTTATTAGTGTTTTGTGTCCTTTTGCCCTTAAAAATCGTGACAACGGGTCTTAATTTCTATGACAGGAGAGGAGAAAAGGAGATCTCTCATATGGAGGAAGATAGAGGCAAGGAAGAGCGCTCTAGGAATGCGCTCAGGCCTTGGGAGGAGGAAGAAACCAATTGGAGGAAGAAAAACAGAGAGTAGAGCGAAAACGGAGCCCCGAAGCAGAAAACAGCACGTCACTCGGCCGAGTATCATATGCGACTCGGCCGAGCAAAGGACCCCATTCGGCCGAGTGGGGTACCAACAAGGGAAGTCTGCTGAACCCAACTCTCTGTCTTTTTTGTGCATTTTGTATTAACTGTCACTCGGCCGAGTAAGTTTAGTCACTCGGCCGAGGGAAACGAATACCCTCCTAGCCTGTATATTGCCAAGTAGCTTGTGCCACTCAGCCGAAGGAGTTTTCCCCTTCGGCCGAGTGAACAGAAGCCACTCGGCCGAGTCGTAAGTAGGGAAAGAGAATATTTGAAAATTATTTTCGCTTACGCACTCGGCCGAGTGATGGTTTCACTCAGACGAGTCGTAACAATTTATATATATGCTGAGGCACGGGCGCAACTTTCTAAATCCCCAAATCCTTTCATTTTTTCACCCGAGCCCGCTGTTTCGACTTCCCTCGCCCGCGACCGCAACCTCCCCTTGCCCGATTCACCTCGCCACCGGCCCCGATCGCCGACCACCGCCGACGATCGTCCGACCGCCGACACCCCTACCTCCGGCGACACCCCCCACCGCCGGCCGACCCCCCTATCACCTCGGTTTGCTCCCAAACGCCATTTTTCTCCTATTTTTCTCGATCCGTAGACCCGGTGAGCCCAAAAATCAAATTAAATTGTTTTTCTATCTATTATACCCCATCTCCCCCATGCATTTCGAATATTATTCACTGATATCGTTGTTTGAATTGCAGGCTATCTTGGGGGAGCTTAGGGGAGCTTCTGGACGCGATTTTAGCTTCGCGGAGGCGGCACTCTTCGCACACACTTGCTGGCTTGCACTCGCGATATGTACAGGTACACTCGTTCCCTTTATTACACACGCCGCATTATATTTTAGTTGGGTGAGCACTCGCGGCACACATGCCGCCCCGCACTAGGCCACACACGCGGGGAGACTCTTCCAAGTGGAAGAGGACCGACGATGCCGGCCCCTCTCACGCTAGGGAGGACTCCCCTCCACCTAGTCCACCGCCCCCCACACAGCCGCTTCCCACCGACCCCATCCACACACAGCCCATCCCCGCCGATCCTATCCCACCACCGGCTCCCGTTGTCGGGCCGCTAGGGATCACGTTCAGAGACGACGCACAACGCGTCCGATTTGAGCGTGTCGCCCAGCGATCTATAGTACCCTCTAGGTTCGCACACTTAGCAGACCTGGACCGCCTAGGGGTGCTAGAGGGGATGCTCATGTTGTACCACAACATGGGTTGGCACGATTTTTTGTCTGTGTCGGCGGACACCTATGTCCGTCCGACTCTCGAGGTACTTAGCTCGATCGCCCGGACCCCTGGTGGATGCACATTTCGCCTCATGGATCGAGAGTGCGAGGTCACTCTCGACATGCTTCGTGCATTCTTCCAGTGGCCCGCTGTCCCCGTTCCAGACTGTGCCTACGCACCAACTCACATCCCACCACCATCTTTTGACACTTCCACGTTCTGGACACGTATCACGGGCTCCCACCATGGCTTTGACCCTAGTTCGGCCAAGGCCTCGGCCATCCTACACCCCTGCCTCCGCATAGCCCAGCGCCTCATGGCGACCACCTTCTTGGCGAGGTACGAGCCTGGGACGATGTCTATGCCTGAGCTCTATATGCTCTACGCGATGACTCGCCCCAGAGTTCTCGATAGGGATTGTGATGGCCTGGTCCCCGCCGTAGAGATTGATATTGCTAGCTGGTTTTTAGACCGCATCATCATTTCGGTGGGCGCTCGCTCACCGATTTGCTGCGGCGGTCTGATTACTCTGCTAGCCCCGATGACTGGCGTGGACCTACCTGCTGACCTTAGAAAAGCCCCAGGCCCCACTGCACTCTCGATTGACGTCATGGCCCGGATGAAGATGCTTCATCCCCACGGCCAGCGGCACTGGGTGTGGTTACACGGTCCTTTTAGTGCCGATTACATGATCCTCCCAAGCCTAGCTCGGACACATATAGGACCGGCCCACGTGGATTGGATCCCAGCGATGGATCTCCTCATCCCAGCTGCCTACGTACTTGAGGCTGAGGGCGCTGAGCAGGCACCCCCTGCACACCCTGCACCTCCTGCTGACCCCGTGATCCCTCAGCCCGAGCCCGCACTTTCTGCACCTCCCGGCACTTCTGTCCCCACTTCTGTCAGTGTCGGGAGTACCCTTGCTGAGCCGTCCACCACGTCCACCACCACCCCCACCACTGCTGTGCCTATCTCGGTCGAGCCTATTTCTTCACTTCTTCCCGAGCGTCCACCCACCATACTCGAGTGCAGCGAGCCTTCCTTCGCTGCCGTCGTGGGGACCCTGTCCGGTTTGATGTCCGCTGGGGTGTCACCTTTTGGTCCTTACACTTCCTCTCCAGCGGTCGACCTTTCTGTCTCCACCGCATCTGTCCTATCCGAGAGTGTCGTGACGTCTGTCCCTGCTTCTGTGTCACCGACCTCTCTTGCTGCCTCGTTGCCGATTTTGTCTTCCATCACCACTGCTACTGCCTCCTCGTCCCAGCCTGCGTCCCAGCCTCGCACTGAGGCTGGGCATCCACTAGTGAGCACATCACCTTTTTCACACCTACATGCTGGCCCAATTACTTACACTGCATGTATCAGACAGCCCCGACCTTCACAGCCTAGACCTGTCCGTCCCTCCGCTCCACCACCCCCTGACGCCTTAGTTCAGAGCATTCATGCTCTTGAGGGGGCGGTGCGCAGACTCAGGGGCGATTTTAGGGCTCTCTCCGCCGCGATCAGTTCCATGGAGTCCTGCGTCACCATGCTTCCCGATATTCAGGCTTGCCTGAATCAGATCCTAGCGCGACTACCTCCGCTACACCCACCCACCCAGCAGACACGTCCACCACCCACCCAGTAGACACGTCCACCACCACCCCCACCTCCGCCACAGGACGGAGATGGTGCAGCACCACCAGCTTAGGCACACCCTAGATGCCATCGATCCTTTTTGTCGTTATGCTGCCCATTCTCTGCTGGTCCTGTCGATATATTATTTTTGCCCACCCCCTCCTCCCCTCACTATTTTTGGCCCGATCTTGATCACATCATTATATATCTTTTTTGGGAGAGAGGGAGAGTATTTTTGGTGACACATTCTCTGCATCACTCCGATCTTTGCATGCATCATTCACATCATCATATTTTCTTTTCATTTTCCCTTTTTTATATATCATGCATGCATCCTCACCCTCCCACCCATTTCACGTCTCTCGGTGTGCCACACTTTGCACATTGAGGACACTGTGCACTTTAGCTTGGGGGAGTGAGTTCTCACACTTTTTACTTTTATCACCTTTATTTTTAGTTTTTTCACGTTTTTCCGCTTTTGCACCCATTTTTTCCATCACTTTTTCATTTTTTTACCATGCATCACGTTTTTCTTATTTTCTTTGTGTGCCGCATTGTAAATATTCTGTTTTCTTTTATCTTTATTTCTTTCATCTTTTGCTAGAGATGATTTTTCTGTGATGACGATGACGTGGTGTTAGCTTTTCTCTATATGCATGCTAATTTTTTCATGTCATAGCTTTTGTTTCTGATATCATATGCTATGTCCTGTATTGCATTTAGAAATAGTAACTCACTTCTTTTTCGGTATGAAAATGCATGAAATTCTATTATTAGCTGATGTCTGATGATTCATATGTATGCTATCGTAGAAAACACACCAAGATTCACGCATTGATGCTTATATCTGGAGTACTGCTTTCTTTTCTCATATCACTTCTTATTGCATGATTTGTACGCTTCACTTCAGGTTGATTGAATGTTTGCTAGCATCGATATATCTGGACTAGTTTGCTTTTTGAGATCAAACTGAGTAGATTAGATTACCCTGCTGAAGTTGTCATACACGTCCTATAGAGTGAACCGAGAGATACATTTATTTCTTTCTCCACATATCTTGAACATTATTTCTCTATTTTAAATTCATTGGTGAATCTCCCCTTAGCAATTCTATTATTGGCATTCCCCCGTTATTATATCACATGCTCCAAATTCCCCAAAACCCAAAGAAAAAAATACTTGTTTATCCTTCTCTTTGATTTGGGATCATTTGTGTATATATGCTATAAAAAAAGAAAAAGAAAAAGAAAAAGATTTGAGAATAAGAAAAGAAAAGAGAAAAGAAGTTTGAAAACGATCCCATCTCATATCCTTTCTCTCTTTCTTCCCTCTTTTGCTTTTATTTTTGTTTTCTTTGACTTTTGGAGCTTCATAAGAAACGGGGATGTAAATATTGTTTTGTATATGCCACCACGCTTATGGATAAGCTTGGGGGAGAGGATCATATGATGTGTGAGAGAGTGACTACTTGACGGTGCATGACAACCTAGGCTAAGTAATATTTTATACTCGGTGAGATTGCTTAAAGTTTCACGAAATCCAGAAATCTACGCTTAGCATTCATTTCATGAAAACCACACTTTTCTATTCTTACTACTCTATTGTGTGATATCTCTTATACTCCTTATAGAAAGCATTCAATTGAAAAGTGTGTGATCTACGATAATGTATACCGCTTTAGATGCTTCAGACGATGCTAATTCTAGAATTATTCCATTTTTCATCCTATATTGATATTCTTGGGTTTTCTATTTCAAATGCACCATTATACTATGATATCGAGATAAAAGTCTTTGACATGTGTTTTATATTCGATGCGTGCTATATGAGTAAGCAAAACCCACGTCCTGAGAAAAATGATATAGCGGCTTCCATCTTCGCTTTCTTCTTTGTTTTTCGTTTTTCATTTTCCGCCTTTCCATCGTTTCTCTTTTTTCTTTATCCACCGGGTTCGCTTTTTACTCATCTTCCTCGAGGACGAGTAAGAGGTAAGCTTGGGGGATTTTGATCACTCCATATTTTACACCTTTTTACTGCATGTTTGCATGCCATTTTGATCGCTCGAATCACGCTTTTCACGATTTTTCGGCAATATTGCGATGCTTTTCACGATTTTTTGTTTTTATCGAATTTCAGGAGATTTCGAGCGATTTGGAGTGATTCTGAGATGCACCCACTCCGGAGTGTCACCCGTGACTCCTTCGAGTGGAATTTTACTATTGAGAGGAGTGGAAGAAGAAAGAACGTCGTAGGAGCGACGAGGGAGCAAAAACATGAAGAATGTGCATTTTCAGCATGTCACTCGGCCGAGTGAAGGAGTCACTCGGCCGACCATCGAGAGCCCGATCGGCCGACCAGATCTGACACGCAGAATATAGAGTATCAGCGTGCACTCGGCCGAACGTCGCCTGCCCACTCGGCCGAACCACGGAGACGCCACTCGCCCGAGTGGCATCTAGACGACGGCAACAGAAGTCCCAGACTTACTGTAATTTTACAGTCGATCCCCGAGTTCCGACTCGGCCGAGTGAAGAAGTCCCCTCGGCCGAAGCAAAGAAAGTCACTCGGCCTAGTGACTCCCGAGGAGCCGACCCCCAAAAGTCTGAACTTACTGGAATTTACCAGGGTTTGTCACTCGGCTGAATGACATTTGTCACTCGGCCGAGTGAGCCGCGCTGCCTGTAGCGTAAACTGCGATTTTGAGGCTGCGCAGGGGCATTTTCGTCACAGTTTTTTGGGCGTTTTTGGGGGGTATTTAACCCCAGTTTTTAACCTAGTTCAGAGAGCTTTTCAGAACTTTTTGCAGCCTTTTTTAGATTACTTTTAGGAGATTAGATTTAGTTCTTTAAGGGAAAGGGAAAAGTGTTATTTTGTTGGATGCTATTGATTCTTCATTGGTTTGTCTCTCTCCCTATCAAAAACTCCATTTTTATTGATATATTGAATATTGCAATGAATTCTATTGATTTTATTTGTGAATTTCTATTGAATTTCATTATGAATTGTGAGTAGTTTTACCGTCTTAGGGCGTAGGGATGAACCCTACGAACCATATTTCTAATTTGTGATGAATTGGTGAAATTATTGCTAGAATTGATTAGGGTTAGTTTGAGATCGATTTATTACGAATTGCTAGGGATTCATACTGATTGGGATTTGCAAGAGATTGGATCCCAACTCGATAGGAAGCCCTAGAAATTCGAATTGGGTTACAATTGGATTTCTTCGGAATCGGTTTGCAAGAGATTGGACCGAAACTAGGGTTTTCGATTGCAATTCTATACCAATACCCATTTGCAAGAGATTGGATGGATAGGAACTATCCCAACCTAGGTCGTAGCTCGAGTTTGCATGAGAGTGGGCTCGAGATACGATTGGACGATGATGTTGTTCTTCACGCTAGCTTGCCTAGGTTAGGGTTTGCAAGAGATTGGACCCTACCTTAGGTTTGCTATAGACCAGCAATAGCGCGAGAGCGTGAGCTTGGTTCTACATTTAGTTGCAACTAGTTCACCTGAATTTCAAGTCTAGCATTTGTGAGACCTACGAATCACAATGACGAGATACGGTTTGTAGCAGGGATTCCCCACCCCTAGGCGTCTTTATTAATTTGATATTTCTTTTATACAATTGAACGACTGTGACTGCTTTATAGCGAATATTTCTCGACTATTCTTATAGCCAGGTGAATTGAAGAAGACACCGTCATTTGACCTCCTCGTGTTCGATACCCGCTCGCCGCTACACCGTGCGCTTGCGGTAAGACTAGCGAGTCGCGTGCCCCGGGTGTGCATCCGGGCTCCGATCAATGACCCATGTTGGTATGAATATGGAATGTGATGCCATACAACATGACTCCTTCATTACTAAAATGATAATATGAAACTCTTGAATGTCTCAGTCCTCTCTAATGAGGGTGAGTTTGCAAAACCCAGGTTTAGGTGGTATTTGAGTAAATTGTGGATATGAGGCCTGGACTGAGAAGTTGGGGAAATGATTATGTGATATGTGATATTTGTACCCACTCACCTTTACCGGGAGTAGAGGGGACATACGGAGGTTGTGTTATTGTGGGAGAGCCTCACTCCTGCCAGGGACGAGGGAGCTGAGAGGCCCGGCGTACAGTGCCTGTGTCCACTGCGTCGAGTGCTATATTCACCCCAAATTTGGGGTGAAGTCCAGGTCCTGGTATCATACAGTTTACCCAAGTTCCCAATTAATTCAATTTATTAATTCAAACATAAAATGAGAATTGTGCGTGTTACTCTTTCTGCTGGCAGCACTTCCCTTTTCCCTTACTTGCTTCACTGGTGACACTGTGTTATGCTTCTGACACTTGTGATTCCCCTTTTAAATTGTGGGTGTATGAATATTTTTATCGTTATTCGTGCTAACCATTTCTTGCAGTAGCTCGACATTGGACCGCATGTATGATCCTCTTACTTGGCCATTTACCTTTCGCTAATTACTTAGTTTACATGTCTTATTTCCCTTGCCTTGCCTCGCCTCGTGGATTGATAACCTTAAAACGATGTTCCAAATCCAAGTTGGTTCATACTGGGGCACGCATTGACGTGCTCCTCTCTATTTTTCCAGGTAGCAGGGGTAGCATGGTTGGCGGTGACTTGGAGTTGGGTTTCAGGGGTAGCACCTGGTGTGAGATGTAGCTTGCATTGTGACATGGTTGTTTTGTAGATGGAGAGTGGCTGTGTATATGTATTGATACACCTAGACTGTGTATATATATTGATACACCTAGACTGTGTATATAAATGAAACATGATATATATAAAATGATGTTGTTGTTTTATTAGACTGTTTGATATTATAGTGGAGATTCACTTGTACTATCCCAGTATGTGCGCAGTGGCCTGCATATTCAGTTTTTTCTTTCTCTCCCTTTTCCTTTCTCATCACTCTCGTTCTTCAGGATACTTGAAATTAAAATTTAAATGCCGGGTATTCTGGGGAGAGGGGCGTGACAGTTTTTGGTGGCCCATGCAGGTCACCGCACTGCGATGTGCATAAGGATAGTACATGTAATGCTTCAGTAGGTGATTGGGATAGATTAGCCCAAAGGTGGGTAGTGACCTTAGAGCCTTACGCGATCCACCCTTGAACCCCTAGCTTAGGAAGTCAAAGGATGAACTTCCTACAGTGTAGTATACTATAGATGTATATTTGTTGGTATCAGTGTATACATATATAACAATGAGAATTCGTGTATGTAAATGTAGTTGTTGTACTTGGATATTTGAATTATATACGTCACATGTATACCTGTATTCAGTAAATATATATATTTGTATTTGAATGGCATGAAAGTTGCATGTATGGATTGGTGTGGACATATATACAAGGTGTACAAGTACTTGAGTATGTATATATATGTTATGTCACTATATAGATACAAGATACAGATATGTGTGTAGGTATGTGGTATACTTGTGCGACTCTGAGGTATAGGTGATATGTATATGTTTCATTAGTGGATGTATAATGGTGGATACATATTAGCTAGTGGGGATATATACCTTATAGAGGAGTGAGTGGGGATATGTACGTATGTGATATGAGTGCATATATGTGTTTTCCTATCTATTGTGTTATAATTGTGATCCTATGTGGGGAATGCACCAATGTGGGTACATATCTTTGTATGGATGAAGTAGTGGAATGTCGATATTGTCTTCTGACATGGGGAGAAACATATATGTGTGAATATATGCGAGCTTGTATGGGTAAAGGGTGTAGATATATGTGTGGGAAGTTAATGTATATATGTCGCTAGTGTTACATTGCTAGGGTATGAATTCCTAATGTGTTAAAATTTAAATGACTATGAATATGTCTACGTACTGCCTATGTGCTTATATGAACTGGTATATTGTCTTAATTTGGTTTATGGTTGTGGGTTGTATTATTCTGTGAAGATAGGTGTTGTGCTATGGCCATATATGCTGTGTATGTAGCGATATAGATAAGTAATAGATGCACGAGTAGTATGAGTAGTGCTCCAGGGTATTTGAAGTAGATGTATCCTAAGGTGGGTAGGGGTGCTTTATACCCGTTCACCCTAAGTTTAGGCCTTAGCCCTATACCGTGCCTATTATGGGATAGGGATATATGTATGACGTGTAACACATGTAGGATGTGATGGATATAAGGATTTGAGACCATAGAGTGCAAGTATACGTGGAATGATTGTAGGTTTGCATGGTTAAGTGGAGTTATGGTATATATATGTGTGTGTGTATGCGTTCCATGTCAAATGGAACCTATTGGACCATCTGGATGTATATGTAGTGTATGTATTCTTCTATATATGGTGGCATGAGGATGGATTGTATATACGTGTTGTTATTATTGAATGTGTATTGGTGTATGTCTTATGAGCGGATATATGTATATGTATGTGAATTATCCCTATTCTGATATGCATGTATCAGTATATGAAGTGTACATATATGGGGTGTGACTATCTAATGAATGTGTGTGAATATTGCAATACACTTATTTGTGTATGTACCAGTATGCTAGTAAAAGTGTGGATATATTGGATGTTATGTTTATAGCGGTATGGGTAGCTACCGACTACCTGCTAGTATAGTTAAGTAGCTTGACTGTATAGGTGTGTAATAGCATGATATATATGGTATGTGTAAATGGGTGTGTGCCCATACATAGTAATGTATGTGCATGGTGCATGGGTCTTAGTACGTATATATATCCATGTCTGTGTGCATACCTACTATTATAATAAAAATTTGGTGTGTATGAGCAAACTTGTATTTGGCTACGTGTAGGCTTAGATATTTATATATGTAATTGATACGTATACATCTGCATGTACATAATGAGTATGTGCATATAAATTGGGTTATATAGAATATCCGTGTGGTGTATTGGTTGATGTGTATAAGTGAATATGTATTATGGTTGTATAAATTTCTATTATACGTGTCATAATGGAGTGTAGGGATGCATTCATGCATGTGTAGTGTGCAGTAGAGGCATATATGATTGTGTGTATATTGGTTGAATAAATACGTACTTATATATATCCTTGTTTGTTTATCTGTGAATCTTTCCGACATGGTTGCCTATCTAGGTGTATCTTGGAGAAGCGTATTCCTGTGTGTATGCATGTATGTGTGGGTCTGTATCAGAGCATGTGTGTATGTATATACATATGCAGTGTGGATATAAATGTGATAAATATGTAATATAGGTGTATATATATTTGATGAATGTGAGTGCGTGAAACTGTTTGATATGTGAGTATTGGGATGTTCTTGCTTGTTTGTATATTTATATGTAAACACTTGTGTGGCGTGAAGTTGAATATTTATATTTACTTGCCGATTGTGGCAGTATGTGCATGTGAAATGTCAATCTAGTTAGATATGGCCTATGAGGAAACATATTATGTTTGTGCACTCTTGTGTGTATTGTGTGTGGTATATGTACTTATCTGTGTGGGGGCAGTAGGTGCACTGCTATGGATGTGAGGTTATGTGTATATTTATTTATAGTTATGATTGTAAACCTTATGTGACTTGATTATGCATGTGTTAGTACGTGCACGTGAATGTATGTATGGATGTGACTAAATATTGTGTGTATATAGATATTTATGTGCCTATGAATGCGAGTGAACTCATATGACTAAGTATTGAGTGTATAGAGATCCGGTGTACATACGGTGTGACACCATGATAGTGACACTGGTTGTCAAGTTACAGTGCGTAGATCGATGTGCATTGTTGTGTGTCTGTGCATGCATATAGACGTATATGTATATATATAAGCAAGTAAAATATAAGTCGTTATACTTGTAGGTACTGTGATACACACACACACATACATATATTTATTTTTTTTGAAAGGTAAGTTAAAACTGTATTAAGAAAATATTTACAAATACAATACGATAGAAAAGTAGGCAACTAAACACAATGGAGAGAGGAGCGGACATAGGCGTCGTCACTCTCAACCATCAGCCAGTCCCTAAGTAATACCGTTTCTAAAATACATCATACTAGAAATCTGGGGAAAAAAGCTCCAAGGAGCCGATCAAAACACAGCCGAGAGGGAACAAGCCCAGCCTCGATAGATGCCGACCAATACACTTTCAATACACTGGCAATCAAGCACAGATTCCGGAGTAAAAAACTCCTGTGTCAACCCTGAAACACAGGCCGTGAGGTCCGGCCAAAAAACACAGCCGTGAGGGCCAATAACAAATAGACAGAAGTGTGCCTTCTAGCCGTGAGGGCCAATATATATATGAAAGCATGCCATGTATGAATGCCTTATGTATCTTGATATGGATATGATGTGATGTCGTATGCACATAGATATGAGTAGTGAACTAAATACGTATAATTATACGTATAGAGTTTTATTTGTGGTGTGTGATGTATATGTTAATGTGTGAATATGTGTGCTTAGATATTTATGTGAAAGACATATATGTATGTATATCTAGTGACACACATAGCGATGTGGGTGTGCAATTAGGCGAGTAGTAGGATGTTTCTGTGATATGTGTGTGACGTGGATGCGTATGGATGACAATGAAGTATATAGTGTATATAGGTGTGAGGTAGGTATGTGTTCTTGTTTATGCTTCATGGGTAGTAAGAACATCATATCTAGCTGGCCTTTGGCAGGGCTCACACCTTAGGAAGTCCGAGGACGGACTTTATTTTAAGGTAGGTAGGATGTCATGCCCAGTTGTGAAATATACGTGTATTCTACTGAACACACGTGGTATTTCTATTTACAATGCATAAGGGGCATGAAATAAACATAGATATCGATAAATGTAACGTATTGCAAGGGGGATTAGGCTGTAATGCGTGGCTAAGAGACGCGAAAGTGAGATTGAGTGTGGGAGAAGTGTGAAAGACGTCGTTGGTGCAAAACAACAGGAATGTATTGGACGTGCGTATGTAATGCATGTATGCATGTATGCATGCATGGATGTGCATGAATGTGTGTAAGGGGATCCATGCTAGTGTGAAAAGGGGTTAGGGGTCAATGGCAAACCCCGTAAATTTTTAGAAAGATGAGGGGCAAAATGGTCATTTGGACTAAAAGTGCTGTGTGCACATACTAAAGTGGTGTGTGCATAAAGTAATGGCATACTTGTAAATACTTGAATATGTGAGGGCTAGTTTGGTCATTTAATAAATGACATGGCCTATTGGATAAGCCATGGAAAATCCTATTCTAGAATTCTCTCCCTCTTTCTCTCCTTTTCTTCTCTTTTCTTCACTTATCCTTATCTCCTCTCCTCCCACTCAACTCCCACCCCAAAATTTCGTGCTCCGCCTCCTCCTGTAACGACCACTTTTCGTTGTACTTTGTTCGTGCACGTGCTTTTGGCCGTGCACGTGTTTATTTTAGACTTTATTTGATTGTGAACACTTTTGTGTGATATGACGTTGTGAACGTCTCTGAGAGTATTAAATAGTGGCACTAATTTGGAACGACGTTTCTCGAGTCGTTTTCCCACAATTTAATCTTACTCGATGAGACGTGACGATTTTCACTTTTGACGGGAGACGTTTTGATTTTTAGTTTCATCGTCCGACGTCGAAATTGAGATCCGTCTTCTTAGTTAGCTCACTTTCGTCAACACGATCACCCCGATATTTATTTTATAATTTTTGGAGTTTATTTGACCACTTTTATATTTTTAGCAAGGTTTATAATATTTTTAACAATTATGTTTTAAATTATTTTCGGCCAAATAAAATTTATTTGAGTTTAAAACGTTTTAAATAATTTTTGATCTAATTTCCAGCTCATTTGGGCCGCACCCTAGCCTTGGGTGAGTTGGAGAAGGTGAGATTCAAATTTTAAATTATTTTAAACTCCTAATCCCATTAGGATTAGCCCTAGACCTAGTCAACCCCTCTACACTATATAAACAACCTTTAGGAAGACCTATTTTCGCAAGAAAATAACCCTAGCCGCTTCCAAAACCCAAATTTGACGTTGCGACGAATCGTCGCAACGTTGCGACGAGTTTCCCCCGCACCGACCGAAGAAACGGGCCATTTTCTCCCGCTCCGACCGCTAGCCGCCCAGCACCAAGCAGTCGCCCGCACCCCGCTGCTGCCGCCCCCTCCGATCGCCCGCTCCGACCGATAGGATCTCTCGGTCAGACCGAGAGACCCGCTCCGCATCCCCGCATCCCCGCTCCGCACCAACCCCAGCACCGTTCGCCCGCCTCAGATCGTGTCTGACCGAGCGGGTCGCCCGCACCGACCGACGTTACAACGTTGCAACGTTGCAACCCCCGCATCCAAGGCGCCCGACCGGCCCGCTCCTCCGCTCCGACCGAGAGAACCAAGCCCCCGCCCGCACCGCTGCAGACCGCAGCGCTGCAATCCCCGCACCGAGCGTGTCTGACCGAGCCAAGTCCCCGCACCGAGGCTGTACGACCGAGAGCCATTCGTCGCAACCCCGCACCCGTCGCACCACTTGCCACCGTGGGCCCCCCAAGTTCTCCAGAGGTATTGTGGGTCCCCCATAGGTCCCTAGGACTACTGTGGGCCCCACCTAGGTGCGTTCTCTTTGAGGGATTGACGCGTACGATGTTGCGACACGTCGTAGCCCGTCGTCGCACGTGCTAGCTTTGGAATCTGGAATCGTCGCTCCGGTTGATTGCTCTGAACTTTCCAGCGAGGAATCTATATTGGAATCTGGACTTGGAGCGCGATCTTTTATTCCAACCCCTGGCATCGCTACCCGACGCCAGTGTAGCTTTCGCGTCGTGTTGAGGTAACGTTTTGCACCCCTAGGACCCCCAACCCAATTGCATGCTAAACAAGACTAAAAATCAGTATTTTAAAGTATTTTAAATGTTTTAGCAATCACTAATCAAGATTAATAAAACGGATGTAGGCCGGTGGACTTGTGCACGTAGGAATTGAAACTTTGGACTCGTTGGACGGTGTTCCTCTGACGTGATACTTGCAGGCAAGTGAAACTTGCAAACTCTTGTGTAGGGCCATGTTTTTAGGCCACTTCCTTGTTTTTAGCGTAAAAGAGACTATTCAGTGAAATGATAGCTGGCTAGACGCCTAGTTGATCTAGTTTGACAACGAAACTAGATCCGTCACCTAATTGATCTAGCTTGACAACGAAGCTAGATCCAACCCTTTAAACTTGTTGTTCATGCATACTAAACTGTCACGTTTACTTTCCTTACCTGTATGCCTTACTACTTGCCATGTCATATCATCCATGCATTGAATGTCGCATTCGTAGTACACGCTACAATACTTGTACTCGTACTTCCTTGTCCGGCTAGGTGCACCCATATGCCATACTTGTTAAAACACTTCCTGGCTCGTGATCCAGAAGCGAGCATTCCATGTTCGGGGTTAAGGCCCTGGCTCGATACACGTGGAGGGGTAGGGATAAACGGTCACTTGAGCTTAGGAGTTGGCCCGCGCAGCCACTCTAGCCAAAAGGCGGAATCTCTGTGCACAAGGTGCTTACTTTACTTGTCTTGTACTTGTCTTGTGAATGATTCATGCCATGTTTAAAAGCCATGCTCGTACTTTACTTTATTTTACTTTACCTGCTGCACTCATTACTTTAACTGCCATGTCATTGCATCATGCTAGAACTGCTAGGTTGCTTTACTTTTACATACTTTCAGTTTCCTTGCACAAGTCTCTTGTAGACTTGCTGACATGTGCCCCTTGCTCTTTTGGGTGTCGCATGTTAGACCCTGAGCCAGAGACAGTTGTTGAGGACGAGGTGTTTGCTGACGCTGAGCCCGAGCCTACGTTCGTTGAGGAGTTCGAGGACACCGAAGACCAGTCTTAGTGACTGTTGAGTTGCTTTTGCTTTAGGTCGCTGTTAGTTGTCGGTGCTTGCACCATTACTTTGTTTTCGTACTTTGTACTTTCGTTGGCCATGCTGGGCCTCTTTTAGACTCTTTTCTTTTAGCCTGGTGGCTTTTCTGCGATGTTGAAATTTATTATTATGGATATTCTGAGATTTATTCTTTGTCTCATTTCCTTATTATTATCTTTGTTTCGTTTCGTGTTGCAAGGACCTGCAGTTTAAAGTGATTGACGCTTATTGGACTTGCAGCTTTGTAGCTTCAAGTCTGAGCGGACCTTCTCACGCTTCGCCTCCACGTTTTTGGTAAGCGGGGCGTGACACCTCCCCCTCTATGTTGGCCAAAATCCATCAAAAAAGAGAGAAAAGAAGAAGAAGAAGGTGGAAGGAAAGAGAAAAAGAAGAGAAGAAGAGAAGGGTACTCTTGATGTAGGGATTTACATGGATTTGGAATTCCATTGCTTTGTTCTTGCTACCATGTTTTATAGCATGATTTACTTAATATGTGATAGGGGTAGTCAAATTTATATGCCATGGTTCAATTTCACAAATTTCCCCTTGAATTTCCAAGCAAAACATCCCCTTTTGAAATTCTGAAACTCTGTTGTATGTTGCTACTGGAATTCTGGTTACTATAAGTTGAATTAGGTTTCGAAAAAAAATATGCTTGTAGATTTTGAAGTTCTACACCAAAATCATATAAATTTTGATATATGTTCAATTCATAAATTAGGAACAAAAATTCCATCTTTACAACATATCTGTTTGATTTTCAGACTTGACACAGTTTAGTAAAATTGACCTAAACACCTGCACGCACAGATGAATTTTATGTTCTTGGTCTCGTTGGAAATTTAACAAGTTTATCTATAATTTCATCACAGTGCTTATATTTCGAAATTCTGGTTAAAACATGCCCAAAAACAGAAATCTTTACAGACTTGAAATCTGTCTGAAAAACAGACTGGACCAGGTTCACCAAATAATTCACCATAAATCACCTACTTAATATTTTTGCATGAAATTTTATCTGTGAATACAAAACTACCATATCTACAACTTTCATCTGAGGATGTTTGCTAAATTCTGATTACAATTTGGTGATATCAGCCATGTTTTATGAATGTCTATATGTTTCCTGCAAGCTGAAGCATTTAAGTGGTAGTATGAATTGTGCCATGTTGCTAAACTCCCCTCTATGATGCATGATTATTATTGTTACTTGAAATATAGTTAGTTATGCAAATGGATATTGAATTCCCTGACGTGAAAATGATCACGTGTATGTCGCCTTCCAAGTGTTTGTGCAAATGCCTTAATGAAACAAAGGTAGAGAAACATGTAAATTGAGTTGTATACACATGTATCATCCACCATGTTATGTATTGGTGATGATGGAGTCATGGAAAGCATGTGTTCATATGTTATGAATAATGAATTGAAATGGCTATGATGAAGGGCATGGCACTTGGGTGCATGGCCCACGTTGATATGTGATGTGACTACAATGGAGGGCATGACACTTCGGTGCATGACCCATGTTGGTATGAATATGGAATGTGATTCCATGCAACATGACTCCTTCATTACTAAAATGATAATATGAAACTCTTGAATGTCTCAGTCCTCTCTAATAAGGGTGAGTTAGCAAAACCCGGGTTTAGGTGGGATTTGAGTAAATTGTGGATATGAGGCCTGGACTGAAAAGTTGGGGGAAATGATTATGTGATGTGTGATATTTATACCCACTCGCCTTTACCGGGAGTGGAGGGGACATACGGAGGTTTTGTTATTTGGGAGAGCCTCACTCCTGCCAGGGGTGGGAGAGCTGAGAGGCCCGGCGTACAGTGCCCGTGTCCACTGCGTCGAGTGCTATATTCACCCCAAATTTGGGGTGAAGTCCTGGTCCTGGTATCACATAGTTTACCCAAGTTCCTAATTAATTCAATTTATTAATTCAAACATAAAACGAGAATTGTGCGTGTTACTCCTTCTGCTGGCAGCACTTCCCTTTTCCCTTACTTGCTTCACTGGTGACACTGTGTTATGCTTCTGACACTTGTGATTCCCCTTTTAAATTGTGGGTGTATGAATATTTTTATCATTATTCGTGCTAACCATTTCTTGCAGTAGCTCGACATTGGACCGCATGTATGATCCTCTTACGTGGCCATTTACCTTTCGCTATATTACTTAGTTTACATGTCTTATTTCCCTTGCCTTGTCTCGCCTCGTGGATTGATAACCTTAAAACGATGTTCCAAATCCAAGTTGGTTCATACTGGGGCACGCATTGACGTGCTCCTCTCTATTTTTCCAGGTAGCAGCGGTAGCATGGTTGGCGGTGACTTGGAGTTGGGTTTCAGGGGTAGCACTTTGTGTGAGATGTAGCTTGCGTTGTGACATGGTTGTCTTGGATAGGGAGAGTGGCTGTGTATATGTATTGATACACCTAGACTGTGTATATAAATGAAACATGATATATATAATATGATGTTGTTGTTTTATGAGACTGTTTGATATTATAGTGGAGCTTCACTTGTACTATCCCAGCATGTGCGAAGTGGCCTGCATATTCAGTTTCTTCTTTCTCTCCCTTTTCCATTCTCATCACTCTCGCTCTTCAGGATAATTGGAAAAAAAATTTAAATGTCGGGTATTTTGGGGAGAGGGGCGTGACAAGGAGAAATACAAAGAGGTTTGTTTAAAAACATAGCCTTTTGTTATTTTGCTATGAAATATTTGGTGAATTTAGTGAGGGTTTAAACTACAAGGGTGAGGTTTGCTTCTGGAGATCATCTGCGGTACCAGAGTTTGTGATGGGCATAAATTTGTGGTAATGGAATAATTATATATTTTCTTTGGTTTGGGGATATGTAGATCATTGATGCAAGCCTTTGCCAAAAGCGACGCAACCTGGCTATCATCCATGACCTGCAGGATTAATCAAATGTGTATTGATGATGGCGTCCTGCACTCTGGGTTGTTTTGATACACATAAAGTAAAGGTTGTTACATCGATACGACTTAAAGTTGTACCCAAGGTTGTTACACTGAGACTTTTAACAAGAAAAGAGATTACCGGTGAGGATCTTAACGTCTGATGTCGGTTTTGATTCTTTCATTTGTTTTAGTCGAATTATATTTTTTAATCCGATCTTATCTTTAATCTGATCTCCGCTTTGATCTTGCTTTTTTATGCATTTTCAAGTTGCAATGCATTTTATTTGTTTTAGTTGAATTTTAGTTTTTAGTCCCTTACATTGAGATAATCCAAAGCTTTGGTCTTAAGCTTTGTGATGGATCAAACTAAAAAATGAATACGTAAGAGGAGAGATTACAAGCAAGGATCTCAGAGTCTGATCTTAGTTTTGATACTTTTTATTCATTTTTAAGTCGTGAATTCAGCGTTGATCTTGATTTTTTTATTTGTTTTGATTACTGATCAGGATCCCGTATATTGAGATAACACCGTGAGAATAAGAAACAACATCAGCGTAGTAAATGATAAAAAGAAGAAAACAAATAACTAATTTCAGGAAAGATTCTACGAGGTATATGGCAAAACATTAATCTTAAGTTTTAAATTTATCACAATTGTTGAAGTTCAGTACTTGTGGAAGTCTATCCAAGACACTGGATCTTATAAAGGCAGGATGGTCCTGCCCTCCGATGCCATCTTCAATTTTGTAAAGAGATAATTCCAGGTTAAATCCGTTGCTTTATCTTCTCATAGCAATTATTAAGAAGATAAATGGATAAAAATTGCATTTTTTGGTGCATCCTTCCGTGACTTTACTTTATATGTCAACTTTTAACTTGATATCATATTTGGACTTAACATTGCTTTTTTATCACAGCCATATTCGTATTGCTCAATGATTTAACCTTTAAAATAAATCTTGATGGACCAAGCTCAAATTTTCTACTCTGTTACCTTAATCTGTAAAAACTAGGTTGAAGCAATGATGATTATTTTTATCCTTTTATGCGTGTTGCATTGGGACCAGTTTTTTTGTTATTTATCTCCGGATTTAATAGCTTTATCATTTCTTTTTTCTACTCCCTTTTGTACTAAACCAATGTCAAAACGCCATGACATTAAAATACCACTCTACAATCTGACTTATGTCGTATTTATAAAATCAAAGTGTTGGTCTCATTACATAATTTTTATTCTATTAACTTGCATTCTTAGGTATTTACAGAATGATGGTTGGATGTAGTCTTTAGTTCCTCTTTCTGAAGTATCATCGTGGGACAACTTCTGTATCTTCATGCGGTCGATCCCATGAATGTCTTATCTTTCAACTTTTAGGTGTTTTATTTCATTGTGAAATATACCATTTTTAGGTCTAATTGGTGAATTTATGTCATTGGGTGTTAGAAACTATTAACATTTTATTGTTTGGCATTATATGATTGGAGTAGCTTTTGTGATTCATCAATTATGGTTAAAGGAAGGAGTAAACAATACACACATTCATAACCAAATACAATGTATGGCCCAAATTGTATACATTGATAAGTATATCTTCTGAAGCACTCCAAAATGTATGTTGGGCACATCTAAACATTTCCTTAATTTTATAATAAATTTTGTAATATTCTTACAGTTTCTGGATACTTACTAAACACACATCAGACACACTTTCTAACTCTTCAAGTACTTTTTTCATACACATTGCACATTGACATTGTTTCTAATTACATTTTTGCACTTAAAAACTACATTTGTGAGAGAGAGGTCAAAAAGGGAGTGAAATAAACTATAGTAACTTTAGTTTATGCGTCCACATAAAATCAAAGATAAATTAACTGGCGCGGTTGAAAGTTCAAGAATTAAATGAATGCATAGAATTCAATGACAAATTAATTTTTACAACAAATTAACAAGCATACAGACACACTGATTGACACATTTTTCTTTATTAAATTTGTTGTAACAGTTGGCTTCACCGACCACCATTTTCTGAACATCAGTGCCATAGTGAATCAATGAACCCAAGTAATGAAATTGATTCCTTTTGGGTAATACTTGGCCATTGGTATGCTTTATTTCCTCATGTCTCCCACTTTTACTAAGGTGTTCATTTCATATCGACAGGTTTTACCCGAATTATTATTTCCTTAAATTTTTTGAATTGCTCTCTTGGGATCAAATCTGATGTTTTTTTGAAAGAATCTTCTGTTGGTTTTTGTGTTTGCCGAAACTGTTCGGGCCAGCAAATGAAAAATGATGGGACGTATTTCAAAATTTAGGATTTCAAGTTTTTTTGTTTAAGATGTTTGCAATTTTTGTGAAGTGTTTAATTTGGAACATCTTTATCAGTCGAATTCGAGAAGTAATTCAGCTACGTGTTTTTGGGAAATGTTGATTAAAGTATCTCTACAATTCTGTCATAACTTTGGAGTTAGAATCCATAAATTGCAAACATGCTAGGCACATAAATATTTTTGGAATCTTGAATATACAATAATATTTTTGGAGATAAAATACTATAATGGGGATGCCTTTGGCCTCCCCTCATCTTCATCAATCTTACTAATCAGGACCTTTGGTATCCCATGTCCCTTGGCATTCTACTATTATGAATAAATAGAGAACCATGGCTTTGTGCTATGGTTACTCATTCTCTTGATTTCTAACACGTTATCAGCACGTGAGCTCTCATTTTATTGAACTTTCAACATTTATCCCCTCAAATCTTCCTCACCGCGCTTAGGAATCTTTATTGCTGCGATTTCTTCGCGTTAAAGCTCGATCACTTGGAATCTTTGGTTGCTGCGATCCGTTGCGGTAATTTTCGGGTGCAGGATATTTCAAATTATCATCGATTTATTCGTTCTTCCCTAGATCTTTGATCTAAAGTTAGTATTTAT
Organism: Scilla litardierei; assembly: GCA_030789695.1. NCBI lineage: Eukaryota > Viridiplantae > Streptophyta > Magnoliopsida > Asparagales > Asparagaceae > Scilla > Scilla litardierei. The sequence continues at coordinate 48,928,885 of CM061142.1, forward strand.
TTGATCCCGTAGATCAATAAAATGGAGCAAATAATTTTTTTTACATCCGATTGAAATTGCATGTAATAATACAAATAAAAAAATCTCTATTTTGGGGTTTTCATGACCAGCCTCAAACTCTTTTCGGTTTTCATCATCGGCCGACCCCAGGGACAACACGGCACCACCTACTGGCCCAGAAGGCCAAGCGGCATCACCTGCGGCCCCGGAAGATAAAGGCAACAAACATCCTCGACGAGCCCGAAGGCCAAAACAGCACAGCCGGCCCCGAAGGCCAAACGGCCTCTCTGGCCTGGATCGGCCACCACAGAAGAGGGGGGGAGGGGACTGCTTCGTCGGCCTCCCACCCCCTTCCTGGATCGGCCACCTGAAAGGGGGAGAAGGGGGGCTGCTTCGTCGGCCTCCCCCCGCTTGATCGGCCACCGGAAAGGGGGAGAGGGGGGGTATGCTTTGTCGGCCTCCCCCCCGCCTCACTCGGCCACCAGAAAGGGGGAGAAGGGGGGCTGCTCGTCGGTCTCCCCCTCACTTGATCGGCCACCGCAGAAAGGGGGAGAAGGGGGGTGCGTCGTCGGTCTCCCCCCCGCTTGATCGGCCACCGCAAAAAGGGGAGGGGGGCTGCGTCGTTGGTTTCCACCCCTGCTTGATCAGCCACCTCATATAGAGGAGGGGGGACACGGCTCTAGCCGCCACACCCCCACTGGCCACAATCTGAAAGATGAAGCGGTGGGGGCTGTTAAACTCTTTAACAAAAACCCTAACCCTTAAATTCAGGTTATGATACATTTAAGGGTGTTTTTCTCCCTCTGGGTATTTTTTAAAACAAAATTAAAGCCCATGGGCCTGCAGCCCAAAACCGAATTATAAATAAGTAATTTTGGCTGTTTTTGGGCCTGAAGCCCACTCATAATCCCAAATAGACTTTAATATTATTTTAAAACTGATTTTTAAATCAGGTTTTCGCTAAATATTCCTTAAAATTAACAAAAAAATCCAGAAAAATTCTGGAAAATTCTGTAAAAAATTAGTAAAATTCCAATATATTAATTTTGACAACTTTTTAGTTGTTTTAAACCATTTGCTCCATATTATGTCATATTCAACAAACATGCAAACTTTATAAAAATTGGATTTATTTTTAATCCTTCACGATTTAAAAATTACAAAGACCCTGAGACCGCTCTGTCGTTAGTTACCTAACCTAACTGGGTAATGACATTTCCCCGTGGTCCAAGTAAATTTTAAAACGTAATTTTTATATAAATTGCTATATATGTTGAAAATATATCTTATGCCTGCGTAATTGCGTCATTTGATTTTTATATTGCCTGTAGCATTTATAAACTGCGTGTAAGTTTAAATACGACAAAATGCGTTTTTGGGATCGGCCAGTTTTGATATCCTATTATTAAATTCCTTAGCTTTGTATTTTTTCTTTTCTGAGAGAAATTGTAGTGAAGAATTTATGTGTAAATGGCACAGACCGGTGTTACTACCTATGTAGATGGAGGTGAAACTTGCATAAAGCTGGGACCCTATTAGGTTTCCAAATTGTATTTTTCTTTATTCTGCTTTATGGACTGTAATACGGACTTTGGACATTGTATGTTTTGGGTATCTGTCCGATCCCCGCATTTTTTCTTATTTATTTCTTTACATTGAGCATGATTTTAAATCAATTATTATTAATTCATGCTTATTTAATTGCATAGATAAAAATGGCAAAATTAGATAGCGTCGATTTCGAGGTTCTTGACGCAGCAGGAAAGAACTATCTTAGCTGTCGAGTGGACCTGAAGTTCCACTTACGTTCTATGGCACTTCTCCACTCAATCCTAGCCCCAGCAGCGGCCAGGACAACTGCTAGCAATGCCCCTGAAGCGGCACATCCATCTAGCAGTTTTACTACCGTAGTCTCCGACATGGATAAGGCGAAAGCCAATTTCTATATCAGGAGACACATAGATCGGACCTTAAAGGCCGAATACTTAATGGTAGAAGACCCTCTTGAGTTGTGGACAACACTTGAGGCACGTTATAGGCATCAGATAGATGTCATACTGCCACGTGCCAGTTATGAGTCGAAAAACCTCCGTCTTCAGGACTATAAGTCCGTTGCTGAGTACAACTCAGCACTTCATAATATCACCTCACGCCTGAAGTTATGTGGTGAAGAAGTCTCGGAGCACTGCATGTTGGAAAAGACATTTACCTCGTTCCACGAGAAAGATGCCATCCTCATGCAACAGTACCGTGAACGCAACTTCACGAAGTTCTCTGATTTGCTCTCTTGCCTTCTTAGGGCAGAGCAGAATAGAGACTTACTACTGGCCACTCATAATCTGCGCCCTGCTGGTGCTGCCCCTCTCTCTGAAGCCTATCATGTTTCTCCCCAGAAGTGGAAAAACAAGAAGAAGGCTAAAAAGAACAAAGGAAAAGCTGCAATGAAGCCAGCAAGAGTACCACACCAGAACAACAACAACCAGAGGAAGAAAAACTTCACATGGAAGTGTAAGAACACTGGTCCAGTGTCAATTCCTAAGAAGAAGGATAAATGTCATAGATGTGGCATGACTGGACATTGGTCCAGAAACTGCCGCACTCCTCGCCACCTCCAGGTTCTTTATCAGGCAAGCCAAAAGCCTCCACCTAAAACAAACTTAGCGGCTATTCAACCGCCAACCAAGTTCACTGCAAAAGACTTCAAGAATGACGATCTGCTCGATTGAGCCCTATCTTTATATCTATGCATTTAAATCTATGTAGCTTCATCTGTAGTTTGCTTTGAAAGCACTTTTATTTGAATGTCAGTTTTTCATTTACTTAAATAAACTTTCATTTTGCTTATATAGATGGAGTATGAGTGCCTAGTAGACAATGCCTCAACGCACACTATCCTTCGCGATCCATGCTATTTTTATAGCTTAAACAAATATGACGGTCATGTTATCACAATTTCGGGACTGTCCAACATAATCGAAGGATTTGGTGAAGCAATCATATTGCTCCCAAATAACACAAGACTTCAAATACAAAATGCACTATTCTCTCCAAAATCCAATAGAAATCTCATAAGTTTCAAAGATATTCGTTTTAACGGATATCACTTAGAAACTAGAGATGAAGAAAACATTGGATATATGTATGTGACTCGTCAAGAAGATGGCCAGAAGACCATCTACGAACGATTTAAGGGACTCCCGTCGGGTCTCTACCACACGTATATTCAACCAATATAAGCCAATATGACTGAGCACCAGAAGTACCTTTCATTGCCCGAGTTTCAACTCTGACACAATAGACTTGGTCACCCTGGATCAGCTATGATGCGTCGCATCATCTCTGAATCCGGTGGACATAATTTGAAGAACCAGAGGATTTTTCAAAAGGGTGAATTTCCTTGTCCCCCTTGTTTTCAGGGAAAACTAATAACGAGACCCTCCCTTCTGAAAGTGGGATTAGAGTCTCCTGGCTTCCTAGAGAGAATTCATGGCGTCATTTGCGGGCCTATTCACCCCGCAAGTAGCCCATTTCGGTACTTCATGGTACTGATTGATGCATACACAAAATGGTCTTTTGTGTGCCTATTGTCCACCCGCAACCTAGCTTTCCCAAAGCTATTGGCACAAATAATTAGAATGCGGGCTCATTTCCCCGATAGCCATATCAAGAAACTATGTCTTGATAATGCGGGCGAATTCACTTCACTAGTCTTCGATGACTATTGTCGGGCAACGGGTATCAAAGTTGAACATCATATAGCTCATATTCACACCCAGAATGGATTAGCAGAGTATCTTATAAAGAGACTCCAATGGATTGCACATCCATTGCTCATGCAATCCAAGCTGCCTGTGGATGCTTGGGGGCATGCCATACTGCATGTCGCATCTCTCATTAGGATAAGGCCCTCTGGTGGCCATACATTATCCCCGATGCAGCTAGCATATGGCGCACTACCAGATATCTCCCATTTGAGAGTATTTGGTTGTGTGGTGTATGTCCCAATAGCACCACCTCAGAGGACCAAAATGGGTCCTCAGCGCCGTCTAGGTATTTATATTGAGTTTGATACGCCCTCAATTATTAGATACCTAGAACCTCTAACGGGGGACACATTTAAGGCACGTCTTGATGACTGTGAATTCGATGAGAAATCATTTCCAAACCTAGGCACACAGTCTAAGAAGCCTGATGCTTCTGAGACCATTTCTTGGGACAAGAAGTCTTTGTCCCTTTATGATCCGCGTACTAATCTGTGTGAAGATGAGATCCTGAAGATCCTTCACATTCAGAACACAGTACACCTACTACCGGATAAATTTACGGACAACCAAAAGATTGTTCGTTCACACGTCCCTGCTGCCAACATGCCAGCTAGGATTGACATCCCCAAAGATGGATGCAATCCACCGGCAGCAGAATTGGCTGTACCTCAATTGAAAAGAGGACGCCTGCCAGGTTCAAAAGATAAAGTTCCTCGAAAGAGGAAGATTCCTGGAGATAATAAGATGATCCCTCCACAGGATGCTGAGCTCAGACCAGCGACCTCTCCTCTCCTTATTTCCCCTGCAGAGGAAACAATAGGAGAAACATCATTAAATTACGTACGTACTGGAGATGTACTGGACAGACATAGCACAGTCGTCAACGATGATTTTATGTTCGTTATTGCCGTTCACGTCGCTGAATACGATGATGAAGTTGAACCACGATCTCTAGCGGAGTGTAACCGCAGAGATATTGGCCAAAGTGGGAAGAGGCAATAAGAGTAGAGCTGGACTCACTCTTGAAACGCAAAGTCTTTGGACCAGTAGTCCAAACACCTGTAGGTGTTAGACCTGTGGGATATAAGTGGGTCTTCATCAGAAAAAGAAATGAAGAAAATGTGATCGTACGCTACAAGGCACGCCTTGTAGAACAAGGATTTTCCCAAAGGTCGGGGATTGATTATGAAGATACATATTCCCCGGTCATGGATGCGATCACTTTTCGATTCTTGCTTAGCCTATCATCTCTGGAAAGCCTAGAAATGCAGCTAATGGACATTGTGACTGCATATCTATATGGCGATATAGATAAAGAAATCTATATAAGACTTCCAGATGGGTTTAATTTACCCCCAGAGATGAAAGAGAGACCTTAGGACGTCTTCTCGGTAAGGCTTCAAAGATTATTATATGGTCTTAAGCAATCAGGAAAAATGTGGTATAATAGACTAAGTGTTTTCCTTGCACAACAAGGATTCATAAACAATGAAGTCTGCCCGTGTATCTTTATCAAAAAAACGGGAATGGGATTTGTCATCGTCGCAGTATATGTGGACGACTTAAATCTCATAGGATCTCCTACAGAGATCATTGAGATATCTGAAAACCTAAATCATACCTTCAAAATGAAAGACCCAGGCAAAACGAGGTACTGTCTTGGCTTACAGATTGAACACCTACGAGGTGGAATCCTATTACACCAATCAAACTATACAAGAAAACTTCTAAACAAGTTTCGAATGGAACAATGTCATCCTTTAAGTAATCCTATGGACGTGAGATCACTGGATACTCATAAGGACCCTTTCCAACCGCTAGAAGAGGGGGAGGAGTTACTGGGTGTTGAAGTGCCCTACCTCAGTGCCATTGGAGCACTTCTATATCTGGCAAACTGCACGCGTCCCGATATAGTGTTCGTAGTTAATCAACTTGCCAGACACAGTGATGCGCCTACAAAGCGCCACTGGAACAGAGTAAAGCATCTTCTACGCTACCTCCAGGGTTCTATAGATCTGGGACTATACTACCAGAGAGGTTTCTCCTCCCAGTTACTTGGTTATGCTGATGCAGGTTACTTATCCGATCCCTACACATCAAAATCACAAACTAGCTTTGTGTTTACCTATGGAGGGACTACTATCTCATGGAGATCGGTAAAGCAAACCACTACATCAACATCATCCAACCACGCTGAACTCATTGTGATCCACAAAGCAAGCAAAGTGTGTTTTTGGCTTCGCTTTGTCGTCCAACATATCATTGATGCTACTGGCATGAAGACTGGTGATATTGATCCCACTGTCTTGTTTGAAGATAACACTGCATGCATAGCATAGCTCAAAAAGGGCTACATCAAAGGCGACAGAACGAAACACATTTCTCCCAAATTCTTCTGGACGCACGATCTACAGAAGAACGAGGAGGTCAAAATTCAGCAGATTCAATCCTGCAACAACTTAGCTGATCTGTTTACTAAATCTTTACCGAGATGTATTTTTGTAAAACTTGTAAAAGGAATCGGTATGAGACAGCTGAAAGACCTACAAGCCTGAAGCTTGTACGGATAAGGGGGAGTAACCTGTGGGTTGCACTCTTTTTCCTTAAGCTGTTGGTTTTTCCCACAGGGTTTTCCACAGCTAAGGTTTTAATGAGGCAAACACGATTACTCTGGATCCAGAAGTATCCACCCCTTTAGCATTATACACTAAGACCAAAGTCATGGATGGATAAGGGGGAGTGTTATGAATGGGGGAGGCCTTTGGCCTCCCCTCATCCTTATCCACCCATTACTCCCCATCAAGCTTACTAATGTGGACCTTTGGTATCTCATGTCCCTAGGCATTCTACTATTATGAATAAATAGAGAACCATGGCTTTGTGCAATGGTTACTCATTCTCTTGATTTCTAACAAATACAATAAATTAATACTCAGATTAAGGGCATAATCATTCTTTACTTCATCTTTCATTTCAGTTCTTTTGTCCTAATTTTCTTTTTTCTAACCTAGAAAACAATATGAATATCTGTGCTATGAATGGATCCTCAATATGTATCTATTTTTGTAGGTTTTGGATATGGAATCATGATGATGCAAGTTTTTCAATTGACAAGAAAAATTACTCTCAACTAATTGAATAACTCAATGGAGATATTAAGCATGATAGTTGGATTGTAGGTGCATGCATTTTCTTATCCTGTCAGGATGTATCCATATATTACTTTAATTCATGCTATTTTCAGATGTTTGCACTGGCATGCGACTTACTACATCTGTTCTTTTTTCCCAGAATTATGGTCCCAGGTTTAATATAGCTTCTTAGTCACTATAGTTGATTGCCAAGTGCGGTGGGTGATCTTTTGTAACGGTCGCTTTCCGACCTTATGGTTTTTCTACGTGCACGTGCTTTATCGTGCACGTATTTTATTTGGCTATTTCTGAGCTCCGGCATATGTGATGCGATTTGCCGTTGCGATCGTTTTGGGGTGTAGAATTTTATAGTAATTTTTGGGAACAACTTTTCACAGCTCGTTTTCTCGCAAAACGATTCTGAACGATAGGGGCGTTTTAGTCATTTGACTCAAAACACCGTTTCCAATTTTACGTTAATTCTTGGTAGGCGTTACGCACGATCAGGCTCCGTAGATCTGTGCGTCTCATCTCCACGATCGCCCCGGTATTTTCGGATTATTTTTACGACGCTCGGATTGCGAGATATCGCCCGGGATAACCTCGACCGTCGATTCTTTCCCAATCAGATTCAAATTTCGAATTTGTTAGCCAGATCTGGCTAAATCTTTCTTTTAAATCGTTTTAAAACTTTTCTAATCTGTTTCTCTAACCTCCCCTAGACTTACCCCAAAATTACACCCACTATCTCTTTGAGCTCTGCACTTTTGGCTAAACCCTAGATGCTATATAGCAAATTATTATTATTATTTATAACCCAAATCCCTAACCCTAACTAACCCTAACCATAATTCTACACAGCTGTCGGCCTCCCCCTAAACCACAGAAACCCCGATCACCCGTCTCCCTCTCGCTCTCTAGCTCTCTCGCACGCGCGCGCGCGCGCGCGCGCTCTCTCTCTCTCTCTCTCTCTCTCTCTCTCTCTCTCGCTCTCTCTCTCTCGCTCTCTCGCTCTCTCACTCGCTCTCTCTCTCTCTCCCCCCTCACGGTGATCCGCTGCCCTTGCGGCCTCCCCACAGCCCGCACCCTCCGATGATTGTCGCGGCGTCCCTCACTCTCAACCGCCTCGCCAAGGCCCCGCGACGACGCCTCCTCCTCTCCCCTCTCTTCCACGGCGAGACCGCGATCCCGACGCCGCGCATCCATCTGCGAACCCCGACCGCCGTGGTCGACTTCCGACGCTGACCCGCCGTCCGCCGCAGGCCGCCTTAGCCCTCACAGCACGCCAACTCCGATCCCCTCTCTCCGACGTTTCCCTCTCGCATCCGCGGCAAGATCGCCACCCGCATTCGCCATCTGCTTCTCAGCGCCTCCCGATCACCGGCCCCTGCCTCCTCGGCCACTCCCCAGTGCCATCCCTCTCCCTCTCGCTCTCGGCCGCCGCGATCTGACCGCCGCCACCCACGATCGCCGCTCAGCGCCTTCCGCCGCCTTCGCACGACGCCGCTCCGGCGTCCCCGAGCCCGAACGCCGTCGCTGCGCTATTCCAAGCTGTCGCAATTGCAGCCTCCCTCTCACCACCGCCGACCGCCTTTGATCGCCGCGCCGTGCTGCCATCACCCCCGCGGCCACCTACGTTCACGAGCTCGCCAGCCATCGCTGCGCACCTCGCGCATAGCACCGCCATCTGTGACCCCACCGTGACCGCCGTGATCGCCGTGACCGTTGAGACCCCATCCCGGTCGTCGCCTCGCTCCGCGGCCATCTCCCAGACCCGGTCCCTCGCACCCACGGCGAGACCGCTGTCGTCGCTGCTGGGCGCCTCCCGCCGCCCTCGCATCCTCACATCGCGCCGCTGTGACTCACTGCAGCCACCGCACAGTTTTTCCGCCACCGTGCCACCTGTCTATCTGATTTCACCGCTGTGCCGCCTGCTGCGCTCCACGCAGTGCCGCTCGTCCCGATGTTCTGACGATGCCGCCTGTTTCCCGACGCCCCAAGCCGCGTGCACAGCCGTGATCAACGATCAAGATCTGCCCGCAGCCTCCCCGCGTCACTAGCTCGCTGTTTTGCCGTTGGACAAATCGTGCTCGCTGCCCACACTACGTCCGCTGCCCAGACAAGTCTCACTACGCTACCCGTAGTCGAGACAACATAGACGCCGCAGGGCTCACGATCTTCCGGAATCATGATCCGTTACCGTTACCGTTGACTGAGATGTTTCGTTGCGCTACACGCAGCCATCACAATCCTGAGGCGATCCCGAGACGACCTCCACTGCGCTACCCGCAGTCGGGGACACGAGCACCGCCACCGTTTTCAGACCCGATGCCAGATTAAATGCGTGTTCCTCACACCAGGTTGGTCCCCCAACTCGTAGCACAACCCACACCGTAGAGAAACTGAAAACCTAACTAAAATCAGACAACTGTAACTAAATTTATTTTTCTGCACCCTTAAAACGTTGTGAAACAGTAGATTCGACGACTGGACTTTTGAACTGTGCACATAGGATAGAATCGTCGAATAGGGCTGAACATCAAAATTGTGACTTTGAAGATTAGGGTAGTCCCGACAACCTAGAAACAAAACCTAAATAGGTTTATTGAAAAACGCGACCTGACACCGTCGCCATGACCTGTTTCAGACGGACTACTGCGGATGAGACGCCTGGACGAGACGCCCCAGACGGACGATACACTCGCCACCGCAGGCAAGTGTGTCCCACTTGCACTTTCGGCCGTGCTTAGGCCTTAGTTGGTTAGAACTGATAACTGTGAACAAAGAGTACCAGACGTGAAATGATAGCGTCCGGGACGACCCCTGACGGCTCAGACTTGACGACGAAGTCTGAGCCTGACAACAACAACTTTTGACATCGTAGGGCTATCATGTGTGTGCGTGTGTGTGAACACCCTAGAATAACCCTTCCCGTCTTGTCACGTCCCGTCCCGTCTTGCACAGCCTGCGGGCAATAGGATACTCTCTAAGCTAGAGAGAGTGATCCCTTGTACTGATACACAGCCTGCGGGCAATAGGGCACTCACCAGTGAGTGGGTGATCCCTTGTACTGATACACAGCCCAGAGGGCAACAGGGCACTCGCCAAGCTAGAGCGAGTGATCCCTTGTCGTGCTTGTCTTGTCTTGTCATACTTGGGGTTTGGGGTTGGGTTGAGCATGCGCACGGCAAGAGGGTCTGATCCCCCTCGAACCGTAAGGCGTGAACCCTTTTGTGTCTCACTTGTCTTGTCTCGTCTTGTCCCGTCACGTCTCGACTTGTCTTGACACCGGTAGGCTAGTCCCATAGTTGGTAGTACACGCTACGACTACTACTTGTCACGTTTTACTTTCCTGCTGCGTTACTTTCTTTTGTTCCCCTGTTATAACCTCAGCATGCTAATCAACCAGTAAACCGTTGTTAAATAGTTGATACACTTGCAGTTTGGTCTAACCCTTTTTGTAGACCTTACCTGACGTACAGTTCCTCCTGTTGGTGCTGTACGTCAGGTGTTGAGCCAGAGTACATTGACGAGGCGGACTTGTCAGCAGACGTGGAGCCAGAGGATACTGATCCAGAGTACAATCCAGAGGAGGACCAGACCTTGAGGACTTTTCAGTCGTCACCTTTCAGAGGTTACTATTTTTTAGTTTGCTTTTAGATAGTTTGTTGCCATGCTTAGGCTTCTTTTTAGACTTTTTACTCGCTGGATATTATATCTCTAATTTAATGATTGCCTTTTCCTTTCTGTACTACCTATTGTTCCGAATTTTATTAATGCAAGAACCTGAAAATTTTAAAATGGTACCCCTACAGACGCTTATTGGGTCCGAGCTTCACAGCTCTGGCCTAAGCGGGCCTTAGTCACGCTTCGCCTCCGTATTTTTGGAAAGCGGGGCGTGACAAGTTTTAGTGGTGGCCCATGCAGGACATGCAAAAGTTCGGAACAATAAAAGTACCGCATTCATTTAATATCCACGTACAAGTCTGAATTAGGTTCCCAGTCTTAAATGGTAGGAAGACGTAGATAGACACCCAGGTTGACAACCTGACGCGTTGGTTAGGAATTAGTCATCCTCGTCCTAGAATACCTTAGTAGCCCACTTGACTCTGACCGTGTTAGATTTCCAGAGCCCTTATTTTAGTCGTTCGCTCAGGTCCATCGACTTCGGGCCCAGCAGAACTAACCCTGATTCTCTTAGGAAACTTCCCGTTAGATCCTGGTTACAGTCTAGCTCATTAGGAAATCTTAGAACCGAGCTCTCCTGATCTTCAGACGACCCGATAATTAGAACCCCTGACTTCTAGCGTCTCTTTGATCATTACCCTTTTCGTGATATCGACCGTAGAGTTCCATTGTAGCTTCGTAAATCGTATCCTAAGTGTATCCATCATGCGATCTTTTCCTTTCTTCCAATTCACGTAATCGTTCCTGACGAGTATCGTCGATCCTTCGAATCCCTTCCTTGACCAATTCTGCTTCCTCTAAAAGTATTTTCGAAATTTATTATTAAGTTTTTCGCTCAGCTTAATTTCTTTGAAAACCCCTATATTATATATTTCAAAATTTCTTGTTTTTTTCGGTTGAGTTAAAATTCTTTCACTGATCTTGAAACCTCCCTGGTCGTAAAATTATTTTACTATCTCGTACCTATTTCCAAATCGACATCTTTCGTGTTTCAGTTTTAAACCTTGTTATCAATTCTAAAATCCAATACATATATATTACTTTTCTAAACTACAAAATTTTATTGCTAATCACTTACCGCACGTACTTTTAGAATATGTTCTAAACCAAAGAGAACTTTAAATTTCTTCTCGTATATGTATAAACAGCCCTATGTTCATCGTGCTCATACTTCAAGAATCCTTGTTTAAACTTACTTTCATTTGCAAAGCAATCGCTATCTTATCCTACTTTTATTTCTTCATCTAATTTTTTCAAACCGTAAAAAAAAAATTTCGTTTGCTTACTTTTCCCTACATATTTTTATAAGTATAAAAGTATTTGATACCATATTTTACACGTAATTCTTCTTTCATCTATCTAATTATTTTTTAATATAAAAAATAATAATAATAAATAATTCTGTTCCATCCAACCAACCACCTTCTAACCCCGCCTTTATTTGAACTCGTTCTTTCCGATTTATTTCGTTACACTTTTGGTTTCTGTTTCCTTTATTTGGTGTAGACATTAGTCCTTGTAGTTGTCCGTGCTACCTCCAGTATAGGAGTAGGCCCTTGGTAGGTGATGTTGTCGTGATGCATGAGTATAGTTAGAGTGTGTAGACCTGTATGAGTGTGTCATCTTTAGGATCCTGATAATTGCCTTTTGTGTCTTGAAAGTGAACTCAGTGTTAACCATGATATGATTGAAGTTGTCTGAACGACGGTATTCATACGTATATGAATAGGGTCATAGCAGGCAATTTCCTTAGACGTATTTTTTCGCGATTATAGAATAGCTTATCTTTGACTGCATGTGATTGTATCAAAACTTTGTTTTCTTTTAAACCAAACCTTTAAAGTTTTTGAAATTAGCTCACAAGATCACAAATCAATTATCCTTCCTCATCCATTACCACGACTCCACACGTTTTTCCAAATGTTTTAAAAATGTGACACTGGTTTTAAGTTTCCCTTTCTCTTCTCTTCTCTCTCTCTCTCCATTTAGAAATATTATGTTATGGTTGTTATAGTTTTGGGACTAGCTATTATTGTTGTAAGATTTTGTTTGCGGGTAGGCTCAGGGAGAGATGAGATTTGTTATAGCAATGATTAACCGATTTTGGAACAATAGGATATTGGAATAGATTTCTTTCGGATGAGAGGAATGGGCTGTCCAAGACTTATTTATAAAACCGAAGTGTGGCGGACTCAATGGAGAATTCTAGTTAAATGAGATTATATGCGTGAAGATGAGAACTTATCAGATTTGAGGCTTAGACGAGTGGTAGATAGGAATAGCTATAAAGGTATGGTATGATTTAGAGTGACCATGAAATGATGAAAACATTTGAAGCATCAATACATGAGTATTAAGTTAACGTGAGAAGACATTGGGAATAACACGAAGTGTTGAGATGAATGGATGGTTAGGTAGGCGGACTTAAATTGGTTGGGATTAGTTATAGTGAGTAGGATGAGATGTGATTTTGATAGTTCAATTACTTGGCGGATAAATTTATGGGAAGATATGACAAGAAATGTATTAAGGACACTACGATTGTTGATTTGTGAAAGGTGTTATAAGATAGACAAAGTTTTTGTCTTGGATTGGTGATTGACTAGGACATCTTTTTAGCGATTGATTAATATTGGGAAGAGATTGAGAAATTTAAAGATGTTATGGAGCGATGATGTTTAATGGAGTGGTATGGTATGAGAAGATGATTGTTATTCTTTTATGAGAACTTGGGGTTGGAAATTTGAACGGCAGAGATGGGTCTATAGTTAAGTGTTAGGATGTGAGATTAGTCGTGGCATTATCCAGTGAAAAGAAGGGTTATGATGGATTATTTGAGGAACGATGTTGAAGTTATAGGATTAGAGATCATTGTGTGGAAGATGGGAGTTATAGGCTTAAGTATTTATAGATTTTATAATTATTATTAGTATAAGTGATTCCGAGGACGGAATCACTTCTAAGGTGGGTAGAATGTAACGGTCATTTTCCGACCTTATGGTTTTTCTACGTGCACGTGCTTTATCGTGCACGTATTTTATTTGGCTATTTCTGAGCTCCGGCATATGCGATGCGATATGCCGTTGCGATCGTTTTGGGGTGTAGAATTTTATAGTAATTTTTGGGAACAACTTTTCACGGCTCGTTTTCTCGCAAAACGATTCTGAACGATAGGGGCGTTTTAGTCATTTGACTCAAAACACCGTTTCCAATTTTACGTTAATTCTTGGTAGGTGTTACGCACGATCAGGCTCCGTAGATCTGTGCGTCTCGTCTCCACGATCGCCCCGATATATTCGGATTATTTTTCCGACACTCGGATTGCGAAATATCGCCCGGGATAACCTCGACCGTCGATTCTTTCCCAATCAGATTCAAATTTCAAATTTGTTAGCCAAATCTGGCTAAATCTTTCTTTTAAATCGTTTTAAAACTTTCCTAATCTGTTTCTCTAACCTCCCCTAGACTTACCCCAAAATTACACCCACTATCTCTTTGAGCTCTGCACTTTTGGCTAAACCCTAGATGCTATATAGCAAATTATTATTATTATTTATAACCCAAATCCCTAACCCTAACTAACCCTAACCCTAATTCTACACATACGCCGGCCTCCCCCCTAAAACACAGAAACCCCGATCACCCGTCTCTCTCTCTCTCTCTCTCTCTCTCTCTCTCTCTCTCTCTCTCTCTCTCTCTCCTAACGGCGATCCGCCACCCTCGCGGCCTCCCCTCAGCCCGCACCCTCCGGCGATCGTCACCGCATCCCTCACTCTCAACCGCCTCGCCGAGGCCCCGCGACGCCGCCGCCTCCTCTCCCCTCTCTTCCACGGCGAGACCGCGATCTCGACGCCGCGCCTCCATCTGTGAACCCCGACCACCGTGGTCGACTTCCGACGCCGACCCACCGTCTGCCGCAAGCCGCCTTAGCCCTCACAGCACGCCAACCCCGATCCCCTCTCTCCAGCGTTTCCCTCTCGCATCCGCGGTAAGATCGCCGCCCGCAGTCGCCATCCGCTTCTCAGCGCCTCCCGATCGCCGGCCCCCGCCTCCTCGGCCACTTCCCGGCGCCATCCCTCTCGCTCTCACTGTCGGCCGCCGCGATCAGACCGTCGCGACCCACGATCGCCGCTCAGCGCCTTCCGCCGCCTCCGCACAATGCCGCTTCGGCGTCCCCGAGCCCGAACGCCGCCGCTGCGCTGTTCCAAGCCGCTGTGATTGCAGCCTCCCTCTCACCTCCGCCACCCGCCTTTGATCGCCGTACCGTGCTGCCATCACCCCCGGAGCCACCTACCTTCACGAGCTCGCCGGCCATAGCTGCGCACCCCGTGCACAGCGCCGCCATCTGCGACCCTGCCGTGACCGCCATGACTGCTGTGACCGTCGAGACCCCATCCCGGTCGCCGCCTCGCTCCGTGGCCATCTCCCAGACCCGGTCCCTCGCACCCACGGCAAGACCACTGTCGCCGCTGCTGGGCGCCTCCCGCTGCCCTCGCATCCGCACAACGCACCGCTGTGACTCACTGCAGCCGCCGCGCAGTTTTTTCGCCGCCGCGCCACCTGTCTGTCTGATTCCGCCGCTGTGCCGCCTGCTGCGCTCCATGCAGCGCCACTCGTCCTAATGTTCTGACGATGTCGCCTATTTCCTGACGCCCCAAGCCGCGTGCATGGCCGTGATCAACGATCGAGATCTGCCCGCAGCCTCCCCGCGTCGCTAGCTCGCTGTTTTACCGTTGGACAAATCGTGCTCGCTGCCCACACTACGTCCGTTGTCCGAACAAGTCTCACTACACTACCCGTAGTCGAGACAATGTAGACGCCGCATGGCTCACGATCTTTCGGCATCGTGATCCGTTACCGTTACCGTTGCTTGAGATGTTTCGTTGCGCTACCCGCAGCCATCACAATCCTGAGACGATACCGAGACAACCTCCACTGCGCTACCTGTAGTCAGGGACACGAGCACCGCCACCGTTTTCAGACCCGATGCCAGATTAAATGCGTGTTCCTCACACTAGGTTGGTCCCCCAACTCGTAGCACAACCCAAACCGTAGAGAAACTAAAAACCTAACTTAAACCGGACAACTGTAACTAAATTTATTTTTCTGCACCCTTAAAACGTTGTGAAACAGTAGATTTGACGACTGGACTTTTGAACTGTGCACATAGGATAGAATCGTCGAATAGGGCTGAACATCAAAATTGTGACTTTGAAGATTAGGGTAGTCCCGACAACCTAGAAACAAAACCTAAATAGGTTTATTGAAAAACGCGACCTGACACCGTCGCCAAGACCTATTTCAGACGGGCTACCGTGGACGAGACGCCTGGATGAGACGCCTCGGACAGACGACCCACTCGCCACCGCAGGCAAGTGTATCCCACTTGCACTTTCGATCGTGCTTAGGCCTTAGTTGGTTAGAACTGATAACTGTGAACAAAGAGTATCGGACGTGAAATGATAGCGTCCGGGATGACCCCTGACGGCTCAGACTTGACGACGAAGTCTGAGCCTGACAACAACAACTTTTGACATCGTAGGGCTATCTTGTGTGTGCGTATGTGTGGACACCCTGGAATAACCCTTCCTGTCTTGTCACGTCCCGTCCCATCTTGCACAGCCTGCGGGCAATAGGGCACTCTCCAAGCTAGAGAGAGTGATCCCTTGTACTGATACACAGCCTGCGGGCAATAGGGCACTTACCAGTGAGTGGGTGATCCCTTGTACTGATACACAACCCAGAGGGCAATAGGGCACTCACCAAGCTAGAGCAAGTGATCCCTTGTCGTGATACACAGCCCAGAGGGCAATAGGGCACTCGCCAAGATAGAGCGAGTGATCCCTTGTCGTGCTTGTCTTGTCTTGTCATACTTGGGGTTTGGGGTTGGGTTGAGCGTGCGCACGGCAAGAGGGTCTGATCCCCCTCCAACCGTAAGGCGTGAACCCTTTCGTGTCTCACTTGTCTTGTCTCGTCTTGTCCCGTCACGTACCGACTTGTCTTGACACCTGTAGGCTAGTCCCGTAGTTGGTAGCACACGCTACGACTACTACTTGTCACGTTTTACTTTCCTGCTGCGTTACTTTCTTTTGTTCCCCTGTTATAACCTCAGCATGCTAATCAACCAGTAAACCGTTGTTAAATAGTAGATACACTTGCAGTTTGGTCTAACCCTTTTTGTAGACCTTACCTGACGTACAGTTCCTCCTGTTGGTGCTGTACGTCGGGTGTTGGGCCAGAGTACGTCGACGAGACGGACTTGTCAGCAGACATGGAGACGGAGGATACTGATCCAGAGTACAATCCAGAGGAGGATTAGACCTTGAGGACTTTTCAGTCGTCACCTTTTAGAGGTTACTATTTTTAGTTTGCTTTTAGATAGTTTGTTGCCATGCTTAGGCTTCTTTTTAGACTTTGTACTCGCTGGATATTATATCTCTAATTTAATGAATGCCTTTTCCTTTCTGTACTTCCTATTGTTCCAAATTTTATTAATGCAAGAACCTGAAAATTTTAAAATGGTACCCCTACAGACGCTTATTGGGTCCGAGCTTCACAGCTCCGGCCTAAGCGGGCCTTAGTCACGCTTCGCCTCCGTATTTTTGGGAAGCGGGGCGTGACATCTTTCTAGCAGCCTTTTGGATTAATGTGATAGTTTTATACAATATAAACTCTGCAATTCAATATAAACTCTACAAGTCAAGGTATCCCTTTTTTTGCAAGTAGATTCTGTAGTTCCGTTGTTCTGCAAGTAGATTTTGCAAGTTGCTTTGTGCCAATTTTTTGCTTTGTTCTGCAAGAACATGCAAAAAATTTATATTGTAAGTAGATTCTATACCCTGCAGTTTTGTTATTCTGTTAAGAGGAACAACCTTTCAAACCAAAACTCTTTTTTGCAAGTAGATTCTGTAGTTCTGAAAGGTTGTTCATCTCTACCCTGTAATGCGAATGGTTTTGTTTTGGGTTTTGTTTTTTTAAAAAACTTTTGTAGACTTTAATTCATTCTACAATTCATATGTTTTGTTGTTAGTGACAAAAGATTGTAGAAATGATCTAGATATTAATCATCTCTGTGTATAGGAATTTGGGAATAGCAATATGAAGTTTTTAATTGGTTCTCATTGCGAAAAATGTGTAATCATGATTGTTCTATCAAAGTTTGGAATTTGAAATACATGTAGTATGCATTTTCAATTTTCTGGATTTTTAAAGGGGAATACACGTAGTATGCATTTTCAATTATACTTAGGTGATCCATTATAAACATTATTGATTGCCAATACTACACGTAATATTTTTGCAAGTTAAAAATACATGTAGAATGCTTTCAGTTTTTAATTTTCTGTAGGAATACATGTAGGCAAACTACATGTAGTATTTTTGTAACGACCAGAATTCATCAATGTAGGAAAAAATAAGTAGAATACCGTGGCTATATGAGGATTAACATAGAAACAGAATACTTATTAGATGTAAGTGAAAGCGATGTGGCGTGGGATGACCACTGCCTTTAGAGCAATTACAGCGCGACCTCGGTAGTAATCGCTATCACCGGTTGCTCCTCAAGGTTAACACAGCAGACTCTGGACGCGTCCACTCGTGGCCAAAGACTTTGGAGTTTGCACAAACAGATACCCAGGGACTCGTGAGAGGAATTCTGTAAGAAGGAAGGTAGAAGAAGATAGGAGAGTATTTTCGTCTCTCGCAAGAGAAGAGGACACGGCCTTTTATAGGAATATAAGTGAATGTTGAAGAATTCAAACGGGCAAAACAAATTAAATGCCACGTTTGAATGTTGTAGTAACAGCTGTAATGAATGGCCATTTGAATGTTAATATCCTCGAATGAATGCTGCAATTAAGTAGCCATTAGATGGTTTAAATCTGAGACATAAAGGGGTCCAGATCCAAAAAAGGAAAGTTGCGTCGTCCAAAAAAGGAAGGCACACGCGACACGACAGGAGGGCGACGGCGCACGTCACGTTACGGCCGGTCGGCGGGTGGACGGACGGCGGTGGTGCGCGCGCGCGTGTGTGGTGGACCTATGACCATGTATGTCCTCTCATCTTCACAAAATTGTCGTACCCATTGGGGCACACCCCAAGCCTCTACAACTCCCCTAATAAACTCTTCCAAGGCAAATTGCCCAAGCAATGTGGGACAAAAAGAATTAGTGGGAATGCAACAAGGCTTTTGAGAGCCTATTATTTCCAACAATCCCCCACAAATGGCTCGATAAAAGAAACAAGGAATCCTAGATAATGAAAGGATATGAACTTAAGTATCAATGTCTTTCGATTGAATTGATACGTAGTGAAGTGAGGCAACAACTTACTTCCTAATGGGTGAATTTCTCTTGAACTCATTAGAGTTCGATTGAGACTCCCACAACACGTATTAAACCTTGAGTATGTGCAAACTCCGCGATACAAATCAAGCGCTTTAAGGCCATGTGTACACCTTGGGTCTTATGAGTGCTCTAGAAAGACTGCCCTTGTCTTTTATAAAAGGCGGCCAAACCTTCACACTCACTTAGGTGGTCCATCAAGTGCTTCTCTATAGCACCATCACAAAGGATATGGAACCATTAAGAGCATATTGCTCAACCTCTCAACAGATAATGAGTCCATCAAGTGCTTCTCTATAGCACCACCAAAACTGGTTATGGACTTATCTTAAAGTGAATCCATCAAGTGCTTCTTAATAGCACCACCAAAACTTGGCTATGGATTTAAAAACACTACCACATGTCATAGGGATGGAAATGTAGTGTATGTTAAGAATCATATGGCTTCGTTAGACCACACTGGGTATCAACCATATTATCTTAACTCATGGGCTTTAGACCCATCCCCCTCGATGAATCAAGAACCACTTTCCTTGGCAACCCCTTGGATAGTGGATTTGCAAGATTTCTTTCGGACCTCACATATTCCAAAGAAATTACTACATTTTTCAGGAGTTGTATAACCACTCCGTGTCTGATGCGTATGTGTCTTTTATTCCCGTTATAGACACTGTTTTTAGCAACTCCAATGGCTGCTTGAGAATTACAATGAAGGAAAACTGCCGCAGATTTTCCCCCCATAATGGCATGTCTACTAACAAGTTCCATAGCCATTCAGCTTCTTGCCCTGCCAACTCAAGAGCAATGAATTCAGATTCCATGGTGGATCGTTCTATACATGTCTGTTTGGAAGACTTCCATGATATAGCGCCTCCTCCCAACGTAAAAACAAAACCACTAGTTGAATTAACTTCATCATTACCTGAAACCTAGTTTGCATCACAAAATCCATCTAAAACAGCAGGAAATCTGCTAAAATGCAAACACCAATCAATAGTTCCTTTCAGGTATTTTAACAAACGATGAAGAGCATTCTAATGTTCATTACTAGGGTTATGTGAATAACGACTTAGCCTACTAACAGCATATGCTATATTAGGTCTAGTGCAGTTCATGAGGAACATCACACTTCATATGATTTTAGCATATTCAGATTAGGAAACACTCTCGTCCAAATTTTTTTTCCAGATGTATGCTAGGGTCATAGGGAGTTCTAGCAGGCACAACATCAAAACAGTTGAACTTCTTCAGTATTTTTTTCAACGTAATGAGATTGACTCAAGGAGATGCAACTGGAGTTTCTAATAACTCTAACTCCTAAAATAACATCTGCTTCTCCTAGGTCTTTCATCTCAAATTGAGATGACAAGAAATTCTTGGTATCTTTCACAACGTAGACATTCCTTACTAAAGTGTTATTAAACTTCGCATACCATTGCTTAGGTGCTTGCTTAAGACCATATAGAGATTTTCTAAGTTTGCATACCTTATTCTCTTGACCAACAGTCACAAATCCCTTGGGTTGGGACATGTAGATTTCATCCTTTAGGTCACCATTTAAAAAGGCTATTTTGACATCCATTTGATGTACAACTAACTCATGAATTGCAGCTTAAGGCAATAAAGTCCTTATCGTAGCAATCATGGTCACATGAGAATAAGTATCAAAATAGTCTAAGCCTTGCTTTTGGGTAAAACCCCTAATCACAAGTCTAGCTTTGAATTTTTCTATTGAACCATCGGGTCTCATCTTTTTCTTAAAAATCCATTTACTACTAATGGGTCTACTACCTTTAGGTAAATCGGACAGTTCCCAAGTTTGGTTAGAAATAATAGAATCTAAAGTTAGGTAAGCCAAACACCCCCACACTCTAAGTAAATTCAGGTTAGGAGCAATTCCTTTCCACATCTCATTAGGAGTCTTATCTAGTTTCTAATGGGGTACACGGTTAAGAACATGACAAGCTGAGAGAATAGCTTCCCCCCACATGTCATCAGACATCCCTGAACTCAAAAGCATAGCATTCATCATTTCCTTCAAGGTTCTGTTCTTACGTTCAGCTATACCATTTTGTTGTGGTAAGTATGGGTCACTAAACTCATGTATAATCCCATTCTTCTCACAAAAATCCTTAAGGGTGTTGGTACTATATTCTCCATCTCTATCAGACCTAACTCTCTTGATTTTCCTATCAGGTTGGTTTTCTGCTTCAGCCTTGTATTTAATAAACATTTCCTCTCATCGGATCCTAATTCCCCCTCGGGCCACACTCAAGATCCCATATATTACCATGAATCCACCCTTTCCAAGATTTACTAATGAAAACATAGCATAGGTGGAGACCAAATCTGAAGCTTAAACTAATCAATAGATGCACCACTTCATTTGTTTTCATGTTATACTTCATTTCTTGATGTAGGGCTATTCTAATCACACTTGATCAGATCAGTTAGAACCCAGAAGTAACATAGCATTAGCAAATCCACATGTCATCGAAAAACAATAATAGCATACATGTAGAAAAACATTTAAATTCTTTTCTTGCATGGGTGGACAAAGTCTAAAAATGAGCTAGTTAACCTTATCAATGCTTAACAAGGATCAATTTATGAACTCCAATATCAAGAACCATTTTAACTTATTAGTCTACTAACGTAATGACAAAAAGCATCATAATTAATAGCATAGGATAGTACCCATAACATCTCAAGATGCCATTGCTTGTTTATCCTTACAGAGCAATGATACTCGCACCCCGGGTCAGCGGCGATTTCCCACCACTTGATAAATAGGGGCTACCATGGGATTCACATCATTTTGTTTTTAATCCCTCCACCAATCACAAGTTGGGGTCTGTGTACCCGGGTGTGAGAAGCAATACTAATCCTTATATTTCAAGATCTACCCATAAATGTATTTAGTAAGTACCGGAGTATCCTAGTTTCAATCAAAAGCACTTTTTTGTCATTATTTGAGCTGCATCATCAATACATAGGGATCCAAACAATAGAGAAAAAATATAAAATTTTAAGTTCACAACAATTTGGAATATCTCAAAAATGTCTGCTCGTTTACTGATTAAATGGAAAATGTTTTTCAAGAATCAACACACAGTCAGCAGTGTAAGAAATATCTCTGACAACTAAAACATAAAATCATTCATCAGATGTTAATTCAACAAAAAGTAAATGCACAATTTCAAATAAACAAATCGACGTGACGGACTTAAGGTTAAATCGTCATGTCCAATCAATCTACATCTCAGTCAATTTCAGTAACGATGTTAATCAATTACACACCAATTCAAAATAAAGCGCACAGATTTCCTTTAACCCCTTAGATCTGGACGAGATATGTCCCTACTCTTTGCTTCCAAACAAATCAACAATAAGGACTGTACAGAAATTCACAATTTCAAGAAAAAAAACCTGATTAAAGGACCGACGCTTGTAATTGGAAAGTGCAAACTGGGTAGAGGTGCATATCGCAAGAGTGCAGTCCCTTCATCTACTTATATGATAGACATAGAATACTACATGAATAATTGCTTTCAAATTGAAGGAAAAAATAAGTAGAATACGGTGGCTATATGAGGATGAACATAGAAACAGAATACTTATCAGATGTAAGTGAAAGCGCTGTGGCGTGGGATGACCACTGCCTTGAAAGCAATTACGGCACGACCTCGGTGGTAATCACTATCGTCGGTTGCTCCCCAAGGTTAACACAGTAGCCTCTGGACGCGTCCACTCGTGGCCAACGACTTTGGAGTTTGCATAACACAGATACCCAGGGACTCGTGAGAGGAATTCTGTAAGAAGGAAGGTAGAAGAAGATAGGAAAGTATTTTCGTCTCTCGCAAGAGAAGAGGACATGGACTTTTATAGGAATATAAGAGACTGTTGAAGAATTCAAACGGGCAAAACAAATTAAATGCCACGTTTGAATGTTGTAGTAAAAGCTGCAATGAATGGCCGTTTGAATGTTAATATCCTCGAATGAATGCTGCCATTAAGTAGCCATTAGAGGGTTTAAATCCGAGACATAAAGGGGGCCAGATCCAAAAAAGAGACGTCGCATCATCCAAAAAAAGGAAGGCACGGGCGACACGACAGGCGTGCGGCGGTGCACATCACGTCACGGCCGGCCGATAGGTGGACGGACGGCGGTGGCGCGCGCACGTGTGTCTATGACCATGTTGGTCCTCTCCCCTTCACAAAATTGTCGTACCCCTTTGGGCACAACCCCAAGCCTCTACAACTCCCCTAATAAACTCCTCCAAGGCAAATTGCCCAAGCGATGTGGGACAAAAAGAATTAGTGGGAATGAAATAAGGCTTTTGAGAGCCTATTATTTCCAACAATCAATACAACTAATTGCGTATTTGATGTATTTTCACATTTTAAAAGTACTTTATAATAGTTGGCCAGGAGTTTTTATATCAAAAATGGTTTCAAAATTCTTTGTAAAAAAATATCTTGAAGCATCAAACTAGTTATGGTGTATTTCAGTAAGTTTGGGTTTCATCGAATACCTCTAAATAATTTTTATAATAATTCATTTTCAATTGTTGCTGATTCAGCTGAATGAATTAATTTTCTATATAAACATCACCAAAATGATTTCAAATTTCTACAGTATGATTCTAAGGTCGATTAGTGCCTGTCACGCCCCGCTTCCCTAAAATGGAGACGAGACGTGAAAAGGTCCGCACGAGAGTGGAGCTGTGAAGCCCCAAACTCGATAAGCGTCAATAAAATATAAGCAGGTCCCTGTAACGACAAACGGAACAACAATAATAACACAAAGAGAGACAGAAATAAAATCTCAAATCTCAGAATTTGTCCAACATTAAAATTAAGTTCAACATCCATAAAAGCCACAAGGCTAAAAGAAAGAGTCTAAAGGCCCAGAACAAGGCCAACAAAAGGGACAACATAACAAAGTATAGGTGCCATGCACCGACAACAAAACAGTCTAAAACAAAAGGGGAAAGCTCAACGAAGACACTAGGACCGGTCCCCAGTGTCCACGTACTCCTCGCCAAACACAGGCTCGGGCTCGGCGTCAGCAAACACCTCGTCCTCAACAATGTACTCAGGCTCAGGATCTTACATGTGTCACCCAAAAGAGTAAAGGGGCACATGTCAGCAAGTCTAAAAGACTTGGGCAAGGAAACTGATAGTAAGGTAAACTAACAACCTAGCAGTTATAGTATGCATGACATGGAAGTTATGGTATAAGTGCACAAGTAAGACATGGTGAAACAATAAGTACAAGAGAACAATTATCAGGACAAGTCAAGAGTAGCCAAGCTACTAACAATCTCAATCTTTTCACTAGTCACGTTTCACGTTATTTGTAGATGTTTACGCCTTACAGCTGAACGGTTTAACATTAACACTGATTGGCCGCTTAACACTACCCCAGAACCCAGAGTTTACGCCTTACAACTGCAGTTGCTGATCGGGCAGACTCCCAGTTGAATGGCCGCTTAACTATTACCCCTCCCACATGTGAACGAGCCAGGGTCCCTGCACACGAGCTCAGTAAATGAGCCAGGGTTGCCCCGCATAAGAGCTCGTTTCCTGGATCACAAACCAGGAGCGTATTCCATTTAGCATAGGGGTGCACCTAGCCTCAATCATTTCACAAGGTGTAGCGGAGCTACGCAATCACGGGAACACTTAAAGAATGCAATGACATGACAATTAATTTGCGTAAATTAAACATGACATGGTAGTTGTGCAACATGATAAATGTCGAATCTAGCTTCGTTGTCAAGCTAGTTCCTAAATTTGTGCCTAGGCGAGTATCATTTCGTCGCTTAGTCTCTTTTACGCCTACAACAAGCAAATGGCCTAAGACATGGCCTAAAACCATAAGTGGTAAGTTTCACTTGCCTAGTACCGAGGATGACGATCACGAAGGTTCGTCACACAAATGCTAACTACGGAGATGAGATCGCTGCCATGGCAAAACAACGTTAGAACAACATCTAACCTAGTTTTATTAGGGTTTCACAAAAACACAAATGGGTTATGAAAACATTAAGAGATCGATTCATTACCTTATCGAAAGTGGGGGAACGATGCCGAGCAAGCCCGGCAACGGAAGAAACGCTCCGGGGAACCTAGGGTTCAGATCTGGAATGGATGGGGAAAATCTGGAGAAATGGGGTTTTGGGGATTTTTGGGGGTTGGAGATGGCCTATGGCATGGTGGTAGATCAAAATAGAGAGGGAAACTCCAAGGGAGGAAGGAATGGCTTGGGAAAATGTTGGAGAGTGATTTGGGGAAGAAGGAGGCTCAGGAGAATGAAAGAGGGATGAAAGAAATCATGGGTGGGGTTTAAATAGGGAGTGCTGGTGGCTGCCCAGAAATTAGGGTTTCTACACTGATTAGTCGGTCAAAGAGCAACCACTGACCGACTAGTTTGGGAACTAGTCGGTCGGTTGACCAACGCAGACCGACTAAGTCCAAACAGTAACTCCTGTACAAAATAGGATTTAGATTTAGTCGGTCAAAGAACAACTACTGACCGACTAGTTTCTCATCTATTCGGTCGATGAACGTTCTTAGACCGACTAAGAATGAATAGTACTTGGTATCAAAAATGATCATAGAGCTAGTCGGTTAAAGAACGATTGCTGACCGACTAGTTTGCAACCTAGTCGGTCGACCAATGTTCTTAGACCGACTAACGATAAACAGTAACTCCTGAGTAATTTACAAAGCCCACTAGTCGGTCCATGAAGGTTTGCCGACCGACTAAATCGTCATCTAGTCGGTCGGTTCCCCTTCTTACACCGGCTAACGTGCACAGAAAGTTCCGAAATGGAGCGCGAAGCTCCGGGATCGATTCCTAAGACTCCTAGGCTTGATCTAACAATAATATATTACCGATATGAAGCCCGTCACGAATGACTTGCTCCAAAATCGATGATTCCAAGGAAGAAGCTAGAAAATCACGACGAAACGATCGAAAATGAAAGCTACGGAGACGAAAACCACACATGAGGAGAAAATCCACCAAAACATATATATATATAATATAATAATCCAGATACATGAGAACTAGTCGTTACAGTGCCCCATATTAATTTCGTAATTTTCTGAAATCAAATCGACCTAGAACCAGCAAAACCCACATCCCAAACGTTTTGGCCGAAAACTCTTACCTCCATAGCTCAAACCCTGAAATAGATCTTGTATTCGCGATCCTCGCAACGATACGGACCCGTGGCTATGTTTTCGTAATTTTTTGGACACGTTTAATTACAGGGGAAAAAATCGTAATTTCAAGTTGTAATTTTACTAACTAAGTTTTACTAATTACTTTAGTTAATTAATTAATTACCATCACCTCCCCCAAACTGTGTAGCCCCAGGTTTATCACATGGGTTAATCTTTTCTAAACTTAGTCAAGCTTCCCAACCCCCTAATTTATTACACTTTGACTAAATTAAATTTTAATTATTTACCTAATTCCCTATTTAATCCTAACCCCCTTCCCTCTTCGTTCTCATGCAAACCCCACTCCTCTCCCTGCATTCCCTTCAATCAACCCAAACCAGGCAAACAAAACAAACCCCCCTCAGCTCTCTCACAATCTCTCTCGTCCTCTCCCCCAAGCCCCGAAACCCCTCTTACCTTCTCGTTCTCTCCTATACACCTCCGCCCATTGCCGCGCCACCGTCCGCCCTCCTCCACCCACACCCTCTCTCCCTTCTCCCCGGAGCTTTTGTCGAACCCCTCACTGAAGCCACCCACAGTCCGAGCTCCCCCTCGGCCTCTCCGCGTCACCGTGGGTACCGCCAAGCCTCTGCCGAGCTTGCCGAAGCTCCTCCACGTCGAAGCCATCAAAACGGCCCCGATGCTCCTCCTCACTTCCCGTGGCTGCCGGACCACCGGCCATCTCCGCCGGCCGGCCGGCCACCACCGTGCACGTGCCCCCCTCCTCTGGTCGGCCACCTGCCGCTCCTTCCCCTAACCGATGCCTCCTACAACACTCAGCGCGCGCAAAGCAAACAAAAAAAGCACCCAGGGTACGCAAATGCAAATGCACAGGAGAGATTTTATTATAATATAATATAATATAAGTTAATACAATAACTTTTTGATATAGGTATCAGACGAAGCAACGGATACCACCAGAAGATCCGCGCCTTCGTCGCGAACGTGCATGTGCCAGTTTCGTCTCAATCCGATACTTAGTTTTCAATTTATGATTTTTCAAAGTTTTGTAATAGTTTTAATTTAATTTTAAATACGTATAAATACGTATAAATACGTATAAATACGTGTATTTCTATTTTTATATGGGGTTGTTGACTAAAAATTAACAGTAAATAATATAGGAATCAGAAAAATACCAAACAAGGCCCAAAAAATCCGAAACAACGTTTCGGACTCATTGGCGCTGGTTTCATCTCCAAAAGGCAAGTATATTTTCCTCAGCAAATTTTTAAATTTTAAATCTAATTAGGATGTTTTCATTTAAAAATCAATATCTTAAGATTTTCACGTACACTAACGTACAAGGAAAATATATGTTGTAGTACTAGTTAATACGGTCGTTTGATCCCTTTGTTGGAAGAATTCCGACGTATGGTTTGTCCTAGAGAAATCTTTGAAAAATATAATGAAAAATCGTTTTCTCATTTTTAATTAGTTTTAATTGATTTTAAGCTCTTAAAAAATTATGAAAAATACCTAGGGGCATTAGAAAAATATATTCTTCCTATATAAAATTATTTTGCTGCCATCTAGCCCATCTAAAAATACTTAGCACGTATTTTGATGAGTTCTAAGCTACTATAAAAATACGAACACGTTAGGAAAAATAAATAGAAATTAATGTGTTCTTTAACTAATGATTTCTTGTGTTTACAGGTACCAATCCTCGTGCACCAGCTCCCTTGGAGGCTCTAGCTCCAACCTCGTCTTACGACGACGATCTCGATAATTGTAAGTCACATCGAATTCTAAATTTAGAAAACTAGATAGTGTACTTGTATGAACTTAGGACTTCATGAATAAGCTTAGAACGAATATTGACCTAAACAATCGTCTAGAGACCTAACTAGTGAGGAAACTAAACTTGTTGTCTCAGAACGACTATTAACTGAGCATACGTCATTACCAACTTTCAACTTTGGTCGTTTTAGCACACAACCACCAACTTGGGTAAATTGTGTGCTAATGAAAATACCACATGCTCGAAGCATGGAATCAGCATCGTAGTTGTTGTACTTGTCTTTATCCTCAAATTTCTTAGCATCCGCTTTGCTTTACTTTTTGGGTTTTAATAAGAAAGTCAACCAGTGGTCCTGGTTTAACTATCATCGTAAATAGGAAACTATCCTACTTTTGTTGATGGAACAAATGTGATTATTGGTATTCTTAACACTGGTATCACCCAGTGTCTAGGATCGTTTGCATCAAAGTTTGGATTACCCTGCTTGCGGGGATAGTGACCTGCTTGGCCAAACCTGACTGGCCGTGTATGCATGGACCAACGTTATTGTCTCAATCATCAACCGTTTGTAAATACCTTCAAAAGAGTCGCTTCAACATCTTCATCTTCGTGATCACTCCCTTGTCTAGTTCACCCTTGTCGACCAAATTATGATACTTGTCACGTGAAAGTTCGCATGAAACCTTGTTACACTTGTGCACGATTGCTTACGTTAAAATAGTTACATCACCTGCTGCATGCTATGCTAACAATTTATCATGTGGAATATCTTGTGGAATATCCCGTGGAATATCATGTGGAATATCTTGTGGAATATCCTGTGGAATATTTTGTGGAATATCTTGTGGAATATCATGTGGAACAACTTGTGGAACATCCTGTATGAAACATGTACATAGAACACTTGACGCTTCACTAGGGTTTTGGGGCAACTCATAGTTTGAGAGAGTGTGGGAGTAACTGGAGTTCATCTTCCCATACCGCTACCTGTGTTTCGGCATCCCGTCCTGCTACCTGTGTCTCGGTAAAATACATGTACCACTGCCTGTGTTCTGGCATTCATCTGGGTAAGCACACCCAGGCAAAGGATGAACTCAATGGTCGCATAGTATACTCTCCGACTTGAGTCACATAGTTCTAGTGTAGTTACTTTTGCACATTCTTTACTTTACACATTACATGTACTTCTGTACAGTCACCTTTACTTTACGCCTTGCTTGCCCGTTACTTATGACACTTGTGTAGCCACTCGTACTTTACTTATCGATCTAGTATGCATGACTGCATTTACTTGTAAGGACCCTGGCTATGGAGAAAACACTAGAAGGGGAGTTCAATAGTGTTTAAGCAATTTAAAACGATAGTTACACCAATTTAAATGCTAACCAACGAAATAATGCGGAATTGAAATTAAAACCAAAATGAAACAAATGCAAACACAAGGATGTTTCAAGGGTTCGGATTACCCAAGTCACTTCTCGACTTGTTCCCGGTAATCCTACGTCCCTTCCACCCAGATACCTCCGGATACTCAAGTTAGAACCCTAACTTGAGGTTCCCTTAAAACCCACTTGTAGCAACCCTACAAGTGAAATCGAACTACAATTGATTGTCCTTGACTCCCACAACCTGGGAGCAAGCAAACCGCTCTCACAACCCGAGAGCAAATCCAAATAACGAAAGTTATGAAATATGAAAGCAACACTTACAATCACTTATGCCTTGAAGTAGAACTTGAAGGAGAAGTGTGTTGTGTGTTGAAGACTCTCTTGGAAGAGAGGAGAAAGCCCTTTCTCTTGACTGCACCAAATGCCTAGAAGATAACTCTTTGGTTCTTGGTTGGAGAGCAAGAGATCAAAGATAGGAATTCTTAGGGCTTTGGATTTGAGAGCTTTAAACTTGAGAATGAAAGCTTGAAAGATTTTGCAATGGAATGAGTAACATCTCAATGGAACAGTAGAAGTCCATTATATAGGTTTTTCAAATCAACAAAACAGATTAGTCAAAAACCCAGTTGGAATCCGTGAGAAAAATCTCAACGGATAGAATCTGCGCTCGCGACAGTCGACTGTTGAGGAAACCACAGTCGACTGTTGCACAGTCAGCATGGGTAGGTGAGAATTCATAATGGTAACTAACCATGTGGACAGTCGACTGATGAAGTATAGACAGTCGACTGTTGAACCAACAGGCGACTGTAAATACTTCTACAGGCGACTGGTTGAGAGATGGGTAAGTTGAAGGATTCTAGAAATCTTCTGAGATAACAGGACAGACGACTGATAAGGAAAAGACAGTCGACTGTTACTCAGAATAGACGACTGTAAATCCTTATACAGACGACTGTCAAATACCCTGAGAATTGTAGGATCCTGTAAAAACAAGGACGTTAGGATCGAATAATAAAGTCGAGGCTTACGCTTGCGTACGCGACACCGTAATCTCGGAACTTCGCCCTCGGATTCGCCACAAGGGTCGATACTTCGTCACGGAGGATCGAAGCAGAGTTTCACCGCCTAAATCTCTAACTAGAAGAGGATTTTAATGGAAGGGAGAAGAAGAACATAAGATGCCTTATGCAAAATTATGACATGGAAAGTGTGGAATGAATGCCTTACCCTTGGGTCCTATTTATATGCTTTAGGGGTGGTTATTGTAGGAAATAACCAATTATAAGCTTATTAGCCTATATTAGCACATTCATTTATCCTCTTCTTCATTCACTTATCAAGTGCCTTTATGCACTTATAACGTGACTTTTTCCACTTATCGAGTGGCTTTTTCCACTTATCGAGTGGTCCTTTTCACACGAGAATCCATTCGTGCACATTTTCGTGCACGCGACATCTGAGGTCCGTATACCCTCATACATCCCCTCATGGGTGTATTCATGTCATCCATATCCAACATCTCCCACTCACACTTGAGGGGATTGTAAGGAAACATCTTCTTCTTTATCTCTTCTGTTTGTCATACCGAGAAATAGGCCGTGTGACCGTCATGCGCATAGAGTCCGCTGTTGTGCACTTGTTAGAGATACACAACACTCCTCGAGGTGCAAAGTTGAGTAGATCAACGCATGCTTTACCCTAGATTATTTCTTCACATTTCTTATACTTTATATTCAACAATTGAATCCCATCTGGATTACAATTGGCTGGCCAGCTTTGAATCTCTAAAGTCCAAATGTGAATATGAAATCAATCTTCCTCTTCTTGCGATCCTTTTGATCTTGACTTGACTCGCTTTTCTAACATGCCCTGCCGGACTGAATTAACCATAGTCCATAAGCAACATGCTAAGATAGCAATCACCCAGTCAAATCTTAAGGAACCAATTAGAGTCCATAAGGGTAACGAGTTAAGACCCATGTGGTCTTTGGGTCTCACATAATAGTAAACACAATTACTATTCTAACCCAATGGTCAAAATGCAAACGTAGTATGAATACGTATTACAACATCACTCCTTTCCCAGGGAGCGTATGTCTTAATGATGTTGTGAGGATGATAACCAGACACCACAATGTCTGACTTTGAGTCCCTTTTACTACTCAAATAATCTTCTGGACTCACATCCCGCATAAGACAGATAGGATTTCAAAATCCTCTTAGATCTTTTGAAAGCATCCATATGATGCAAATCTTTCATACGACCATTTTGTTTAAGTCATGACTCTAAATCGTCCGTCTGACGATTTTGACTTTAAACAGGTCTCATCTTTATTTTACCCGTCTGATAAAATAAAGGCGGTTGCTCATGTGAGAGAGCCAACCTTAATCTGTCCGACATACTAGAATTCAGCTGAGATTTCAAAAATGTATACAAACATTTCTTAAGAAATTCATATGCAGTGTTAAAAAGAACTTATTCTTTTATTAAATTTGATCATTTACAGACATGAGAATTTACATTGGTACAACTCAGCTCTTACGCAATCCTTGAGATGATAAATGTTTGTAAAACACATCTCTGGGGATCGCCTTCGTAAGCGGATCCTCTATCATCTCATGCGTAGATATGTACCTTATGTCTACCTTCTTGGTCTTGTCATAGTCTTTTGCAAATTTGTAGCGGATATCTATGTGTTTGGTCTTACAATGGAATTTTGGATCTTTGACATAGGCTATAGATGCTTGACTGTCGCTGTGTATTGGTACAGCACCTGAGTCATTTGCATCAATAAACCTATCTAAGAACTTCCTAAGCCAAACAGCCTCTTGGACTACCATGCTAAATGCTACAAACTCGGCTTCCATAGTTGAAAGTGCGATGCAGGATTGTTTCTTGCTACTCCAGAATATTGCACCGGATCCGAGTAGAAAAACATATCCTGAGGTCGATCGTCGCTCATCGAGATCACCCGCCCAATCAGCATCAGTGTAGCCTTCGAGTCTCAAGGCATCTCCTTGATAGCATAAAGCATAGTCTGCAGTTCCTTTGAGATACCGCATTATCCTCTTAACCGCTTTCCAGTGTACTTGCCCTGGGTTGGATTGGTAATGACTTACCATTCCAACGGCAAAACAGATGTCCGGTCTTGTACACATCATAGCGTACATAAGACTACCAACTGCACTGGAATATGGAACTTTGTCCATAATTTCCTTTTCCTTTTGGTTCTTTGGACATGATTTCAGACATAAATTGTCACACTTGCTTATAGGAGTATCAATGGACTTGCAGTCCTGCATATTAAAACGTTCTAAAACCTTATTTATATAAGTCTCCTGTGAAAGAGAAAGAAGTTTCTTCGAACGATTTCTTGAAATCTTAACTCCAAGGATATATGCGGCTTCTCCCATGTCTTTCATCTCAAAAACTGATGAAAGCCAAGCCTTGATATCCATCACAAAGCCCTTGTCATTTCCGGTTATTAAAATGTCATCTACATATAGAGACATAATAACGTACTTGCTCTTAATCCTCTTGATATATACGCAGTTATCTTCATCAAGCATGGAAAACCCATTTGATAAGACAACTTCTTGAAATCGTATATACCATTGCCTCGAGGATTGTTTAAGACCATATATGGATTTATGAAGTTTACAAACCTTATGTTCGTTTCCTTCTTTTACAAACCATGTTGGTTGTTCGATATAGATCTCCTCGTCCAATTCTCCATTGAGAAAGGCAGTCTTTACATCCATATGATGTAATTCGAGGTCTAAGCAAGCTACCATTGCCAGAATCAGGCGAATCGAGGTAAAACAGACAACAGGTGAGAAGGTTGCTTCGTAGTCTATTCCTTCCTGTTGCGTAAAACCTTTCGCGACAAGGCGAGCTTTATATCTGTCAATAGAGCCATCAGCCTTATGCTTGATCTTGAGAACCCATTTGTTCCCAATAGCTCTACGTCCTCTGGGTAAGTCAACTAAGTCCCAGACTTGGTTAACTTTCATGGATTCCAACTCTTCCTTCATCGCTTCCATCCATTTGTCTTTATCAGGGCATGATACGGCCTGTTTGAAAGTAGCAGGCTCGTCATCATCTTGTAGTAAAGTCATAAAGGTTTGCGGAAATTCATCCTCAAATCTTAGAGGAGCCAACCTTGTACGATTACTACGTCGTATTTGAGATTCTTCAAGTCCTTGTTGACTCGAATTTAGATCAATTCTAATATCACTCCCACTTGGAATGTCATTAGAAATGCTCCCACTTGGATCATTATTCCCGTATGGAATAGGATTTGCGTCATTCATATCATCCATTGGTGAAGTTTGAAACGTATTTTCGTCTTCACCAAGAATTCTCCCACTCGAATGAGGTAATCCTACTAGATCATTAATCTCAAATAGAGATAAGTCCTGACTTATCTCGCCCTGTCTTGGAAACTCGTTTTCCAAGAAAGTGACATCCCTTGACTCAAACTCAATTAGACCTCCATTGTCTTCATGACTAACGAAAACATAACCTTTGGAGTTTTCTGCGTATCGTATAAAGATACATTTCCTTCCCCTTGGCCCAAGTTTGCCATACTTATGGGAGGAAATATGTGCGTAGGATGCACATTTCCAAGGTTTTAAAATGTTTAAGTCAGGAGACTTTTGGTTCCACAACTCATAAGGAGTGGAGCTAACTGATTTCGAGGGTACACGGTTCAAAATGAAAGTGGCCGTTAATAATGCGTCATCCCAAAAGGTGATTGGCAAGTTAGCTTGCGCCATCATTGAATGGACCATTTCTATTAAAGTCCTATTTCTCCTTTCAGCAACACCATTTTGTTGAGGAGTATATAGCATAGTTACCTGATGTACTATGCCCTTTTCATCACAAAGTTCCTTAAAACTTGTTGATTGATATTCCATGCCCCTATCGGTTTGCAAGACCTTAATCTTGCGATCTAATTGATTCTCCACTAAACTCATATAGTTTTTAAAGCATGTTAATGCTTCACTTTTGTGGGATATCAAATAGATATGTCCGAATCGGGTGAAATCATCAATAAAAGTGATGAAATAGGACTTCCCGCGTCTTTTCTTGACATTCATCGGACCATATATGTCCGAATGGATGAGCTGTAATGGAACCTCGGTCCTTGTGTCGGTTTCAAACGGCTTGCGACAAGATTTCCCCACAAGGCAATGTTCGCAGGTCGACATTTCAACCTTTGAAACATTGGATAGAAGGCCACGTTTGGCAAGTCTATCCATTCGTTTTGGTCCAATATGACCAAGCCTTGCGTGCCAACAAATTATATTAGACTCATAAGTCGAAGAATTTATAACAAGGAAATTTTCATTACATAATGAAGAGTCATACATTGTATTTAATACAATAAATCCTTTAAATACATACCCAGTACCAATTAAGGAATTATTACAACACAAGTCCACTTTACAATCTTGAAAGAACCAGCTATAACCAAGACCCATTAACACGACCACAGATATTATATTCCTTCGAATATCTGGAGCGAAGAGAACATCATGAAGTAGGAGAGTGCGGCCGTTGTCCAAGACTAGCTTGCAAGACCCAATGCCTTTCACTTCAACACGTGTGTTGTTTCCTACATAGATCCACTTCGTTCCTTGGGGTATCCGGTGATACTCCACGAAGGACCGTCTGTCCCTTGCTATGTGGTCGTGGCACCTGAATCAATTATCCAAAATGGATTAGATTCCACAAGAAATATTGAACTAGAAACACATATGTAACTAGTATAAGTACAAGTTACCTCGTCGCCTCCACTCGTACATGAACGAGCATAGTGACCGAGCTTGTTGCACTTGAAGCACTTGATCCTCTTCAAGTCTTTCTTCTGGTGCCCACCCTTATGTTTGGGTTTCTTGGTAGACTCAGGTTGCTTATTACGTTCATTAGAAGACTTCAAACGATCTTCACGTTTCTTTCCCCCGTGTGAGGAACTAGCAACCATGTGCACTTCTGCACTTGGCTTGGCAGCCGCAAGCCGCTCTTCCTCTAATTCGAGGTGCTTGGAAACATCGCTGAAGGTTTTGATTCTCTCATTGTGAGTGAGATGCATCTTCATTTGGTCCCACCCATTTGGTAGGGAACGTATGACTGCTTGGATTTGTTGCTCATCAGTGAGCACATGACCCGCATCCTTTAACTCTGAGATAAGATTCGCCATATGTCGCAGATGTTTCCCCATGGAATGATCTGACGTTTTTTGTATGAATCAAATCTTATAGTTAAGGCGCGAAGTTTGGACACCGATGTGCCACCAAACTTCTCCTCTAGCTTGGACCATATGTCCATGGCTAAGTCATGCTCTCGGAAGATGCGCATTATGTCATCGGCCATACTGCTCAATAACGTAATGCGAGCTATCTTATTCTTCCGAGACCAAGCATCAAAAGCTTCCTTGTCTCGTCTGTATTGGGCCGTAGTGCCTAACTCGGGTTCAATCATTACGTTCTTTAGAGTTTCGAGCACTTCTTGCTCCTCTAGAACGTATTGTATCTTGATGGACCATAGTTTGTAATTATCGCCGTTGAGTTTTTCACCTCTGTTTAACTCAGCGACTATATTCTTTGAAGCGGAAGACATTTTACTTTTAAAATGCTGCAAAAAGACACAAAACCGAAGGTTTGATCAAAAAACATTGCATTAAAAATTCTTAAAATACAATTCCCACTTGAAATGATAATAGAATATCCCATTTGGATAGTTCTAATTTCAACTCCCACTTGGAATGATATTTATAATTTGATAAGTTACTTTCGAAAAATATTGAAGATGTTGTTATAGAATCGGAAAGGTTTCTACGATTCCAATCACCATCTAGAACAATCCTTCAATATTTCCCCCTCACTTATCAAACGATAGTACTCTTATAGTACTTCGTAGCGGAAAAGCGTTTTTGAAAACGTATTTTTCAAAACGTATGAAAACATATTTTTCAAAAATGTATATTTCAATCCAGTACCCTTATGATACTAGCGAAATATTCGGCACTTCTTGGCCATTTACCGGGGTTGTTCCGTATCCGTGCCAAGGTCAAATCCCCCTTGAGGGGATTTTTCTGCAAGCCATTTTCGCCGGCTCCCGTATGGATCTAGGCGCTTCCCCCCGTATAGGAGGATTTTACCGCAGACGATTGTCGTTGGCCCCGTATGGGCTAGTCGGCATGTTCGTGTTACATCGACCAAGGCCTCTCGCCGAATTGGTCGACCAAAAATCCCGGATTGGTCGACCAATACCGACCAAGGATCTGGCACCCCCCGGCCAGTGCCTCTGCCTTGGCCGGCCAGGGGCCCTGGCCCCTCGGCCAGGGCCTCTGCCCTGGCCGAGGCCGGCCAGGGCCGGCCAGGGCGCCGGCCCTGGCCTCTGCCAGGGCCGGCCAGGCCCCTGGCCTGGCCCTGGCCCCCCGGCCAGGGCCAGCCAAGGCCCTCTGGCCCTGGCCTGGCCTCGGCCAGAGGCCGGCTAGGGGCTCTGGCCTTGGCCAGAGGGCGGCCAGGGCCCCCTTGGCCCTGGCCTAGCCTCGGCCAGAGTCCGGCCAGGGCCTCCTGGCCCTGGCCAGGCCACGGCCAGAGGCCGGCTCTGGCCTGGCCGAGGCCGGCCAGGGCCGGCCTGGCCGTGGCCGGCCAATACCGGCCATGGCCCTTTGGCCTTGGTCGGCCATGGCCCATATGGCCATGGCCGGCCACCCCCTTGCATGGGTTTGGCCGCACACCCCGCCGGAGGGGTGGCCGTGGTGGTTATTGGCCGTAGCCAACCCCCTCCGCATGGGGAGGGGGGATGCATTGCCTCCATAGCCCATTTGGCCATGGTGATCATGCACCAAAAGTCATCTTCTCCGATGGGAATAACCACCGTCGTCTTCTTCGATGAAGCACCCGTTCGTCGATGAAGCACCCGTTCGTCGAGAAAGTAGTTATTCTCTAATGGCCGTGTGCCAAAATGAAGAAATAACATACTTTAAAGTTCGTAAACTACACACTCCACATGAAGAGAGTTCACATTCCTTATGAATGGAGGCTCAGCATCCATGAAGAGTGCGAGCTTGACGATATGAACGGTCGGTTCTTCCCGTCACGGAGAGTTCCTGCCATATCCGTAATGGTAGGAGACCCTAACGTGAAAAGAACAACCGCTGCGTTCTCTCCGTCACGAAGTGTTCCTACCATATCCATAATGGTAGGATACCCATTCGTGAAAAAGACAACGCCTCGTTCATCGGTTCGACGTGGCGGCGGTTTGACTGGGGCGAACCCGTATGGCTCTGATACCAATGTAGGATCCTGTCAAAGCAAGGACGTTAGGATCGAATAATAAAGTCGAGACTTACGCTTGCATACGCGGCACCGTAATCTCGGAACTTCGCCCTCGGATTCGCCACAACGGTCGATACTTCGTCACGGAGGATCGAAGCAGAGTTTCACCGCCTAAATCTCTAACTAGAAGAGGATTTTAATGGAAGGGAGAAGAAGAACATAAGATGCCTTATGCAAAATTATGGCATGGAAAGTGTGGAATGAATGCCTTACCCTTGGGTCCTATTTATAGGCTTTAGGGGTGGTTATTGTAGGAAATAACCAATTATAAGCTTATTAGCCTATATTAGCACATTCATTTATCCTCTTCTTCATTCACTTATCAAGTGCCTTTATGCACTTATAAAGTGACTTTTTCCACTTATCGAGTGGCTTTTTCCACTTATCGAATGGTCCTTTTCACACGAGAAAAGGTTTCCTTCGTGCACGCTTTCATGCACGCGACATCTGAGGTCTGTATACCCTCATACATCCCCTCATGGGTGTCTTCATTTCGTCCATATCCAACAAGAATTTCTAGAGAGCCGAGTCAACAAATTGGCTCACAGACAGATGACTGTTGCATCATAGACAGTCGACTGATCCATTGGACAGTCGACTGTATATTCAACAATAGTCGACTGGCCGTAAAATACAGATCAACAGAGTTTGGGCAAAAGATAGACATGCGACTGATTTACAAAACACAGTCGACTGTCACTTGGACATGCACCTGTGAAACGTTCATGACTCGCCTGTGCGAATTAATACAGAGAAGCCCAAAACTAGACTGTAAAAGTTTGTGAATAACAGACGACTGTAGAACAAAACACAGTTGATTGTTTTTGAGGCAGGCGACTGTAAAACGTTCAGCAGTCGACTGTTATATACAATACAAGCACAATTGATCGCTCCGGAATGTAACCCAAAAGTGCGACCGTGTAGTTTTACCGCAAGCGCACGGTGTAGCGGCGAGCGGGTTATCGAACACAGGGAGGACGAATGAAAGTGCTTGCTCCGAACAACCTGGCTATTAAGAACGG
Organism: Scilla litardierei; assembly: GCA_030789695.1. Classification (NCBI taxonomy): domain Eukaryota; kingdom Viridiplantae; phylum Streptophyta; class Magnoliopsida; order Asparagales; family Asparagaceae; genus Scilla; species Scilla litardierei. The sequence continues at coordinate 48,967,558 of CM061142.1, forward strand.
AAAAGAGAGAATTTGCCTTTGGCGATCCTGTCACAATCGTCAGACAAAGTACGAAGATATCAAATCAAATAAAGACGCCTAGGGAATGGGGAATCCCCGCTACTCACCGTATCTCGTCAATGTGATTCATTGGTATCAAAATTGCTAGGGTAGAATCTCGGATGAACTAGTTGCAACTGAATGTAAAACCTAGCTCACGCTCTCGCGCTGTTGCCGGTCTATAGCTATCCTAGGTTTGGGTCCAATCTCTTGCAAACCCTAGCCTAGGTAAGCTAGCATTAGGATCAACATCATCGTTCAATCGCGCCCCGAGCCCACTCTCGTGCAAACTCGGGCCGCGACCTAGGTTGGGATAGTTCCTACCCGTCCAATCTCTTGCAAACGGGTATCGGCACGGAATTGCAACCGAGAACCCTAGTATCGGTCCAATCTCTTGCAAACCGATACTACGGAAACTCGATTCCAACCCAATTCGGATTTCTAGGGTTTCCTATCGAATTGGGATCCAATCTCTTGCAAATCCCAATCGGTATGAACTCCTAGCCATCCGTAGTAAATCGATCCCAAACTAACCCTAATAGCAATTCTAGCAATATTTCCACCAATTCATCACAAATAAGAAATTGGGCTCGTAGGGTTCATCCCCACGCCCCAAGACGTATAGACTACTCACAATTCATAGCACAAATACAAAAATAATCAATGGAATTAACAAGAGAATTCATCACAATATTCAAATAAGCAATAAAAATAGTATTTTTAAAGGAGAGAGAGACAAACCAATAGAGTTCTTCCAAGAATCCAACAAAAACCAACTTTTCTCTCCTCTCCAATCACAAAATCTAAAGCTAAAAAGTTAATCTAAAAAGCTGCAAAAAGTAAAGAGAAAAGCTCCTAAACCTAGGGTAAAAACAGGGGTTAAATACCCCCCAAAATCGTCCAAAAAACTGTGACCAAAATGCCCCTGCGCAGCCTGAAAATCGCAATTTTCGCTACAGGCAGCGCGTCGCACTCGGCCGAGTGACAAAAGTCGCTCGGCCGAGTGACAAACCCTGAGAATTTCCAGTAAGTCTGGGTCTTCGGGGGTCTTCACTTCGGGGGTCGCTCGGCCGAGTGAGTTGTCGTCACTCGGCCGACGGCTTCTTGGTACTCGGGCGGTCGGCATTTTCCACTCGGCCGAGTGGGTCTTCTGAAGCTCAGGCAGACGAAAAACAGTAAGTTGGCAATTTTTGATGGGCTTCGTCTGAGTGCCACTCGGGCGGACGGGGTCTCGTCACTCGGCCGATGTGGCTTCCGACGCTCGGCCGAATGCACACATAAAACGTGTCCGATCAGGTCGGCCGAGCGGTGTCTCGCTGGTCGGCCGAGTGACTCCTTCACTCGGCCGAGTGAGACACCAAAAATGCCCAAACAGCTTGTTTTGGCCTCCTCGTCGCTCCTGCGACGTTCTTTCTTCTTCCGCTCCTCTCCAATAGCAAAATACCCCTCGGGGAGGTCATCGGTGGCACTCTGGAGTAGGTGTATCAGGGGATCACTCCAAATCGCTCCAAATCTCCTGAAATACGACAAAAACAACAAATCGTGAAAAGCATCGCAATTTTGTCGATATATCGTGAAAAACATGATTTGGGCGATCTAAATGGCATGCAATCATGCGGAAAAAAGGTGTAAAATAAGGAGTGATCAAAATCCCCCAAGCTTACCTCTTACTCGTCCTCGAGGAAGATAAGTAAAAGGCGAACCCGGTGGATTCAGAAAACGAAAACGACGAAAAACGAAAAACGAAAAAGAAAGAAAAACGAAGAAAAACGAAAGAAAAACGAAAACGAAATAAAAACGAAGAAGAAAGAAGGAAGCGAAGAGGGAAGCTGCTAGATCATTTTCTCAGGACGTGGGTTTCGCTTACTCATATAGCATGCACCGAATGAAAAACACATGTCAAAGAATTTTATTTCGATATCATAGTATAATGGTGCAAATAGAAATAGAAAACCCAAGAATGATGATATAACATGAAAAATGGAATAATTTTAGAATTAACATCGTCTGAATCATTTAAAGCGGTATACAACATCGCAGATCACACACTTTTCAATTGAACGCTTTCTAAGAGGAGTATGAGAATATCACGCAATAGAATAGGAAGAATAGAAAAGTGTGGATTTCATGAAATGAGTGCTAGGTATAGATTTCTGGACTTCGTAAAGCTAAAACAATCTTACCGAGTATAGAATATTACTTAGCCTAGGTTGTCGTGCAACGTCAAGTAGTCACTCTCTCACACATCATTGGATTCCCTCCCCCAAGCTTATCTATAAGCGTGGTGGCACAAAAACAATATTTACATCCCCATTTTTTTATGAAGCTCCAAAAGTAATAAAAATGAAAAACAAAAAGAGAGAAGAAAGAGGGAACATGAGATGGGATCGTTTATTGAGATTCTTTTCTCTTTTCTTTTCTTTTTTTTCTTTTTCTCTTTTTTTTTCTTTTTTCTTTTTTTTTCAAATAGCATATATACACAATGATCCCAAATCAAAGAGAAATAAGGATATACAAGAATTTTTCTTTTTCTTTCTTTGGTTTTGGGAAATTTGGAGCTAGGAATTAATAGCGGGGGAAATGCCATATAATAGAATCGCTAAGGGGAGATTCACCAATGATTTTAAAATAGAGAAATGATGTTCAAGATATGTGGAGAAAGAAATAAATATGTCTCTCAGTTCACTCTATAGGACGTGCACGACAACTTCAGCAGGGTAATCTAATCTACTCAGTTTTAATCACAAAAAAGCTAACTAATCCAGATTTATCATAGCTAACATCATTCAATCATCCTGAAGTGAAATGTACAAATCATGCATATAGAAGTGATATAGGAAAAGAAAACGGTACTCCAGATATAAGCATTCAATGCGTGAATCTTGGTGTGTTTTCTGCGATAGCATACATATGAATATTCAGACTCAGCTAATAATAAAATTTCATCCATTTTCATGCGGAAAAAGTGTGGGTTACTATCTCTAAATGCAAGGCAAATCACAGCATATGATATCAGAAATAAAATCTAAGACATGACAAATATAGCATGCATATAGAGAAAGCTAACTCCACGTCATCATCATCACAGAAAAGTCATCTCTAGCATGAGATGAAAAAGGAATAAAGATAAAGGGGAAAATAAAACTATTTACAATGCAGCACACAGAGAAATAAGAAAAACGTGATGCATGGTAAAATAAAAGAAAAAATGATGAAAATAAGTGCAAAAGCGGGAAATGGCGTGAAAAAACTAAAAATAAAGGTGGTAAATCGAAAAGAACGTGAGAACTCACTCCCCCAAGCTAAATGGCACAGTGTCCTCAATGTGCAAAGTGTGGCACACCGAGAGACGAGTAATGGGAGGGGTAAGTGAGGATGCATGCATGGGGCAAAAAAAGGAAAATAAAAATAATGAAAAATATGATGCGGACATGATGCATGCAGATATAGGAGTGATACAGATATAAAGGTGTGACACCAAAAACTCTCCCTCTCTCCCAAAAAGATATATAAAGATATATAAAGAAAATGTGTACCCAAAAATAGTGAGGGGAGGGGGGGTGGGCAAAAATGCATCAGGACCCAGCAGAGACGGGCAGCACAACGGCAAAAAGAATCGATGGCATCAAGGGTGCCTAAGAAGGTGGGGCTGCGCCGTCTCCGTCCTGAGGCGGAGGTGGTGGCGGTGGTGGAACAGGCTGCTGAGCGGGTGTGGGTGTGGGTGTGGTAAGTGGAAGCAGAAGCAGGCTGGGTGTGTGTAGGAGTGGGGGTGGGGACCTGCTGGGTGGGTGTGGGTACGCGGGGGAGCCGCTCTAGGACCTGGGTGAGGCAGTAGTGAATATACGGGAGCAGGTCGAAGCGGCCAGCCATCGCGGTGACGGTGGCGGACAGGGTCCTAAGGTCACCTCTGAGGCCACTCACCGCCCCCTCGAGAGCACGAATGCTCTGAAGTACAGTGTCGGGGGGAGGTGGTGCAGAGGGACGCACCGGTCTGTGCTGTGTAGGGCGGGGCTGGCGTACTCGGGTGGCGTAGGTGATGGGCTCAGCAGGTAAGTGGACGAAAGGTGCTGCGCTCGCAAGTGTGGGCCTGGCCTCAGTGCGAGGCTGGGCAGGACGGTAAGAAGTGGAGGCAGCAGCAACGAAAGAGGAATACAAAAGTGGCAACGAGGCGGCCAGAGAGGTCGGTGACACAGACGTGTGGACAGACGCCACGACACTCTCAGAAAATACAGCAGCGGTGGAGACAGAGGTGGAGACCACGGTCTCTACGGCAGCGGCAAAAGAGGGCTCTCCGCACTCAACTATAGTCGGCGGGCGCTCGGGTAGGGCAGAGGAAACGGGCTCGACAGACAGAGGGCCAGTGGTGGTGGGCGTGGGGGTAGTGGAGGTGGGCTCAGCGAGGGTACTCCCGACACCGACAGAAGTGTGGACAGAGGTGTCGGGAGCAGCAGAAATATCAGGGATAGGCTGAGGGGCCACGGGGTCAACAGGGGCAGCGGGCTCAGCAGGTGCAACAGGGTCTGCGGGTGCAGCGTGGGCAGCGTGGGCCTGCTCGGCCTCCTCGGCCTCGAGCACGTATGCGGCAGGGATCAGAAGATCCATCGCCGGGAGCCAGTCCACCTGGGCCGGTGCAATCTGAGTCCGAGCTGGGCTCGGAAGAATCATGTAATCGGCACCGTAGGGGCCGTGCAGCCAGACCCAGTGTCGCTCACCGTGCGGACGAAGCATCTTCATCCGGGCCATGACATCTATGGACAGTGAAGTGGGGCCCGGTGCTCGTCGCAGGTCATCTGGAAAGTCCTCGCCGGTCATAAGGGCGAGCAAGGTGATCAGACCGCCGCAGCATATCGGTGAGCGAGCGCCCACCGATACGATGATGCGGTCCAAAAACCAGCTCGCGACATCAATCACGACGGCGGGGACCAACTCATCGCCCTCCCTAGATAGAGCTCTGGGTCGTGTCATCGCGTAGAGCATATAAAGCTCCGGCGTGGACATCGTACCCGGCTCATATCTCGCCAAAAAGGTAGTCGCCATAAGGCGCTGAGCTATACGGAGGCAGGGATGGACAATGGCCGAGGCCTTGGCCCTACTAGGGTCAAAGGCAGCGTGAAGACCCGTAATCCGGGCCCAGAAGGCGCCGGCATCGAAGGAAGGTGGGGGAATGTGGGTGGGGGCGTAACCACGGTCGGCCCCGGGGACATCGGGCCACGAGAAGAAAGCTCTCATCATACTGAGAGTGACCTGGCACTCTCGGTCCATGAACCGAAACGAGCATCCCTCGTCGGTCCGGGCGATCGAACTAAGCACCTCAAGTGTCGGACGGATAAACGTGTCCGCCGACACCTGGAAGAAATCTCGCCAGCCCACGTTGTCGTACAACGTGAGCATCCCCTCGAGTACCCCCAGGCGTCCTAGGTCTGCAAGGTGTGCGAACCTGGAGGGTACGATCGAGCGCTGGGAAATGCGCTCGAAAGCGACGCGGTGTGCGTCGTTCCGGAACGTAATCCCCAGCGGCCCGATAAGTGGAGCCGGTGGTGGTGGCTGTGGAGCGGCAGGGAGTGGCTGTGCGGGGTGTATGGGCTGTGCGGGCTCTGCAGGCTGTGCGGGGTGTGCGGGGCCTGCAGGCTGTGCTGGGTGAACGGGGTGTGGTGGAGAAGGCGGAGGAGAGTCCTCCACCTCGTGGGAGGGGCCGGCATCATCCGACCGCTTCCGCTTGGCGGAAGCTCTCCTCGACCGCGGCCGTGTCCGGGGCGGCATATGGGCCCCGAGCGCTCACCAAAAGCAATAAAAATGCGGCGTGCGTAAAATAAAGGAAAGAATATACCACGACACGCCGCAAGAGCGAAGTAATGGAAGCGTGCGAAGGCGACGCCTCCACGTAGCCCAAAACAGTCCCGGGAAGCTCCCCTGGGCTCCCCTAAGCTCCCAAATATAGCCTGCGCATGAAACAGAGATATCAGCGAGTAATATTCAAAACGTATGGGGCATTAGGGGTATAATAGATAGAAATTGAAATTAATTTGGGTTTGGGGTTCGTTAAACACATGGATCGTCGAAAAATACGAGAGAGAGGAGAAAATAGGGCGATTTAGGCGTTACCGGAGGTGGCCGGAGGCGTGGCCGCCGGCGGCGACTCGGGCGAGGGGCGGCGGCGTTCGGCCGGAGGTGGGTGGCCGAGCGCCGGCGCGGGCGGCTGGTTCGGGCGAGTAAGGGGGAAGTCGCAGCGGCGTAGGGGAGACAGGGCGCGGGCTCGGGCGGAAAAATTCGATAATAACGCTTCGAATTCCGCGTCGAGCCCGCAGCCACTTATATAAGGAAATGTTACGACTCGGCCGAGTGACGAAGTCGCTCGGCCGAGTGAACTCAACGGAAAAATTCCTCCCCGCTACGCTTCGGCCGAGTGGCCTTGCCACCCTCGGCCGAGTGGAGTAAGTCCATTCGGCCGAGTGGCTCAAGCTACTCGGCAAGACTCGCCCTAGGAGCGTATCAGTTTTACTCGGCCGAGTGAATATATATACTCGGCCGAGTAGCAGTTATACTGAAATCAAGAAAAGAAACAGAGAGTTGGGTACAACAGACTTCCCTCGTTCGTGAGCCGCTCGGGCGGACGAACTTGTGTGCTCGGCCGAGTGACTAGTATACTCGGCCGAGTGAACCTTGTTTTCTGCTGTTTGTCTTCGTTTGGGCTCTAAACTCTGTTTTTCTTCCTCCAGTCGATTTCATCTTCCTCCTAAGCATCGAGCGCCTTCCTGGAGCGCTCCTCGTCGCCTTGTTCATCCTCCTAATGATGGGTACCTCGTTCTCCTCTCCTGTCAAGAAAAATAGGACCCGTTATCACAAAATTTTTGGGCGAACGACTCAAAACACTAAAAATTTCTAAAACAAAAATAAAAGAAAAGTAAAAATAAAGCTATAACCGTCGGGTTGCCTCCCGACAAGCGCTCGTTTAAGGTCGTGAGCTCGACCCCCTTTGATTTTCAATTAATGCGGGATGTTTGGTGCATATGAGATGCACCCGTCAAACTTTCCGGGGAGAACGCTTGGATTCGGAAGTTGCGGCGGCGTGTTCTCCCTCGGTGGTCTCTCGTCTCGAATAGTGTTGGGGGGAGGCTCCCCCAAGCTAGCGCTTGCTCCGGTCCTCGGCTTCACCGGTGACGCCGATTTCCGTATCGGCGGAGCTTTCTTCGGAGACTTCATCTTCGAGAGCTTGCAGAGCTCTCGAATCCTTGCGACATCAGCGTCGCCTTCATCAATTTCAGCGGAGAAGTCGGGGGAATGCTCCATCTTCTCATCTTGGTCCAAATCCGGGCCTTCCTCAAAATCTTCATTGAATAGAGCGCCGATTGAATGGGGGATCGCCTCCTCAATAACCTCGTCAAGGAGGTCCATATAGTCCAGCTCCTCGTGATAAGGCATGTGTTTCATTGCCTTAGGAATATGAAGCTCCACCTCGATGTTGCCGACGTTCAATGTTAGGGTACCTTCTCGTACGTCGACAATGACACCGGCGGTGGCGAGGAACGGTCGTCCAAGTATTAACGACGTATCTCCCTCCTCCTTAACATCCATAATCACGAAGTCGCATGGCAAGCATATGCCCCCCGGGACTTGTAGCGGGATGTCCTCTGCGATCCCTACCGGCCTTGTGATCCGTCCATCGGCTAGTTGTATCCGCATGTCGGTAGGCTTCAATTTCGTGCCGGTATTTAGCCTTAGGAACATAGAGAGAGGCATGAGGCTAACACTAGCCCCTAAATCCACCAACGCCTTTTGTAGAGGGACGCCGCCCAAGGTGCAAGGAATTCGAAAACTCCCCGGGTCTTTGAATTTAGCCGGCTCCTTCTCTCTCTTGGTGAACCAAGAGCCCTCCTCGGTGAGCATAATTTTCTCCTTCCTCTTTCTCCCCGAAATCAAATCCTTTAAAAATTTAGCGTATGTCGGGATTTCCACGATGGCGTCGAGGAAAGGAATGTTGAGGCTAACCCCTCTCAGATACTCGAGAAACTTTGCTAGCCTTTTCTCCATTTTTGCTCTAGCAAGCCTCTGGGGGAATGGGACCGGTGGCATAAAGCGCCTCTCTTCAATCAATTGCTCCGCTCTAGATTTCTCCTTTTCTTGCGGCTCTTTCTCCCTCTCAACTTCAACTACCGGCTCAATTGGCTCTACACTTTCCTCCACGGGCTCCTCGGTAGGAATCATGGCGGGGGTGGTATCCTTCCCGCCTCTAGTTGTAACGGCAACCACGGCATTGATGTGGCCGGTGTTGCCCCGTGGGTTTTGCTCGGGTTGAGCCGGCAATTGTTGAGTATTTCGATTGAGCAACGCCAATTGCTCCGAGATTTGAGCTACAACGGTTGTAAGGGAGTCTTGGCCCGCCTTCAAGGAAGCATTGACCTTCTTTTGCTCGACCATAAACTCCTCCACTCTAGCTTCGAAGTCGGATCGTTGTTGAGCTTGTGGAGGGTTTTGATTTCTCCACCCTTGATTGTATCCGGGCGGCCTATAGGGTGGAACTTGTTGCTTCGGTGGAAAATTTTGTTGTGGAGGCCCCCTCGGTGGATAGTGTTGTTGTTGTGGTGGTGGTGGTGGTCGAGCTTGTTGAGGTGGTTGTTGCGGCGGGTTCAAAGCTCCTTCATTGTTGGCATAAGAGAAACCGGGATGGTTTCTTGTGGCCGGATTGGCCCAATATCCTTGATTCCCCGCGACATATTGAACTTGCTCCAAGGATCCCTCTCCTTGCTCTCCTCCCAAATACATAGCTTGAGATTGGTCTTGCCAATCACACATTTGATTCGTTGGTACGGATGTGGAAGGGGTTCCTTGGGGCTCCGTGATATACTTCTCCAGTCTCTCCACTACCTTGTGGAGAGAATCAAACTTGCTTGTCAGCTCCGCTACGGCCTTTGCCTCATAGATGCTAGTTGGCTTCAAGGAGGACGTAGAGTGTCCTCGCTCATCGCCCCATTGTTGATTGTTTGAGGCCATCTCCTCAATTAGGGCCGTAGCTTCGTCGGGAGTCTTCGATAGGATGGCACCATTCGCCGCGGCATCAATAATTTGCTTGGTCCCCGGTTGGAGACCATTGTAGAAGCTATGAACTAGCTCCCAATCTTCAATGCTATGGTGAGGGCATTGATGCTGCAGATCTTTGAAGCGCTCCCAAGCCTCATAGAGTGTCTCTTGAGGTCCTTGCTTGAAGGACATAAGAGCACTCCGAATCTTTACCGTCTTGGAGGGCGGATAGAACTTGTCAATGAACGCACTCGCCAACTCGTCCCATGTGGTAAAGACTCCCTCAGCTTGCGTCCTCAACCAATAAAGTGCTTTGTCCTTTAATGTGAAGGGGAAGAGGCGCAGTCTGATGGCATCGATGGAGACCCCCGTCATCTGAAATGTGGCGCACTTCGACAAAAATAACTGGATGTGGTAGTGGGGATTTTCATGGGCATTCCCATGAAATGGATCCTGCTGCATCAGAACCACTAGTCCAGTCTTCAGCTCAAAATTCTTGTCAGCCGCCAACTCCGGCATGGCAATGGATGAGGTCGTAGAAGAGGTCTTAGGCCGAAGCCTATCTCGAATAGAAATAATCCTCGCCATTCTTGCCGCTAATTGTTCCGCAGTTTTCGGGTTGGTCATAAACCTCCCTTCCGGATCTTGTCTTCTCTCCGCTCTGATTCTCCGCGCAGTACGCTCAATCTCGGGATCAAATAATATAGCTTCAGGGTCCGCCGTTGATCTCGTGTTCATGCACGGGAAAACAAAGTTTCAAAGAAGTGATTAGCACAATGGAAGGGTTAGATAAAAAATAATGAAATAAAAACAAAAAGAAAGAAATAGCTAGGGTGGTAAGATCAAACACAATCGCCTCCCCGGCAACGGCGCCAAAAACTTGATCGCTCCGGAATGTAACCCAAAAGTGCGACCGTGTAGTTTTACCGCAAGCGCACGGTGTAGCGGCGAGCGGGTTATCGAACACAGGGAGGACGAATGAAAGTGCTTGCTCCGAACAACCTGGCTATTAAGAACGGAAAAGAGAGAATTTGCCTTTGGCGATCCTGTCACAATCGTCAGACAAAGTACGAAGATATCAAATCAAATAAAAACGCCTAGGGAATGGGGAATCCCCGCTACTCACCGTATCTCGTCAATGTGATTCATTGGTATCAAAATTGCTAGGGTAGAATCTCGGATGAACTAGTTGCAACTGAATGTAAAACCTAGCTCACGCTCTCGCGCTGTTGCCGGTCTATAGCTATCCTAGGTTTGGGTCCAATCTCTTGCAAACCCTAGCCTAGGTAAGCTAGCATTAGGATCAACATCATCGTTCAATCGCGCCCCGAGCCCACTCTCGTGCAAACTCGGGCCGCGACCTAGGTTGGGATAGTTCCTACCCGTCCAATCTCTTGCAAACGGGTATCGGCACGGAATTGCAACCGAGAACCCTAGTATCGGTCCAATCTCTTGCAAACCGATACTACGGAAACTCGATTCCAACCCAATTCGGATTTCTAGGGTTTCCTATCGAATTGGGATCCAATCTCTTGCAAATCCCAATCGGTATGAACTCCTAGCCATCCGTAGTAAATCGATCCCAAACTAACCCTAATAGCAATTCTAGCAATATTTCCACCAATTCATCACAAATAAGAAATTGGGCTCGTAGGGTTCATCCCCACGCCCCAAGACGTATAGACTACTCACAATTCATAGCACAAATACAAAAATAATCAATGGAATTAACTAGAGAATTCATCACAATATTCAAATAAGCAATAAAAATAGTATTTTTAGAGGAGAGAGAGACAAACCAATAGAGTTCTTCCAAGAATCCAACAAAAACCAACTTTTCTCTCCTCTCCAATCACAAGAATCTAAAGCTAAAAAGTTAATCTAAAAAGCTGCAAAAAGTAAAGAGAAAAGCTCCTAAACCTAGGGTAAAAACAGGGGTTAAATACCCCCCAAAATCGTCCAAAAAACTGTGACCAAAATGCCCCTGCGCAGCCTGAAAATCGCAATTTTCGCTACAGGCAGCGCGTCGCACTCGGCCGAGTGACAAAAGTCGCTCGGCCGAGTGACAAACCCTGAGAATTTCCAGTAAGTCTGGGTCTTCGGGGGTCTTCACTTCGGGGGTCGCTCGGCCGAGTGAGTTGTCGTCACTCGGCCGACGGCTTCTTGGTACTCGGGCGGTCGGCATTTTCCACTCGGCCGAGTGGGTCTTCTGAAGCTCAGGCAGAAGAAAAACAGTAAGTTGGCAATTTTTGATGGGCTTCGTCTGAGTGCCACTCGGGCGGACGGAGTCTCGTCACTCGGCCGATGTGGCTTCCGACGCTCGGCCGAATGCACACATAAAACGTGTCCGATCAGGTCGGCCGAGCGGTGTCTCGCTGGTCGGCCGAGTGACTCCTTCACTCGGCCGAGTGAGACACCAAAAATGCCCAAACAGCTTGTTTTGGCCTCCTCGTCGCTCCTGCGACGTTCTTTCTTCTTCCGCTCCTCTCCAATAGCAAAATACCCCTCGGGGAGGTCATCGGTGGCACTCTGGAGTAGGTGTATCAGGGGATCACTCCAAATCGCTCCAAATCTCCTGAAATACGACAAAAACAACAAATCGTGAAAAGCATCGCAATTTTGTCGATATATCGTGAAAAACGTGATTTGGGCGATCTAAATGGCATGCAATCAATGCGGAAAAAGGTGTAAAATAAGGAGTGATCAACAATCAAACTAGAAATGAATTGGAGTCTAAGGACAATTGATCTAATGATGTCCTAAGACTGAATTGAAGATGTGTGTGAGTGCTCCATCAATGTTCTACTTCTAAGCTACATACTAGAAGAGGTAAAAGAAATTTACATTGACGAATTCTCTCATCTATCCATCGTGTTATAGTGTGTGACCCAAATCCGATTTATTGACCCGACCCGAAGAGCTCGCGGTGTGACATTTATTGGGAAATTTTCAGGGCTCTGTGGTGGTAGCGGAGGGATCGGGCCGATATAAATATGGACCTTTTCTGTTTTCCCCATATAAATATGATGTAATCTAGGGTTTCGGCTTTAACCTATTTTTTAGCCGCCACACTTCTCCCCCTTTTGTACCAGATCTTTGATATAGTGAATTTCTCTCCTCTGCCCGTGGTTTTTCCCCGTCTTGGGGTTTCCACGTAAATCTGTGTGTTTTTGCTTGTGTTTTTCATTGTCTGTTCTTGATCAATCTCATAACAAGTGGTATCAAAGAGAGGTTCGATTTTTCCGCTAATGGAAACAATTAAATACGACATTCCGCTTTTGGATCGCAACACCAGATTTTCGCTATGGCAGGTCAAGATGCGGGCTGTTCTCGCACAGATGGATTTGGATGATGCGCTGCTAGGGTTTGATAAGATGCCCTCATCTTGGACGCTGGAGGAAAAACATCGTAAGGATCGAAAGGCCCTATCTCAAATTCACCTTCATCTGTCAAATCAGATTTTACAGGATGTTTTGAAGGAGAAAACCCCCGCTGCTTTGTGGTTGAAGTTGGAGCAGTTGTGCATGACGAAAAGTCTAACCAGCAAACTGCATCTGAAGCAGCGATTATATTCTCACCGTATGATTGAAGGTACGTCTTTGGATGAACACTTAGCTATCTTTAAAGAGATTGTTTCTGATCTTGAGACATTGGAGGTTAAGTATGATGAAGAAGATTTAGGGTTGATTCTATTATGTTTGCTGCCTTCTTCATATATGACTTTCAGAGATACTATTTTATATAGTCGTGATACTCTAACAATAGATGAAGTTTATGATGCTCTATTCTCCAAGGAGAAGATGAAGCAGCTTGTGACAGTATCTGAAGGTCAGGGAGAGGGCCTTATTGTTCGAGGGAGGCCACAAGAGAGAAATTCAGGAGGTGAGGTGAGAGGAAGATCGAAATCTAGCAACAGAGACAAGATCTGCAGGTACTGTAAGAAAAAGGGGCACGTAAAGTCTGAATGTTATAAGTTGCAGAATAAGAATAAAAGAGCTGCTGGCAATCAGAAAGGAAAACAACAGGAAAATTCTGGTGAAGCTGGTGTTGCTGAAGATAATCACAGTGATGGGGAGCTTCTAGTTGCTTCTGATGGTGACTCCAAATCTTGCGAGGATTGGATTCTTGATTCAGGTTGTACTTTTCATATGTGTCCTAACCGGGACTGGTTTTCAACATATGAAACTGTCTCTAAAGGTGCAGTGTTGATGGGAAATAATGCATCTTGCAAGGTAATTGGCATTGGGACTGTCAGAATTAAGATGTTTGATGGAATTGTCAGGACACTTGGTGAAGTGAGACACGTTCCAGATCTGAAGAGGAATCTTATATCCTAGAGTACTCTTGATTCTAAAGGGTACAAGTACACTGGTGAAGGTGGAGTTCTGAAGGTTAGCAAAGGTGCCCTTGTTGCAATGAAAGGATAGAGAAGATCTGCAAACTTATATGTCTTGCAGGCTTCTACAGTTACAGGTGATGCAGCAGTAACTACGCCTTGCTTGTGGTGAGATTACTAGACTTTGGCATATGCGTCTTGGACATATGAGTGAGAATGGAATGGCTGAATTAAGCAGAAGAGGACTTCTTGATGGTCAAAGCATCAGTAAATTGAAGTTCTATGAGCATTGCATTTTTAGGAAGCAGAAGAGAGTTAGATTCATGAAAGGCATCCACAATACAAAGGGTGTACTTGATTATATACATTCTGATCTTTGGGGACCGTCTAAGTGCCTTCTAAGGGAGGCGCTAATTATATGCTCACCATCATTGATGATTTTTGCAGAAAAGTTTGGGCGTTCTTCTTGAAGCAAAAACGTGATGTGTTAGCTACATTTAAAGAGTGGAAGATTATGACTGGAAGCAAACAGGGAAGCAGATAAAATATCTCCGCATTGATAATGTCTTGGAGTTTTGTTCTGATGAGTTTAATGTTTTATGCAAATCAGAAGGAATCATGAGACATCGTACAATTCGTCATACTCCGCAGCAAAACGGTGTGGCAGAGCGCATGAATAAGACATTGATGGAGAAAGTACGTTGTATGCTCTCTAATGCAGGTTTAGCTAAGTCTTTCTGGGCCGAAGCCGCTTCTTTAGATTACTTCCTTGTTAATCGCTCTCCTTCTACTGCCATCGAAAAGAAGACTCCACAAGAGGTATGGTCCGGTAGTCCTGCTAGTTAGTCTGATTTGAAGGTTTTTGGTTGTCCTGCATATACTCATGTTTATAATGGGAAACTGGAACCTAGATCTATAAAGTGTGTCTTTATTGGCTATAAACCTGGTGTTAAGGGATATAAATTATGGTGTCCAGAAACTGGAAAAGTCTTAATCAGTAGGGATGTTATCTTTGATGAAACTGCTATGCTTTCTGACTCGTCTTCTAGAGATACTTGTGATAAAACCCCACAGAAATCAAGCACGCATGTTGAGTTTGAGATTCAGTCAGGACTTATGCCAAACTCTACATCTCAGTCCAGTTCAGAGATGCAGGATGGTGCTGCTCCCTCACCACCACGAATCACACCTCAATATTCTATTGCTAAAGACAGGCCTAGGAGAGATATAAGGCCTCCGCAGAGGTTTGGTGAGGCTGATTTGGTTGCTTATGCCTTAAATGTGGCCGAAGGTATTGATTCTAGTGAAGACCCTTCTACCTACTCAGATGCAATTAATTGTAATGATTCTGACAGATGGATGATTGCCATGCAAGAGGAGATGTAATCACTGCATAAAAATGGCACATGGGACTGAGTACGATTACCTAAGGGTAAGAAACCTGTTCGTTGCAAATGGGTGTTTAAAAGGAAGGAAGGAATACCAGAAGTTGAAGAAGCCAGATATAAAGCAAGACTGGTTGCAAAAGGCTATAGCCAGGTTCCAGGTGTAGACTTCACAGATGTGTTTTCTCCATTTGTAAAGCATAGTTCGATTCGAGCTTTGCTTGGTATCGTTGCCATGCACGATTTTGAGCTTGAGCAGTTAGATGTGAAGACAGCTTTCTTGCATGGAGAACTTGAGGAGGACATACACATGCAACAACCAGAGGGCTTTATAGTCTCAGGAAAGGAAGACTTTGTTTGCTTGTTGAAAAAGTCTCTTTATGGCCTTAAGCAATCGCCTAGGCAATGGTATAAGAGGTTTGATTCATTTATGACCACTCATGGGTTCAAAAGAAGCAGTTATGACAGTTGTGTCTATTTTAAGAAGAGTGTTGATGGCTCGTTTGTTTACCTACTCTTATACATCGATGATATGTTAATAGCAGCCAAGGATAAAGAAGAGATAAGAAAGGTCAAAGTGCAGCTTAGTAAGGAGTTCGAGATGAAAGATTTGGGAGCGGCAAAGAAGATACTTGGGATGGAGATTCTGAGAGATAGAAAAGCAGGAAAATTGTACCTTAGTCAGAAAGGTTATATTGAGAAAGTTCTCTGCAGGTTTAATATGCAGAAATCCAAACCTGGTACTACTCCATTAGCAGTTCATTTCAGACTTTCATCTACTTTATCTCCACAATCAGATGATGAGATTGATTATATGTCATGAGTTCCATATTCTAGTGCAGTGGGATCTCTCATGTATGCTATGGTCTGTTCACGTCCAGATTTATCATATGCTGTCAGTGCAGTTAGCAGGTACATGGCAAATCCTGGTAAAGAACATTGGAAAGCGGTCCAATGGATTTTCAGATACTTACGTGGCACTACTGATATTTGTTTGCATTTCGGGAGAAATAGAGATGGAGTCATCGGTTATGTAGATTCTGATTTTGCTGGAGACCTTGATAAAAGGAGATCACTTACAGGGTATGTTTTTACTGTTGGTGGTTGCGCTATCAGTTGGAAAGCTACTTTGCAGACTACAGTTGCACTGTCAACTACAGAGGCTGAGTACATGGCTATTACAGAGGCTTGTAAGGAAGCTATTTGGTTGAAAGGACTGTTTGGTGAACTTAGTGAAGATTTGCAGATTACAACAGTCTTTTGCGACAGTCAGAGTGCTATTTTCCTTACAAAGGATCAGATGTTTCATGAGAGAACAAAGCACATCGATGTGCGGTATCATTTTGTGCGTGAGATTATTGCTCGTGGTGATATTGTAGTGAGCAAAGTTAGTACACACGACAATCCTGCTGATATGATGACCAAGTCACTCCCTATAGCCAAGTTTGAGCATTGCTTAGACTTGGTAGGTGTTCGTTGCTGAGTTAAGCCCTTTGGGGCTTTTGTGGAAGAGGTGGAGATCAGTTTCATTGAAGATTGTGCGTATTATTCCTTGCATTGGAATTCGTGTCAAGGTGGAGATTGTTAAAGTGTGTGACCCGAATCCGATTTATTGACCCGACCCGAAGAGCTCACGGTGGGACATTTATTGGGAAATTTTCAGGGCTCTGTGGTGGTAGCGAAGGGATCGGGTTTAACCTATTTTTTAGCCGCCGCACTTCTCCCCCTTTTGTACCAGATCTTCGATATAGTGAATTTCTCTCCTCTGCCCATGGTTTTTCCCCGTCTTGGGGTTTCCACGTAAATCTGTGTGTTTTTACTTGTGTTTTTCATTGTCTGTTCTTGATCAATCTCGTAACACATCGCATGAGCTTGAAGTCTTCACGAACATCCAATCCATGTCATTTGCCTTCAATGAACTTTGTGAGTCATCCATTGCTAGAAGATCTTCATAATTTGCTTAGGCAATGGATTAACTGCAAAATAGGGGATTAGTCACAAGTATTTAAGTTTGCTCATCATTAACACCAAGTAGGGAGAAGTCCAATACTCAACATTCTCCCCCTTTTTGATGATGACAAACAAACATAAACAAAAAGATAAATAATTGTGCGTAATGAAAACTTACTCCCCCTACATCTGCCAATCAAGTTAGTCAACAAATAATAGGGCATCTACATATCAATTGAAGCAAATGAGTAAGATATGCATGATTTTAATTCAAGAAATCTAGGAATTAAAATCCCTATTCTTTGTAATCTTACTCCCCCTGAATCTAAGGCAACTTCAATCTTAGAGTAAAAGTGTTAGAACATACGTAGCACATTCATTATGAATCTTGTTTATTTCTCTCCCCTATGGCATTATCCAAAAAGGTGGGAGTAAATAACAACAACAATATTCGTGCTAAATACGAACTAACAATCAAGGAGTATAAAGATATATAGAATCAAAAGCTCATAAAAGCACATCATATACTTATGTGAATAGAGGAATTAAAGTCCAATATCAACATTTTAGATATAAAAAACAAAAATAGATTCAAAAATGCATCACATCAGAGATATCATGAATAATCCAATATCAAATCCTATATTGTCTCAAAAACACATCAGAAGAGAATACATCATTCATGGAGACAATGAGGCAACCATCACACAGATAAGATAATCAATTATACACGGTGTGAAATAAAAGACGAAACTGCACCATCATATATATATATATATATATATACACACACACACACACACACTAGTCATAACCCGTGCCCATAGGGCACGGCGAAGGTCGTCTCCCGAGTGCGAAACCAATATAGATATAGATATCTCTTATCCAATTTCTCTTGTCCAATATCTCTTGTCCAATTTCTCTTGATAACATCCCTCTTTTATAATATAGATATCTCTTATCCAATTTCTCTTGTCCAATATCGCTTATCCAATTTCTCTTGATAACATCCCTCTTTTATAATATAGATATCTCTTATCCAATTTCTCTTCTCCAATATCTCTTGACCAATTTCTCTTGATAACATCCCTCTTTTATAATATAGATATCTCTTATCCAATTTCTCTTGTCCAATATCTCTTGTCCAATTTCTCTTGATAACATCCCTCTTTTATAATATAGATATCTCTTATCCAATTTCTCTTGTCCAATATCTCTTGTCCAATTTCTCTTGATAACATCCCTCTTTTATAATATAGATATCTCTTATCCAATTTCTCTTGTCCAATATCTCTTCTCCAATTTCTCTTGATAACATCCCTCTTTTATAATATAGATATCTCTTATCCAATATCTCTTGTCCAATATCTCTTGTCCAATTTCTCTTGATAACATCCCTCTTTTATAATATAGACTAGTCATAACCCGTGCCCGCGGGCACGGTTCATTTAAGATTTCCCCTGCGAAATCTTTGTTCCCCGAAAAATTATTTCCACGGCCAAAATTTAACAGAACAATAAATTAGCGTAAAAATATTTAGCGTAACGGGCCCCTTCGGCGCGGACGGCTTCGACGCGAAACAACAAATTCGGTGCAGGCGCCTTAGGCGTGAAAAAACAAATTCGGCATCGAACAACAAATTCGGCGCGGACGCCTTTGACGTGGAACAACAAATTAGGGTAAAAAATATAGCGGGGCGCCTTCGGTGCGAGCGCCTTCGCGCGGGCGCCTTCGGCAACAAACATCAGGGTATTTTACGCTAATTTGTTATTCCTCTAAATTGTTTTACGCTAAATTTTTTATTCTGTTTAATTTAATGGGTTATGTTTCTCCACAATGTTTCCCACTGCACTTTTAATTTCAAATTTTAGGTTTCCAATGCACCTTTCTCCCCTAATTTAATCTCCACAATTTTTTCCAAGACACTTCTAATTTAGTTTTCCACAAACAATTTAGTTTTCTCCCAAAATTTTAGTTCCTCCCAAAAATTAGTTCCATTCAGATTTAACATGTGTTCTAAAGGCTCAATTCATTTAAAATATTTCTCTCAAAATATTAGATCCCCTAATTTAAAACTAACAACAATTATTAAAGCACAATTACTGTTATTTAGTTCCACTTAAAAATTTTGGTCCAAACAAAGACTTTATTTTTCCTGGAAAAAATTTAATCCCCTTAAATTTAATTCGCTTCATATTTAGCTCCCCCATAATTTTCAAAAAAATCTATCCCACCCATCAAAATATTAGATCCCCTAATTTAAAACAAACAACAATTATTAAAGCACAATTACTGTTATTTAGTTCCACTTAAAAATTTTGGTCCAAACAAAGACTTTATTTTTCCTGGAAAAATTTTAATCCCCTTAAATTTAATTCGCTTCAGATTTAGCTCCCCCATAATTTTCAAAAAATCTATCCCACCCATTGAATCTTTTGCAATCCTATCCATCTTTTTATCCACCTCTTTGTTCTAGCCAGCTAACCCATTTAAACACAATCCAAAAAATTTCAATCCTTTCCAAACATTTTGTTTCTCCCAAAGAATTTAGTACCCTACAAAAATTTTAGTTTTCTGCCAAAATTTAGTTCCACCAAATTTATTTTTTTCCAAAATTTTAGTTCTTTTCAAATTTAGTCATACACGTGCATTAAGGGCATAGTTCATTTGAAATAACTCCCTTAAAAGCTTCGATCACCTAATTATAAACAAACAACAATAATTAAAGTGTAATAATTTTTATTTAGTTCCTCCTAAAATTTTAATTTCTTCCAAAAACTTATTTCCATACAGATTTAGTGCCCCTCAAAATTGTAGAGTTTTTCCTTGAAATTTTCATCATACCAATTAATTCCCTAAGATTCAATCACATTCGTCTTTTTACCCGTTCTTTTACCATAGTTAGCAAACCCATTGAAAAATAGACAATTTTTTTCAAAAAAGCCAAAAAGAACTAAAAAGAATTACAAAAATCGACTAAGTTTTAAAAAATTTACAGAAATCGACCAAGTTTTAAAATATTTACAAAAATCGACAAACTTTTGCCACGCCAATTTTCGAGAGAAAATTCGGCACCTACATGGCAGTTTCAAAAATGTCTGGGATTTGCAACCCTGCCATTTAGGATTGGTGACCGACTTTATAAACTTCCCGGGAACTTGCCGGTTTCTCAACTCCAACATTTTGGATTTCGGGATCATTGGCTGTTGTACATAGATCATTACAGTGCAATTGGCCTTTCCCTCTGGTGCAGGAGGGGTCCAAGTTCAATTCTCAGGTTTCCCCTTGGGTGCGAGAGGTTCCAATAATCAGAATGTCACCTAAATTTTTTTTTGTTATGAATAGGCCCATTGGGCCAATTGGGTATCCAACCCACTATTGAAAGCTATAAATACAAGGGTAGGGGGCTCTTAACCCTCTACACCTATTCTCCCTATATTTCCCTCCACAACACGTTATCAGCACGATCACGCTCGTTGGAGGAGACGGCGGCTCGCGGGGAAGGAGATCCATCAATCGCTCAGATTCAAGAAGATCGTAATCTTCTCAACGGGGAGTGAAAAAGGCATCCTTCACCAACCGTCGCCTAGATTCCTCGTCAAATCTAGAGGTAAAAATCAAAACTTTTTAGATCTAAACTTGCTTTTCTCATTAGATCTGCATGTTTTAGGATCAAAAAGTTTATAAACACGGTAAAATTCAATTTTTTATTAGATCTGCATGCCTAAAACAATAAAAATCTGTTTTTAGCGATCTAAATAGTTGAAAAATCCGTTTTTTACCACCCGCCTTTGATCCAAAAATCCGCACTCCCGTAGGGCGAAACGACGACGCGTCTCTAGCGCCGCCGGCGGAAATCGCACGCCACGGCTTGAAGCCGCGGCCAGCAGCCGCGGCCTGCAGGCCGCGGCCAGCAGCCGCGGCCTCAGGCTGCGGCCAACTGCCGCGGCCTGCAGGCCGCGGCCAGCAGCCGCGGCCCGCCGCTGCAGCGGCCGCGGCCCGCAGCCGCGGCCCGTCGCCGCCACGGCGGCCGCGTCCTACGCGGCCAGCCGTCGCGGCGACACGCCGCGGGCCCCCTAGGGTTTCCTGAAACCCTAACCCTAACGGGCCATTTTTCGGGGGAGGCCCAATTTTAGCCATAATGGGTTGTTTTCAGGGCCCAAAAGGCCCGAAAATTAGCCCATTCACATAAATTATTTTTCTTTTATTTATTTTTGGCCCTAAAAAGCCCAAAATAATTAAAAGAAATTTTGAAAGGGTTTTTATAGCGGTAAAATAAAACATTAAAGTATGGATCAAAAGGCAAAAGTTTTTCAAAAAAAAAAGGTTTTTTGCACGTCGCACACAAATTTAAATTATTTTAAATGCCTGTGTTTTGATTATCTGCGTGGTTGTATGTCTCGAATATATTATCTGCGTGGATGTGCAATATTAGGCTATGTTTTTAGGGATCAGCCAGGTTTCCGACACCGTTTTAAATTCCTGCAATGTTTCTTTTTTGAGAGAAATTTTGTATGTGAGGATGAAAATGTAAAAAGAAGACCGAATGACACCAAAAAGAAGCTGAAGGCGTTCGCTCAATGAAGATAGGGGATTCTCTCTGAAGTTCCCGAGTTGTACTTTATTTTTCATGCATTTATTTTGATGTAACTTCGGACTGTACTTCTTTTTATTTTTCGGTGTCGGCTGGCTGATCCCCATAATCCTAAGTCATTTTTCTGTTTCATTGTTTATGCATTAACTGCGTGGTTGTTAATTAGCTTAAATACCATGTTTAATGTCACAATGAAACTTCTTAACAGCATGCGTGAATGTTAATCTTTATTAATTAATTATTCACATTATCTGAGAAAAAAAAGCATGTATGTTAAAATCACATTAATTAAATTCATGCTATGAAAATGTTTACATTACATGCGTGGATGTCTATCTTAATCAGTCTTAATGATACATGCTGTTTTTCTTTATATTGCTAGATCATTAAATGGCCAGACTTGCAAATGTCTACTTCTCGGTCCTGAAGGCCGATGGGTCAAACTACCTGAGTTGGCAGTTGGACCTGAAGTTCCATCTGCGCTCTCATGGTTTCAGTCTCACACAGACTGAAAAGGCAACAACAAGTACTGCCCCAGCAAACAAGGAGGCTTCAGTGGAAGCACCTCATACAGAGGAAGTTTCCGATATATTAAAGGCGAAAGCCATTATATATATCAGGAAACACTTAGACTCGACCTTAAAGGACGAGTACCTCACTGTAGAGGACCCTTACGAGCTTTGGGATGCACTCGAGGAGAGGTACAGACATCAGAGGGATGTCATACTCCCCCGTGCATAGTACGAGTGGACTCACCTCCGCATACAGGATTTTAAATCCGTAGCGGAGTACAACTCAGCTCTCTTCCGCATCACCTCACGCCTGAAGTTGTGTGGTGAACCAGTGACGGAGTTGATGTTGCTGGAAAAGACGTTCACGTCTTTCCACGAAAAGGACATGATCCTTATGCAACAATATAGAGAGAGGAAGTTCACAAAGTACTCTGACCTGCTTTCATGCCTGCTTATGGCTGAACAGAACAGAGACCTTTTGATTGCCACCCACAACCTGCGCCCTCCTGGCTCCGCTCCATTGCCACCTCCTGCAGAGGCTCACTTCCAGTCTTCCCTGAAGAAGAAGACGGACAAAAAGGCAAAATTCCAGAAATGGAAAGAACAGAATCAGCAGAAGAAGGCCGCTCCCCCAGCTCCTCCTCAGAACCAGAAGTTCGTGGACAAAAAGCAGAAGAGGATTCCCAACAAAGGTGGCACTCCCAAGAAAGACTAGGAGGACAAGTGCTCTAAATGCGGAATGACGGGCCACTGGTCCAGAATCTGTCGCACAGCAAAACACCTCCAGGACCTCTACCAGGCAAGCCTCAAGCCTCGAGCTGAGACAAACCTGATTGAGAGTGCAGCGTTGGCAGAGACCTCATGGACTCCTGAAGACTTCATGGGAGATGACACTCTCTAGATCTGGACCACTTCTATGTACTAGCAATGTATCTTCAATTTATGCATCGTATCTAGTTTTATTTCCATGTCAAAACAATATTTTGAGCATTTATCTTTATGAAAGTAGATCTTTTCTCTTCATTTATTGCTTGAATGTCTTTCCCCTTTTTTTAGATATGGAACTTATCTGCCTAGTGGACAGTGCATCGACACACTCGATCCTTCAAAACATAGACTACTTCACGAGCGTAAGTAGCTATTCTGGCCCCCTGAGAACAATCTCAGGACCAACAAACATAATCGAAGGATCAGGGGAAGCAATTATATTACTACCCGACAACACAAAAATAACACTTAAAAATGCGTTATACTCCCCTAAATCCATCCGAAACCTCCTAAGTTTTAAAGACATCCGTTTAAACGGATATCACTTAGAGACGGTCGAGGAAGATAAAAGGGAATACTTGCTTGTAACGGCTCTTACAAATGGTTCAAAAACCATTCTGGAACGTTTCAAGGGACTCCCTTCGGGACTCTACCAAACAAGTATACAAACTCCAGAAACATCCATGGTGGAGCACCTGCAGTGCCCCCAAACACCAGAATTTCAACTCTGGCACAGTCGACTGGGACACCCTGGTTCTGTTATGATGTACCGCATCATAAAGAACTCCAGGGGCATTGACCTGAAGAACCTGAAGATTCTTCAAAAAGGCAAATTCCCATGTCCACCCTGTTACAAGGGTAAACTGATCACGAGACACTCTCCACTGAAAGTGGATGTGGAGTCCCCCAGTTTTCTGGAAAGAATCCACGGAGACATTTGTGGGCCGATTCACCCATCAAGTGGTCCGTTCAGGTACTTTATGGTCCTGATAGACGCATCTACTAAGTGGTCACATGTGTGCCTACTGTCCACCCGTAACCTAGCACTATCTAAGCTTTTAGCTCAGATAATCAAGTTACGGGCCCACTTCCCCGACTACCAGATAAAGAAACTTCGTCTGGACAATGCGGGAGAGTTTACGTCACAAGTCTTTCTAGACTATTGCCAAGCTCAGGGAATTGAAGTCGAACATCCTGTAGCGCATGTTCACACCCAAAATGGGTTAGCAGAATCTCTAATTAAGAGACTGCAATGGATCGCTCGTCCATTATTACTTCAATCCTAGATGCCAGTGAATGCGTGGGGTCATGCAATTTTGCAGGCTGCATCTTTAATAAAATTAAGACCCTCTGGAGGTCAGTCATCTTCTCCAATGCAACTAGCACTTGGAGCACCACCAATTGTCTCACACTTGAGAATATTTGGTTGTGCAGTATACGTCCCCATAGCACCACCACAAAGGACAAAGATGGGTCCACAACGTCGCCTAGGCATTTATGTTGGGCTTGACACCCCCTCCATAATTAGATTCCTAGAACCCCTTACGGGGGACGTCTTTAAGGCACGTCTAGAAGACTGTGAATTCGATGAAACATCATTTCCAAGACTAGGCTCACAGACAAAGAAGCCCGAAGCTTCAGAAAGTATCACTTGGGATACAAAAACTTTATGTCACTTTGATCCGCCAACAAGCCAGTGTGAGGAGGAGGTCCTGAAGATTCTCCACATCCAAAACACTGTCCATCTCTTGCCGGACAAATTTACTGACAACCAGAAGATTGTCAAATCACACGTCCCTGCTGCTAACACTCCAGCTAGGATTGACATACCGTAAAATGGATGCAATCCGCCTGCAGCAGAAATGGTTGGACCTCTCAAAAAGAGAGGACGACCACCGGGATCCAAGGACCAAGTCCCTCGAAAGAGTAGGACCCTTGGCAATGGTAAACAAATACCACCACAGGATGCTAATATAAGCCCTGCTACCCCATCTATCCCAAACTCTCATGAAGAGGAAAAACCGGGAGAAAATGTAGTATCGATACACTATGTACGAACTGGGGAGTATTGGGACAGAAAAAGCACAACAATAGATGACACATTTACGTGCAATATTGCCATCAACGTCGCGTACTGCGACGATGATATTGAACCACACTCTCTGACAGAATGTCAAAGCAGAGATGATTGGCCAAAGTGGAAAGCGGCAATAGGAGTGGAGTTGGATTCACTCACCAAACACAAGGTTTTCGGACCAATAGTCCAGACACCAAAAAGTGTAAAACCTGTGGGTTATAAATGGGTATTTGTTAGAAAACGAAATGAACAGAATGAGATCGTACGCTACAAAGCAAGGCTTGTAGCGCAGGATTTTACCCAACGTCCTGGGGTGGATTTTGAAGCAACATACTCCCCGGTCATGGACGCGATCATCTTCCGATTCCACATTGGCTTAACAGCACAAGAGGGTTTAGATATGCAACTCATGGACGTGGTTACTGCATACCTATATGGCAACCTAGACCGAGAAATCTATATGAGATTGACTAACGGTTATTCTTTGCCTGCAGCACTAAAAGAGAGAGAACGTGACATCTACTCAGTGAAACTGCAAAGATCATTATATGGTCTAAAACAATCCGGAAGGATGTGGTATAATAGACTGAGCGATTTCCTTGCACAGCAAGGATTTAAAAACGACCCAGTCTGTCCTTGCATCTTTATAAGAGCAAAGGCAACATGATTTGTAATTATAGCCGTCTATGTAGACGACTTAAACCTCATCGGATCTCCTGAAGAGATCGCAAAGATTTCTAGAAGCCTGACAGAAACCTTCGAGATGAAAGACCTCGGAAAATCAAAATTCTGTTTAGGTCTTCAGATAGAACATCTTAAAGATGGGATCCTGCTACATCAGTCAACTTACACATCGAACTTATTGAAAAAGTTTCAGATAGATAAGTGCCACCCCCTCAGCACTCCAATGGTCGTCAGATCATTGAATGTACACAAAGACCCCTTCCGGCCGCTGGAAGAGGGGGTTGAAGTACTAGGCCCCGAAGTGCCTTATTTAAGTGCTATCGGTGCACTCCTTTACTTGGCTAACTGCACTCGCCCTGACATAGCATTTGCAGTAAACTTACTAGCTAGGTATAGTGCTGCACCTACACAGCGGCACTGGGCCGGAGTTAAGCATCTTCTGCGCTACCTCCAAGGGTCCATAGACTTAGGTCTATTCTACAGGAAAGAGGCATCAACTGGTTTAGTTGGTTATGCTGATGCAGGCTACAGGTCTGATCCTCATACAGAGAAGTCTCAGACCGGATACATGTTCACATATGGCAGCACAGCCATATCCTGGAGATCTGTGAAGCAGACCATGACGACCGTCTCATCCACTCACTCAGAGCTACTAGCGATCTTCGAAGCAAGTAAGGAATGCTTCTGGATACGCTCGGTGATTCAGCACATCCTCACCTCCACCGTCCTGACGACCGGCGTTCTTGCACCTACTACACTCCATGAAGACAATGAAACATGTATAGCCCAGCTACAGGACGGCTACATCAAAGGTGACAAGACAAAGCATATCTCCCCCAAGTTCTTCTGGACGCACGACCTTCAGAAGCAAAATCAGATTGAGGTACAAAAGATCCAATCATGTAATAACTTGGCGGATTTGCTTACCAAATCCCTGCCTACTAGTATCTTTGAGAAACTTGTATATGGGATTGGGATGAGGAGAGTGAGTAAATGTAAACTGGGTCAGGATGAGAGAACTATGAACTCATAGATACATAGGAGACTGATGTATAGATTCATAGGAAATCTGCAAGCCTGAAGCTTGGTCAGATAAGGGGGAGTCAACTGCAGAGTTGTACTCTTTTCCCTTGGCTACAGGTTTTTTCCCACTGGGTTTTCCGTAGTCAAGGTTTTAACGAGGCAACCTCGTTGACTCTGAATCCTGAAGTATCCACCCCTAGACACATCCCTAAAATAGGGGAAGTTATGGGTTAACTGTTCTTTCTTTAACAAGACAGTTACCCTAACTCGGATCCTGAAGAATCCACCCCTTATTCAATGTTGGTTGGATAAGGGGAAGTGTTATGAATAGGCCCATTGTGCCAATTGGGTATCCAACCCACTATTGAAAGCTATAAATACAAGGGTAGGAGGCTCTTAACCCTCTACACCTATTCTCCCTATATTTCCCTTCACAACATTTTTGTTTTTCTCAATCCTTCGGTTATATCATAATACTATAGTATAAATTAATCCACGTCTACTGGTGGAATTAAATTGGCAGAGGAATGTACGCATACAATATTTGCAAGTGGAATAAATTATTTCAAATGCTACACTTCTTAACCTCTCTTACTCATATTAACAGTATTCAATACATCACACAATCATTCTAGCCAACTACTATGGTGATGGCCATACTGATCGTATTCTGCAGACCGTGATTTCTTACGACTGTGTGCAAGTAGGTCATAGCATGAAATACCACCTGTATTTACAAAAAAATTGTTTAGTAATAGATGGTTAAACTTCCTCGACAAAACAGAATAAAAACATGCTATAGGAAAATAATTGTGGGTCCATATGAATTTGTATGTGTCCAGGGGTATTTGCAAGGTCAATGATGTTGCATGTGAGGCCGGGGGAATTTGATATATGTTGACATTGATAACAGAGCACATTCCACAATTTGTAGTGATAATATTCAAAGAAACTTTTTGTCATGGGAAGAACCTAATTGAATAATCCCCATCTCATCACATTCATCAAACTCCATTAGAGAAGATGACATTTTATTTCGACAAAAAATAGCTATTCCTAACTTTTTGCTTCTAACTTATAGAAAAATCAACTATAATAACCAAACACTTACATCAGCCACAACCAGCACAAACATTACATATATAAACACATCGTTGATAACAAAACAAACATTTAAAAAACGAACCGTAATATTTAAAAAATTGTATGTTCTAACAACACAAAGGCCTATCAAAAATTGATAATACCAATAACATATATGATGAACTAAAATTAACTAAACATTACCAAGTGAAATATAGCAAATATCAAATCTTTAACAGATGCGGGTCCTTACACGCCACAAGCAGACAAAACCTACCACATAATAGTTAGTTGACAAACCAAATTACATTCCCAACAAATTGACAAAAATTAACCAAAATTTCAAGGGATAAGACTGTAGAGAGTTCGTCGCTGACGCTTAAGATCGTAAACGATGTACATCGATGTCACCGTCTTCCGGCGTGCACGTTCGGTGTACGTGAGGGCATCACGGATGACGTTCTTGAGGAAGATCTTGAGTACCACAATCATCACCCTGCCATGGCGAGACAGGTGCCGGATCGAGGGCTACGCGAAAGCCTGAATAACACTGCTGCAAGCTCCACTTCATATAGACCCATATGTCTCTGTGTGCCCCAATTTTCATCACGGGCAGCCGATGAGAAGTAGTTGGACCGTGGACGCCCTGGGCAACCATTTGACCAAATGCCAACCATATGCTCTGCTGGTAACCCACTCGTGAGCTGTTCAACTTGGATAAATCAAATTTGCTTTGATTGCCAACAAAAATTTGGTCTACCCTTCACGAATCCTTTCTTCCCATCCCACAGCGAGACATTTTCCCTCTTTATTTCATTTTTAATCATTTTTATTTGTGCCGTTTATAAAGAGAGGTTCAATTCATTTTTATCCTGGGTTCGATTTTTATAAAGAGGTTCAATTCAGAGTCTCAGCACTCAAAGGGACTTGGTTCCGTGTTCACCATTGGATGGAGGCACGATCCGAGAGAGAAAACCCTCAACGTTTTGGTCCGTTGGATTATCAACTATCGGTTTTTCATTGGTGCTTATGTGCTTCTGTTGCCTTGGGATTGAAAGGAGATGGAATTAAATGTGGACATGGGCTTATGTTGCTTAGAAAGGACCGAGGATTAAATGGGGACGTGGGGTTCGTGTTATTTCAAAAAAAGAAAAGCTTGTGTTCTCCCAACAAATTTTTTTCTAACCCAAAATTTTCCCTCCAAAACTTGATGTGACATTACCACATATGATAAGTTCAAAATCTGCCCTCAATTGTAATATAGATATCTCTTGTCCAATATCTCTTGACCAATTTCTCTTCATAACATCCCTCTTTTATAATATAGATATCTCTTATCCAATTTCTCTTGTCCAATATCTCTTGTCCAATTTCTCTTGATAACATCCCTCTTTTATAATATAGATATCTCTTATCCAATTTCTCTTGATAACGTCCCTCTTTTATAATATAGATATCTCTTATCCAATTTCTCTTGATAACATCCCTCTTTTATATTATAGATATCTCTTATCCAATTTCTCTTGTCCAATATCTCTTGTCCAATTTGTCTTGATAACATCCCTCTTTTATAATATTATCCAATTTCTCTTGATAACATCCCTCTTTTATAATATAGATATCTCTTATCCAATTTCTCTTGTCCAATATCTCTTGTCCAATTTCTCTTGATAACATCCCTCTTTTATAATATAGATATCTCTTATCCAATATCTCTTGTCCAATATCTCTTGTCCAATTTCTCTTGATAACATCCCTCTTTTATAATATAGATATCTTTTATCCAATATCTCTTGTCCAATATCTCTTGTCCAATATCTCTTGATAACATCACTCTTTTATAATATAGATATCTCTTATCCAATATCTCTTGTCCAATATCTCTTGTCCAATATCTCTTGATAACATCCCTCTTTTATAATATAGATATCTCTTATCCAATTTCTCTTGTCCAATTTCTCTTGATAACATCCCTCTTTTATAATATAGATATCTCTTATCCAATATCTCTTGTCCAATATCTCTTGTCCAATTTCTCTTGATAACATCACTTTTTTATAATATAGATATCTCTTATCCAATTTCTCTTGTCCAATATCTCTTGTCCAATTTCTCTTGATAACATCCCTCTTTTATAATATATATATATATATATATATACACACACACTAGTCATAACACGTGCCCGCGGGCACGGTTCATTTAAGATTTTCCCCCGCGAAATTTTTGTTCCCAAACATTATTTACACAGTCAAATTTGTGCGGAACAAAAAATTCGGCGTAGAACAATAAATTCGGCGAGGGCGCTCTTGAGTCGGAACAATAAATTAGCGTAAAAATATTTAGCGGGCGCCTTCGGCGCGCGGGGTGGAAGTGTATAAGTGTGTGTGTATGGTGTGTGGGTAAAAAGTGAAATAAGAGGGTTTTTTAGCAAAAAAGGAAAATATGTGGTATTCTGCGCAAATGTAGTGATTGTGAGGGGTTTGAAAACAAAAGGAAAAAAGTGGTGTGGTTTCCAAACACTCATCTCAACCCTTCTTTTACCAAGATTAAATCCTAGCCATTCTTCTATCAACCTCTTTATACATCAGCTTGTCCCAGTCAGCCCTAAAATTCAAAAACCTTTGTGTTTTAATATATAGATATCTCAAAAGATGATATGAGTACACAGCAGATGGACATCACTATGTCCAACAAAAAATACATACATCATGATCCAAAAAATACATCATGATATCATCAAACATCAGTATGAAATATCCAACCATCATAACACATAAACTCCAACTGACACCACTCAAAAAAAACAAAATCTATGAGTGAGTGTCGCCAGGTGCTGCAGAGGAAGAAAGAGGCTCTGTGACAGCATGGGTATACTCTGGAGGAGGGTCAGCAGCAGAAACAGCTGCAGCATCGGCAGCATCCTGAGAAGAGGCTCACCAGGATGCACAACGACATCAGTGACGACGGGCTGCGGAGGCTCATGAGATAGAGGAGGAACAAAACGTCTCAGATGCTCAGGGAAGGGTATTCCCTGATGTTGGAATGATAAGGAAGCCAACTCATAAAGATCAGACACCATCTCAAGGAGGGTGTCAAAATGGGAGGAGCAGACGAAGATGGCAGGTCAGCAGGTGGAACTGTGGAGGAAGATGGGGCTGAAGTGGATTTCATCTTCTTTGATGCAGACTGCAGAGCCGAAGAGGACTTCGACTTCGCAGAATCATCAAGGAGAGGAGCAAAAGGCATGGGCTCGTAGGGAGACAAATCGATACTAAAATGTTGGAAGACAAGAGTGAGAAGGCCACCGTATGGAATATGAGCTGAGTAAGAAGTAAACTCGACAGTGTCCATCCTATCAAGGAGGACACCGGCCCAGTTCACGAACATCCCAGAGAAGATCACATACATACACCTCAGAATATCCTGAGAAGTCGGGTCAGATGATCCATACTTCGGCAGGATGTTGGACTTCACCAGGAGGTGAACAGCCCAACCCCTAGCCGAAAACATAGACGACCTAATACCAGAATCTAGGGCTGAGGGTATCTCACGGAACATGTCCCGAAGGACAGCCTGATCTAGCTCATCGACATCAGAAATGGAAAGGTCTGAAGGAAGAGATCCAGTAGAAGGAATCCTAAGTATGGTCCCTAAGAGAGTGGGATCAATATGGATGCGGGTTCCCTGGACAACAGTATCGATAAAACCAGTGGTGGAGTACTCACCGTGAATGCGGTTAGCATAGAAGAGCTTAACCAGAAATGGATAGGCTCGAGGAGACTCGCTCTGAGAGAAGCGAAAAAGGTCGACCAAATGAGTAGCAGATAGAATGTCTGAAATTCTCTCAGCAGTGAAGGCGGGGAAAACGATAAAGCGCTCATGAACAAGCTTGATCCCTAAGAGAGAGTGAAATTTTGCTAAGAAAAGATCATCTCGGCAAATGGGAACAAGAGGATCAGTAGGAGGAGCGACATGGGTGACTTCTGTAGAGCTCGACACAGAAGGAGAAGGAGCAGCCTCAGCGCTAGGCTCATTGATGCTAACACCAATGGGCTTGCGCTGATGCTTGAACAGGGGCTGAGTGTTTGAAGAAGAAGACCTTGAAGGAGAGTATCCCTGCGAAGCAGAATGCGAGGGAGAATCGGCAAGTTTGGTACGGGCTTTGAAGGGTTTCTTGTTCTTGGCTACGGTGGGTTTTCTAGGAGCCCTAGGTTTCTTAGAACCCATGATCTTCCCCTTACCCTTGGTCTTGGGAGCCATGGAGTCAATCAATCGAAAGAGATGAGATCGAAAGGCGATGAAAATAAACAAAGTAATCGCACGAGAGACTCAAGAGAGAGAGGCAGACCTAGTCAAGAAGACATGAAGATGCAATCGACACGCTGGGAGGAGGAGATTGACGGCGACGGCTGAGGAAAAGAGCGGGAAGACGAGCGGTTTTGAGTCAGAGGAGAGAGAAATCGTACGTCGAAATGAAACGTCTCGAAGTATATAAGAAGGGGCGAAATAATCTGGGCCGTTGGATCAAGGAATCGACGGCTCAGATCGAAACATCGAACCGCCACAACAGGAGACAGTCGACTGATGAACAAAAGTCAGTCGACTCTATGAAGGGATAAGAAATAAGCTTAGGATGACAGACAGTCGACTGTTGAGTAACATACAGTCGTCTGTCTGAGGGACAGTCGACTGTACTATACACATCAGTCGACTGACTGAGAATCAATAAACTTCATCAAACAGGCAGAGAGCTCTGAAAAAATTTCGACAAAGATGACAGGCGCCTGATGACTAAAATGCAGTCGCCTATTGAAACAACAGTCGACTGGAAAATTGTCATCAGTTGTCTGTGCGAAAGATATAAGTTTTTGACAGAGAAGATAGCTTAGGAGCAGTCGATTGTCGAAGGAATGACAGTCGTCTGTCCTGGTCCAAAAATACACAGTGAGATAAAAATCCAGAGAATATGAGCACTCACCCTAGGACCTATACTCTAATCACAAACTCATCATAAAAACAATGTAATACGATAAATCAATTGAAACACAAATCTCTAAAATCAATCTCAAAGAACTCATGAAATCACATAAATCTCAATTGCCTTTCCTAAACACATATAAATGATATATCAAATGAAGAGGCAACATGATGATATGAGCTCAAAAAGTGTTATAACATATATGTTGAGCTTCTAAATTTCAGATTTACCCATAATTCCTAATTCTTCACGCAACCTCATAAATGAATCTTCTTTAAGAGGTTTTGTGAAGATGTCGGCAATTTGTTTTTGGGTTTCAATGTACTCTAAGATGATGTCCTTCTTAGCTACATGATCATTTATAAAATGGTGTCTCACATCTATGTGTTTGGTACGTGAGTGATGTACCGGATTCTTGGAAAGACATATGGCACTTTGGTTATCAACCATGATCGGGTAAGTATCACAATTGACACCATAGTCCATAAGAGTGTGTCTCATCCAAAGAACTTGTGTACATGCAAGACCCATGGCAATATATTCTGCTTCAGTCGTAGACAATGACACCGAATTCTGTTTCTTAGAAAACCAAAAGACTAGGGAATTTCCTAGGAAATGGCAAGTGCCACTAGTACTTTTCCTGTCGGACTTGCATCTGGCAAAGTCGGCATCACTATATGAGAGTAACTCATATGTGCTAGATTTAGGGTATAGTAACCCATAATCTACAGACTAATTGAGATAACGAAATATTCATTTAACCGCAATCAAGTGTGACTCCTTAGGTCTAGCTTGATATCTAGCACACAAGCATACAGAAAACATGATATCGGGCCTACTAGCGGTTAAGTAAAGTAAGCTACCGATCATACCTCGATATAGACGAACGTCTACATCTATTCCGTTCTCATCCTTGTGTAGATGGGTAGTAGTACTTATGTGAGTCATTTTGCTTGAAGACAATTCCATCCCGAATCGCTTAATAAGCTCCCTTGTGTACTTTGTCTGATGTATGAAGGTTCCGTTCTCCATTTGTCGAATTTGCAGTCCAAGGAAATAAGTGAGCTCTCCCATGTGGCTCATCTCGAATTCATCCTTCATAAACTTAGAAAATTCTTGACAAAGATTAAAGCTAGTAGAACCAAAAATTATATCGTCTACATAAACTTGAATCAAGATAATGTCATTTTCATAATCTTTAATGAAAAGTGTAGAATCAACTTCTCCCATTTTAAAACCTAAATCCAAAAGAAAGGTCTTGAGTCGATTATACCAAGCTCTAAAAGCTTGTCTCAACCCATACAACGCTTTCTTAAGTTAGAAAACATGGTTTGGAAATTTTTCATGAATAAAACCGGGAGGTTGAGAAACATATACTTCTTCATTGAGAATCCCATTTAAAAATGCACTTTTAACATCCACTTGAAATAGTTTAAAATTCTTATGAGATGCAAAAGATAAAAGCAATCTAATAGCTTCTAATCTAGCTACGGGGGCAAAAGATTCTTCGAAATCAATACATTCCTCTGCCGGTAGCCTTGAGCTACTAACCTTGCTTTGTTCCTTGTGATGACCTCGTTCTCATCGGTCTTGTTCTTGAAGATCCATTTGGTCCCAATAACTTGGTGACCACTTGGAAGAGGAATGAGCTCTCAAACTTTATTTCTCTCGAATTTCATTAGTTCTTCTTCCATTGCCACTATCCAAGAGCTATCCTCACAAGCTTCTTGGATGTTCTTTGGCTCAATGGTAGAGACAAATGCGCAATGAGAGAATTCTTCAATTCTCGACCTCGTTCGAACACCCACACCAATATCTCCAATTATTTGGTTATGGGGATGGTTGCGAACGGTCGGATAAGCTTTGGGTATTCCTGCATAACTAGGAACATCTTCAACAATTTCATTAGTAGTGTTAGTCTCAATAATCGAATCATTAATCTTAACATTACTAAGAGAATCACAAATAACATCTGCACTATCATCAACAACATGAGGAAAATCAAAATCTTCGTTAAATGATACGTGTAGTGATTCCTCAATCGTTGAAGAAATTTTGTTGTATATCCGGTAGGCTTTGCTACGTGTGAAATATCCAACAAAAATTCCTTCATCGGATCTTGGCTTAAATTTATCTAGATAACCGAAAGTGTTCTTGATAAAACATTTTGAACCAAAAACACGAAAATATTTTACTCGAGGCTTTTTGTCATAAAACAACTCATAACAAGTTTTGTTCGTTCGGGGTCTCACTAGGATCCTATTGAGCACATAACATGCCGTGTGCACCGCCTCTGCCCAAAATTGTAGTCCAAGATGACTATCATGGAGCATAGTACGAGCACACTTAATAAGAGTCCTATTCTTTCTCTCTACAACACCATTTTATGGCAGTGCTCGAGGGAAGGAAAAGTTATGAGTTATACCGGTGTCATCACAAAACTTAGTAAAAGATTCATTCTCAAATTCTCCTCCATGATCACTACGGATAGTGATAATGGTGGATCCTAAGAGATTCTGAATCTTCTTTGCAAATTTGGTAAACTCTTCATAAGATTTATTCTTATTAGTTAAGAATGAAACCCAAGTAAATCTAGAAAAGTCGTCAACGACAACTAATCCATAATGAGCATTACCTAAAGAAGCGGTTCTAGTTGGCCCAAACAAATCTATATGAAGAAGTTTAGGGGCCTCTTAGAAGTAATCCCTTCTTTAAGCTTAAAAGATGATTTACTTAGTTTACCTCTTTGACATGAATCACAAAAGTTTTTCTTACTAAATGCAATTTTAGGAAAACCTTTGACTAGATCATGCTTAGCTAACTTATATAAGTGCTTGATGTGAACATGACCAAAGCGGCGATGCCATAATAGTTGTTCACTTGTATTAGCAACTAAGCAATGTTCTACGGTTTTAGGCAAGCTCAAATAATAAATATTTTTACGCCTAATACCGGAAAATAAAACATTTGAATCACAATCAACAATTGTACACAATCCTTCTCCAAAGTTAACCTTGTAACCTTTGTCACAAAGTTGACTAATGGAAATGAGATTGTGACACAAACCAATAACAAGAAATACATTAGTAATTAAAGGTTTTGAAGGGTTACCAACTATCTACTCCAATGATGGTTCCCTTTTGATTTCCTCCAAAAGTGACCGTTGCACCATCCTTGATGCTAATCACTTCGGAGAGCAATGAGGGATCTCCCGTCATATGTTTGGAGCAACCACTATCGAGAATCCATCCTTTCCCTTTAGAGCTAATTTGACCTTTATTGCTCTTTTTCTTTCTCTTGGGTACCTCGGTATCATCGGTGTCGGAATCACTCTCATCAGAGAGTGGATCTTCTCGTACCATGAAGCACATGTGGGCTCTCTCACCCTTCTCATCATCGGAATCACTTGATGATTCTTCACTTGAGTCATCGAATGTACCTACGAGTCCTTTCTTCTTGTCTCTCTTGTTCCTGTCGGACTTGTGGTACTTCGGAGCCTTCCACTTCTCTTTGTTTCTTAGCATTGGGCAATCCCCCTTGATGTGCCCTGGCTTATTACACTTAAAGCAAAGAGAGGAAGCATTATTAGTAGACTCAAATCTTTTTTAGAGGAAAATTTACCTTTGCGAAAGAAGCATTGGAACTTCTTTGCCATTTGGGCCATTTCACCCAAATCCATCTCATCTTCCGAATCTTCGCTATCGGAGGATGATGAATTGGCGTTGAATGCCAAAGCTTTCTTCTTGGCCTCCGAAGGATTCATTATAGCTCGAATATTTAATCGGTTCTCCCGCCTTATTTCATAAGACATGAGAGTCCCGATAAGATTCACAACTGTGTAATTCTTCAAATCGTTGACCTCCTCGATGACGATCGCTCTTCCTTCCCATTTGGAGGTCATTCCCATGATGATCTTCCTTACCTTTTCAGGTTCGGTGTATGTTTGGTCAATGGCTTCCAATTCATTGGTGATGTCGGTAAAACGTCCGTACATCGATGCAATGCTCTCATTTTCCTGCATATGAAACAAGTCGAAGTTTTACACGGCAACATATAACTTTTAAATTTTAACCTTGTTTGTTCTCTCATGGGTAACGATGAGATGGTTCCAAATTTGATATGCACTCTTACATGTGCAAATCTTGTTGAACTCATTCGGGTCCAACGCACAATGAAGAGCGTTCATTGCTTTTGCGTTGTTGACTTCGGCGGATTTTTCAGAAGATGTCCATTTTTTGAAATCCTCTTTGGTGGGCTCGACGTATTCCTTGTGGAGGGTTCTCCAAAGCAAAGCGCTCCTTAGGAACGTCTCCATCTGGAATTTCCAATAACCGAAGTTTGTGCCATAGAAACGTGGAGGACGCACCGTTGATTGACCTTCGAAAAGTGTGGACGCTCCATCACGGTCGTGATTGTTGTACGAAGGCGGCGGATGAACGTTGTTGTTGTTAGATGCCATAGCTATAACCTTGTGCTCTGATACCAATTGTAAGGACCCTGGCTATGGAGAAAACACTAGAAGGGGGGTTGAATAGTGTTTAAGCAATTTAAAACGATAGTTACACCAATTTAAATGCTAACCAACAAAATAATGCGGAATTGAAATTAAACCCAAAATGAAACAAATGCAAACGCAAGGATGTTTCAAGGGTTCGGATTACCCAAGTCACTTCCCGACTTGTTCCCGGTAATCCTACGTCCCTTCCACCCGGATACCTCCGGATACTCAAGTTAGAACCCTAACTTGAGGTTCCCTTAAAACCCACTTGTAGTAATCCTACAAGTGAAATCGAACTACAATCGATTGTCCTTGACTCCCACAACCTGGGAGCAAGCAACCCGCTCTCACAACCCGAGAGCAAATCCAAATAACGAAAGTTATGAAATATGAAAGCAACACTTACAATCACCTATGCCTTGAAGTAGAACTTGAAGGAGAAGTGTGTTGTGTGTTGAAGACTCTCTTGGAAGAGAGGAGAAAGCCCTTTCTCTTGACTGCACCAAAGAGTTATCTTCCAGGCATTTGGTGCAGTCAAGAGAAAGCCCTTTCTCTTGACTGCACCAAATGCCTAGAAGATAACTCTTTGGTTCTAGGTTGGAGAGCAAGAGATCAAAGATAGGAAATCTTAGGGCTTTGGATTTGAGAGCTTTAAACTTGAGAATGAAAGCTTGCAAGATTTTGCAATGGAATGAATAACATCTCAATGTAACAGTAGAAGTCCCTTATATAGGTTTCTCAAATCCACAAAACAGATTAGGCAAAAACCCAGTTGGAATCCGTGAGAAAAATCTCAACGGATAGAATCTGCGCTCGCGACAGTCGACTGTTGAGGAAACCACAGTCGACTGTTGCACAGTAAGCATGGGTAGGTGAGAATTCATAACGGTAACTTACCACGTGGACAGTCGACTGATGAAGCATAGACAGTCGACTGTTGAACCAACAGGCGACTGTAAATACTTCTACAGGCGACTGGACGAGAGATGGGTAAGTTGAAGGATTCTGGAAATCTTCTAAGATAACAGGACAGACGACTGATAAGGAAAAGACAGTCGACATTACTCAGAACAGACGACTGTAAATCCTTATACAGACGACTGTCAAATATCCTGAGAATTTCCAGAGAGCTGAGTCAACAAATTGGTTCACAGACAGACGACTGTTGCATCATAGACAGTCGACTGATCCATTGGACAGTCGACTGTATATTCAACAATAGTCGACTGGCCGTAAAATACAGATCAACAGAGTTTGGACAAAAGATAGAAAGGCGACTGATTTACAAAACACAATCGACTGTCACTTGGACAGGCGCCTGTGAATCGTTCATGAGTCGCCTGTGCGAATTAGACTGTAAAAGTTTGTGCATAACAGACGACTGTAGAACAAAACATAGTCGACTGTTTTTGAGACAGGCGACTGTAAAATGTTTAGCAGTCGACTGTTATATACAATTCAAGCACAATCAAACTAGAAATGAATTGGAGTCTAAGGACAATTAATCTAATGATGTCCTAAGACTGAATTGAAGATGTGTGTGAGTGCTCCATCAATGTTCTACTTCTAAGCTACATACTAGAAGAGGTAAAAGAAATTTACATTGACGAATTCTCTCTTCTATCCATCGTATGAGCTTGAAGTCTTCATGGAGCTTCAATCATCATCTACGAACATCCAATCCATGTCATTTGCCTTCAATGAACTTTGTGAGTCATCCATTGCTAGAAGATCTTCATAATTAGCTTAAGCAATGGATTAACTGCAAAATAGGGGATCAGTCATAAGTATTTATGTTCGCTCATCATTAACACCAAGTAGGGAGAAGTCCAATACTCAACATTCTCCCCCTTTTTGATGATGACAAACAAACATAAACAAAAAGATAAATAATTGTGCGTAATGAAAAATTACTCCCCTACATAGATGCCAATCAAGTTAGTCAACAAATTATAGGGCATCTACATGTACTTCCTTTCTTTCATGTACATTTGTTGGAGTGTATTGTGCAGTATGGATTGCAATAAATGCACACTATTTGGGTATTTTTGTACATCTCTGCATCGTGGCTATTTTGTTTTCATTGGTTAACTGCAGACTTGCAAATAAATCAAATAAATAATGGCCCCCTGAGAGCGGGTCGTTACAATTTTTAACTTTGTTCCTATTTTTTTGCTCAAGAGAAATTGTAATGTAATAGCTTATGAGTTGAAATTCTAGAATCATGTGGTTTAGTAGTTTGTTCATTGTTAGTTTATTTTGTGTGTGGCCAAGACAGAAGATTGATTTTTTTATAATCAAGGATGTATCTTTGTGCAGTATGATTGCCAATGCCATATCCTACACAACAAAACTTTCATGGTTTGTTGGAATGTGCACAATGCATGTTATCATCATTACTTTGGATCTTTACATCAAAGCTGTTATGGAAAAGTTATGTTTGTTACATGAACATGAATATGTCCTTGAAATCATCACCTTTACAAATGTTATATTTTTAAAACAAAGTCTGATAATATAGTATCTTTGAGTCTTTAATACAATGCTTTGTTGTGGAAAGCTTTAATCTTTAGTTAGAACATGATGTGTTTGATATCATGTAATGATCTGACACTGAAAAATTACAGGCCCTTGATATATAGGAATGTATGTGGTAGATTTTGAAAAATTTAGTGCATTTTAACTTTCTGTTTCTTTCTGTTGTGAAAAATTGGATCTTTATTTGGCACATGAGCTTTTTATTAGTTTTCTCATTTCATTGGAAATTGTATATAATGCAGATGTCTCACAAATCCAACAACCAGCAAGACCAAATGAAACCCATCCACCAGAACCAAACGCAGCAATAACAAAAACAGAAAGCTACTCAAAACAATTCAGTGAAAGACACCAACAAGAATCGCAGCGGATGATGGGAGACCTGATGCTGATGCTGATATGCATTCTCCTTGTGCCATAACTGCAATGCGATGCTGCAGAGGAGTAGTGTTTTTTACTATTTTGCATCTTTATTTCAGTTTAATTTGTGGCGTTGATTGTTGGTTGTTCAATAATTTTCCTAAAATTAGGTAAAACATGTATTGTAATTTTATTGTATAAATTGGCATAGAAAGTTTATCTATAAATCTTATTGCTTGATGATAGCAGTCTTTAGTAATTCTTATTTGAGAGGATACATGATGTGTTGAATTTCTCAAAATGAACTTGCAACTTGTGATAACACCTTTTGACTCTTCTGCAATATTCTTTTCCTTTGGTTGAATATTTATTAAGTGTAAATTTGTAACATGTTTCCGTCTTCTATTTTTTAAGTAGGATCTCAATCTGAGGTGGCAAAGTTTGCTCCATAGTTGAAATTAGTTTCTACAGAATTACACCATGCACCAAGAAGGCATGCCAAGGCCCTGACTTAAAGTTTCAGGTTATGTAAACTGTGATATGTTTAGACCTGATACTGATGCTAACTAACTAACAACATGTATATAGGGTGTTGAATGGTTTAATGATGGAATATTTGTTTGTGTATTATAGATCAATTTTGATTTTGTAGCCAATGTCGATCTTTTTTCTTCTAATATATAGCTACACAAAAATTTTAGACCACCAGAAGAAAGGAAAAAACGCAAGCAAATCTCTTTGTTCTTTGTTTACTTAGACGTTGTCGATCGTCCAAATAGATAGATTGAACTTATAATGTCACTTATGCAAATCTCTTTTTCTCTACTTATTAATTATTGTTGTTCGTTTAAAAGTAGGGGATCCAAAATTTTTAAAGTGCAATATTTTAAATGAACCGTATCCTTATGGCGAGTGTTAAATTTAGAGGGAACTAAATTTTGGGGGACCTAAAATTTTTAGGAGAACTAAATTCCATTGGGGGAACTAAATTTTAAGTGAACTAAAATGAGGGGATACAAGATTTTGAGGGTGAATAGTTTACATGAGCCGTGCCCTTATGGCATGGGTAATGACTAGTACATATATATATATCTCGCCTATAACCGTAAACCATATAGTCTAAACTCTGCGTATATTTCAATTTAATCTAAAACCATATTTGCATTGCCCTATTGAGAACTTATATGGGGAGATAAACGAATTCATACACAGCGACTTATAATCTAAATCCAAATATCACTTATAACCCTAAAACTTGTTAGGAATGTTCTTTATCATGTTTGTGTTACGAATCATAAACCTAATGACTAAGATGGACGCATACACATCATCACATAGCACATATAATAAAAAGAATTATTACAGGAAATTATTACATGCACCGCTCTCATGCACCTGATAACCTCCAACTCTGCTAGATTAAGGCCCACCCAGGACCGAAAAATGCACTCTCCTCCTTCAGATTCCTCATATCCTCCACGACCTGTGTCAAGGTCGCCTGAACCTGAGCCATGCCCTGCAACACGGTAGACTGGGGAGGTTATATGACACTCTCATGCTGTTAAGAAGAACTGGCCGAGTCCTCGTCGTAGTCACGCTTCTCCGCGCCTCGCATCCGATACCAGTTCTTCCTCCTTCCTCCCAGTTTATCCACAATGATCACGTCCTCATCAACCCTAGTGAGAGGCCCCATAGAACTCGAGCCTGCCTGGGACTGTGCCCTCACCACCGCGGCAGCATTGTGGACGACCTCCTGAATAGAAGAGAAAAAGAATTATATATTCCATGCAATAAAACTGCATAATTATGTAAACTTAATCTTTTACTAACCGCCATCGCACAATTCATTGCCAACTTCTCGGGATCATTGTACTTTGGGTGGGCCTTAGTAAGTGTATGCTCCACAAAAGACTCGATGCCCGGGCGGTCCTAAAATCAATAAGAAAAAATTTAGTCACTCTTTCAGAAAAAAATATTTGTTACAAAAATTAATTACAACATTTTACCTGACGTGCCAACTCGTACCCAATCTGGCTGAAGCTCTTTGAGCCGCCATGATGCTCATAACCTTGAGGCACACTGTGGTTGGCGGCGGCTATTTCCGAAAATTTCTATATATTTTCACAGTATGTCAAAAAAAACATATTTAGAATATGTGTTTAAAAAATATGAACTATACCTGCCCAACAACAGACTCCCACAGGAAACCATAGCCAAAGAATTGCTCCGGGTCAGCATGGTTGTCCAGGCGCCAGTACTGCTCACAGTCCGCAGGGAACCGTTTCCAGTACTTCTTTTTCAATTCCTTCCGCCACTGGACAAGTCCGTACTGAATCTTATCCATGCAGTAGCCCCAGGCATCAGGGTTGCAGTCCAGGACGTAATGCTGCTATGTCAGATAACAAACACATTATAACATTAATTACCTATTAAGAACATTAAATTAAAAGGTAGCTAACTTACGTTGATCTCCCGCCAACAGGAGACCAAGGACTCGTGCCGCTGATCCTTCCACGTCAGGCAGAGGTTGAATAAGTTCAACCTTTTAGACTGGGCAGCAAGGAAATAATTAAATTTTACCGCCTACGGGCCAATGGGAGCTTAGTGGCTCCACTGTATAACGACCCGCTGCCCGTTTCCAGGTATCAAGGTTGAAATTTTCATCCAGCCTCGTCCTTCATTCGACGGAGGGTTTGTGCCTACGAAAAACCAAACATGCTTAATGAATGTATATGATTACAATAAATATGATTACATTATACGTACCCTGTCGTCTAAAGCACTCAGCTTTGGCCTCCATCATCCTCTGTGCAGCTCTGTCTGGCAATTGCACGATCACAAGCTGCTGCGTGTTTACCACGTCCGGCTGCCTCCTATTTACTTCTTCATGCCTACAGGATGTCGGTAAGGCAGCACGCTCTATCTCCGGGTCATATGGAATGAACACCACCGGCTCTGGTTCGACATGTGGAGGGGCAGTCTGAGAAGTGGAGGCGGCATGTGACCCGACCATGTCGGGATTCTCAATATGTATATCCTCTAGCCCACATGCATCCATACGCAATAAGACAATTGCAAAATCAATTAGTTTAACAAACTGGACTGAACATTTAAAATAAAAATATGCGTACATGTACGTGTCGGCAGTGGGGTATTTGGGAAAGAGGGTATATGTCCTGCAGTGCCTGGAAATATATGAAGAATGTTATGCAATTAGTTGTACAAAAACTTAAAAGGTCCACATTTAGACACATACTAAAACTACAATAAGCGTACCTGTCCCAGATGGCGGGGAAGGGGGGTATGTGCCACCGGTGAGCCATGTCATGCACCACGTGAAAATGTATGAAGCATTTTACCAATTAGTTTTACAAAAATTTAAATTGTGCACGTTATACAGTAGTACTACATCATATGCGTACCTGATCCAGATGGCGGGTTGGTATGTGCCAAAGGGGAGACATGACCTACACTGCCTGAAAATGTATGAAGCATTTTACCATTTAGTTTCCCAACAAATTAAATTGTACACGTTATACAGCCGTACTTAAACCACAAAATATGCATACCTGACCCAGATGACCAGGAGGTCTGGGATGTCCCTGTACAGGTGTAAAAATTGTATTTCAAACTCTCTTCGTCTGCACTTCATAATATTTATTAAAAAATTGATGCTTACTTGCTGTAAATATTTGCGTAATTTATATGAAATAAATGGGATGTAAAACATGGAGTAATAACATTCTTTATTGATTCCA
Organism: Scilla litardierei; assembly: GCA_030789695.1. Taxonomy (NCBI): domain Eukaryota; kingdom Viridiplantae; phylum Streptophyta; class Magnoliopsida; order Asparagales; family Asparagaceae; genus Scilla; species Scilla litardierei. The sequence continues at coordinate 49,011,159 of CM061142.1, forward strand.
AGCAAAATAATTGTAATGAACATCTTTATACATTTACATATTTTTTAGCTTATTACTGAAAAAAGTTCAACAATTTGATGTTGATGTTGACGCCCTTTGTGACCTAGTCCGAACGATAGATGAAATGACTTTGTTTATTGTGTTTCTTCATCTTGTGCACTCCGCTGCTACAATACCCATGCCTGTGATCGCCAAATCAGGTATATCAACACGCAATGATGTGATGTCATCTATCGTTTCATTATTTGTCTCGATTGAAAAATCATCCATGACATCATCTGCTACGATTACAACATCTTTGTCATCTTCACTGCCCTCTTCAGCACCTGTTTCATCCGGTGCATATGCTCTGGGCGGATTTCTAAGAACCACCCAATCATCGTCTACCATTATATCTTTAACATAAAAACATTGTTTTGCTTGCGAGGCAAACATGAACTTCTTATCAGGATAGATTTCCTTCTTCAGATTAACGAACGTGAAGCCCAAGTCGTCCTTATTCTTTCCTTGCTCACACCACCGCACCTTAAACTTAACATAGCTCACTTCCTTCCGAAAGCCATAAAATAACTCAGCCATGTCTATAACCTGGCCATAATAGAATATTTGACCTTCTTTTGGTTGTTGATCTTTGGATCTTGCATATGACAACTGTGTAAAGGATGAGAAGATTCCACTATTTTGGGTGCATCGGTCCTTCTCGACTTCTATGGTATTAAATCTTTAACCATTGATAGAATAACCTCCATATCGATGTACTGTGTCATCAGGACCTCTGGCGTATTTCTAGATATCCTCGGATAGCCGTGCACAATGAACACATTGCTCTGCCACTTTTAAGATAAATAAGAATCGCACTCATATACGCAAGTTATCGAAATTGATTTTGTGATAGGTGTGCAACTATCGTGAGAAATCGCTGTGCGTACCGTCAGTTTCAGCCATGACGTAAATTCTTTAGAGTGTGCATCCGCAACCTTTTTGTTAAGAGTTTTTGCACGCAATTTGCCTTGGAGTACTTCTATATGAAGAATGAGGGACAAGTAAAGAAAATTATTAAAACTTGGGAATTACACCACTTACAAACGTGATTAACACAGCTTTATTACCTCCGATAGGAGACAAATATGCGTAGATTATTTAGAATATATGAATGTGCTTGTTCAAGCTCAATTTTACTAAAGCGTGTGTCCTCTCCTTAATCATTATAGAATACTCCATCAGTAACTCTTGCCGGACAATTTACCCTTGTGTCTACACCCCGCAAATAACGAGATATGAACATCAAGGCCTCGTTTGACATATTGGATATTGACCCTTCTGGCCGTGCACGATTGTACATAAGTTGCTTCATGAACCCTAGATACATGCGGTTCAAAAATCATAAAAATATTCAAATTCATGTTTAATTTTGTTCCTAGCAAAATAGAATTATATATGGCAAGGCGTTCACCTTTCAACGGGGTACATCCACCGATATTGTACCGGCCCTGCAATGCGGGCCTCCTGTGCCAGGTGCACAGTAAGATGAACCATGATTGTAAAGAATGAAGGGGGAAATTTTTTTCCATATTACACAGTGCAAGGATAACCCGCACCTCTAAATCTTCAAACTCACCAACGTCTATCACCTTCAAGCACACCTGCCTGAAGAACCCACATAACTGTATCAGGACTTTTGCAAGCTTCTTATCGACATGACGTAAAGCAACCGGAAGCAACTGATGTAGAAAGATATGATAATCATATGTCTTCAATCCAAATATCTTCATCTGGTCTATGTGCACACATCTTGATATATTCGAAGCATATCCATCTGGTGTCTTTAATGACTTGAGAAACACACACAGATTATGAATTTCATCTCTTGACAGGGTGACCTAAGAAGATGGCAGGTCGTACTTGTAATTTTCCTTTTGTACAGCCTACAATTTAGGACGTATATTCAATTCTTTTAAGTCAAGCCGAGCCTTTACTCCCGTCTTTCGACTGGTAGGTGTCTTGCATCAAGGTATACAACCTATTTTCACATATGTTCTTTTCGATGTGCATGACGTCCAGGTTGTGACGTATTTTCAAATTCCTCCAATATGGCAATTGGAAGAAACTACTAAACTTTGACCAACCACTTGGTAGTATTCGAACATCTACTGTGTTAGAATCTGTGCGTGACACTCGAGGCATTCTTCTTTTAGTTTTGCCCTTGCCATTGCCATTGCTCTTTCCTTTTCCCTTTGCAATCCTCCTTCTAACACCAAGATGGTGCTCTTTGCTATATCTGATCTTTCCTCTCTACAAAGGGTGAAGTGCTTCAAATATGTCTTCTCCAGTTAGTTGCTCTGGGGCTTCTCAACGTTCGGTTTTGCCGTCGAACAACTGTCCATGTCCCCTATAACTATGAACCGCATGCAACCATCTTCTGTTATACCAAAAGCAAAAATTACGGCTATATTTCAGGAATGTGCCCTCATAACCTGTCATGCAAACCGGGCAAGCCGTCCTACCTTTCATCGACCAACGAGATAGATTAGCATACGCTGGGAAGTCGTTTATTATCCATAAAACAATAGCACACATGTAGAAACTTTGCTTTGTCACGGCGTCGAAAGTGCCCACACCTTGTTCCCATAAAAGCTTCAGATCAACACTTAAGGGCTGCATGAAAACATCGATATCATTTCCAGGTGAGTATTTCCCAGGAATCAATAGTGACAGTATCAAGTATGGTTGCTTCATGCACATATGAGGCGGGAGGTAATACGGGGTTAGCAACACGGGCTAAGTAGACCAACCAGAGCTCATCAGTCCAAACGGATTAAACCCATCGCTTGCGAGACCAAGCCTAAGATTCCTCGTCTCCCTTGCAAAGGCGGGATAAATACGGTCGATATGCTTCCATGCTTCCCCATCGGCAGGCTGCCTCAATTTTCCGTCCTCTATGCGGTCGGTGGCATGCCATCGCATTTTTTCTGCCAATTCAGCAGACATGAAAAACCTCTGCGGCCTTGGTATAATTGGGAAATATCGGAGAACCTTCACCGGAGTCTGCTTCTTCTTTTGGATTGTAGGACCATCCCTCGTCACACCTATTCTTTGTTCAACTTGCCACTGGGGAACATGACACGTTGGACATTCGTGTAGGTCCTTGTTGTCTTTGTAGTATAGAATGCAATCGTTAGGGCATGCGTCAATTTTCTTGTAATCGAGACCTAACGTATTAACGATTTTGCTCGCTTCATAATGAGTAGCTGGATGCTGTCCTTCCCACCAGGAACTACCCTTCTCAACAAATCCAACAACATCTCAAAATGTGTAATCACCATTTCACTTAGTGTTTGGATATGCAGCCGTCTAATCATGAATGATAGCCTCGTGAACTCCGTGCATCCTTCGTATAAATCAGACTCATTATCCTCCGCTAATTTCATCAATCGATCATAGTCAACGGTGTGAAGATCATCATCTGACCTGTTTCCGCTAGGAGCACCAATATCTTCCAGCATTGTATCTATGTTATCTGCCCTTTGATCTCCATGTACAATACACTCTTCTGCCATAAGTATCTCCTCTGTTATGACACCTTCTAGGTGGTAACTCCAAAATTTATAATTGGGGTTGAACCCCTGAGACACCAAATAGACACGTACAATGTACTTCTGAAGGATCTCATTGTTCTGGCACCTCTTGCAAGGGCAACTGATTTTTCCATTGGACTTGCTTAGAGGGTTGGCATCAGCGTACGCTAAGAACACATCTATCCCCTCTAAGTATCTTTGGTTTCCAGTCATGTTTAGATCCGATATTTCCATAAACGACTTGTCAGGAACCTCAGGAATCTGTAATTGATGATGAAATTTACATGTAATTGTGTATCAACCATTTATATATTTCTAAATTAACTATTTTGAGAACCTTTAAATGATAGTCGACTCTTTCATAAAAGTATGCGGCTATCATTGTGATACCAAGAGTGTATGTTTTAACATGGCTAGGTTATCATTAATCTAAAATTAAAATAAATTCTATTTTTTTCCTTGATATCGACAATATTACTGAAATAAATTTTATACCAAGAGTGTATGTTTTAACATGGCTAGGTTCTCATTAATCTAAAATTAATATACCTTCTATTCTTCCCTTGATATCGACAATATAACTAAAATAAATTTTATACCAAGACTGTATGTTTTAACATGGCAAGGTTCTCATTAATCTAAAATTAAAATAAATTCTAATTTCCCTTTGATATCGACAGTATAACTAAAATAAATTTTATGACACAGTCGTCTAATGAGTATACCAAGGGTGTAGTGTCAAAGTTAATTTGACTAAGTCCAAGCCACGGTCCTCTTACGAGTATTCTCCTTTTGCAATTCGGATTTTACCAAATTAATTCCATATAGTGATGGATATTGAAATTGCATCATGATGCAAGTTCCAAGGTACACCCTCACCCTGACCCTCACCCCTACCCCTACCCTTCCCCCAACCCTGGCACTAACCCATACCCTAGACCCAACCCCAACCCTAACCGAACCCTAACCCACCCTAACCATTCCCTAACCATAACCATAACCCTAACCACAACCCGAAACCTTCCCCCAACCCCAATCCGACACCTAACCCTTACCCTAACCTCAACTCTACCCTCAACCCTCATCCTAGCCCTGACTCCAACCCTAACACTAACTCCAACCCTAACACTAACCGAACCCGAACCCAAAACCATATTTTTAAACCATACCCTACCCCAACACCTAAACTGAACCCCTCCCTTAAACCCTTACCCTAAACCGAACCCCTTCCCATACCCTAACCTTAGCCCCAACCCCTTCCCTAGACTAAGCCCCAACCCTAACGCAACCAAAACCAAAACCAAAACCAAAACCAAAACCCCAACCCCAACTCGAACCACATCCCCAACCCAAACCCAAACCCAAACCCAAACGCTACCCCTACCCCTAACCTTAACCCTAACGCAAACCCTAACGCAAACCCTAACCCTAAACCTAACCGTAACCCTAACAATTAACATGTTTCTCGAGGGGCGGGGATAGGTTGGTAGGGGGGTCGGGGTCCGGGATTGGGAGAGTAGGAGAGAGAGGGGTCGGAGGGGGCATCGGCAACCATCGTCACCCCAGCTCCCGCTCTTCTCCTTCAGTTCAGAAGGAGGCGAGTGGAGCTGGGGCAACGGCAGGGGCCGACGCCCCCTCCGATGCCCCTGCCACCTATTCTGGCGAATAATAAAAAAATTAGGGTGAAATTTAGCGTACCTTGCACGGCGGCTGTCTTCGTCGGTGTTGGTTGTCTCCTTCGTCGTCGTCTTCATCCTCCTCCTCACACACACTCTCTCTCTCTCTCTCTCTCTCTCTCTCTCTCTCTCTCTCTCTCTCTCGGATGAAAAGTGAAATCTTACCGAAATTAGGGGCGCAGGCTCCCCCAATTTGGGTAAATTTTTTTACTGGAAACGGACCTTTAGACAAGGACATATCCGTGGTCGTTACTATAGTTGGCCATGGAAATATCCCTGGCTAAAACGTAATAGCCACGACAAATTTCTTCACCACTTTTCCATGGCTGATAGTTATCGGCCGCGGACAATTCCGGCTGAAGGTCCACTAACGCCCACGAAAAATTCCGTGGGCAATACTCCGTGGCCAATATTTTATTCATCCATGTATATTTGGCCACAGAAAAATCCGTGGCTGATATCCTACTAATAGCCACAGAATTGTCCGTGGCCAAATATACGTGGCTGTAGACCCTTTTTCCACTAGTGCTGCCATATACATAGAGTCAAGTAAATTTTGAGGGGGGGCTTCCCAACTACCATGTGGGTCCGCCCCTGATCACATCCCGTCAAACTCTTCTTCTTCCTCCCTGCTCTTCATCTTCCCATCCCCTATTCCACCGACGCCGGTGTCACAACCAAGAGGAGATGAGATGAGGAAGGGCCGATGTCGATAGTGTCGGGGTTGCGATGGTGTCGGCAGAGATGTGTCGGCAGAGAAGAAAAGGAAGATGGTGGAGGAGGAAGAGAGAAGGGTACAAGAGTAGACAAATTCATTGGCAACCTTGTAAATTTTAAATGGCAAACAAGCAAATAGATGGTCGGTATGTTCAGCAATTAGATATGACAAGCGCGTGGAACATGGAAAGCTTGCGCGGCCCACACCTGTAAGTGGCGGGGCTACCGCCATTGCCTGGTGAAAGTTTGGGGCACAGATTAGCCAAAGAAAAGAGAACTTTCATATGTTAATTATAAAAATGTAAAAAAGATCGGAGGCAAATAATGAGTGCTTCAGTTTAATTTTTCCATCATATTTTTACTGTTATGTGTGAAAAAGGGTGGTGGGATGTATTCATGCTTTTTCGAGTTTTCCCCCTTTTAAAAAAAATACCACTGTCGTAATTCCCAATTATACTTCACCCTATTTTTATAAATGGGTTTGACTACAAAACTATCATTGTTATGAATAGGCCCATTGGGCCAATTGGGTATCCAACCCACTATTGAAAGTTATAAATACACGGGTAGGGGGCTCTTAACCCCTTACACCTATTCTCCCTAAATTTCCCTTCACAACACGTTATCAGCACGATCACGCTCGTTGAAGGAGACGGCGGCTCGCGGGAAAGGAGATCCACAAATCGCTCAGATTCAAGAAGATCGTAATCTTCTCAACGGGGAGCGAAAAGGGCATCCTTCACCAACCGTCGCCTAGATTCCTCGTCGAATCTAGAGGTAAAAATCCAAACTTTTAGATCTAAACTTGCTTTTCTCATTAGATCTGCATGTTTTAGGATCAAAAAGTTTATAAACTCGGTGAAATTCAACCTGTTTAAATAGATCTGCATGTTTAAAACAATAAAAACTTGTTTTTTAGCGATCAAAATTGTTGAAAAATCCGATTTTTACCTCTCCGCCTTTGATCCAAAAATCCGCACGCCCGTAGGGCGGAACGGCGGCGCGCCCTTTGCGCCGCCGGCGGAAATCAAACGCCGCGGCCCCAGGCCGCGGCTAGTCGCCGCGGCCTGCAGGCCGCGGCCAAGCGCCCAAGCGCCGCGGCCTGAAGCCGCGGCGGTCGCGGCCTGAAGCCGCGGCCCTGTGCCGCGGCCTCAGGCCGCGGCCAGTTGCCGCGGCCTGCAGGCAGCGGCCGGCCGCCGCAGCGGCCGCGGCCCGCTGCCGCGGCCCGTCGCCGCCGCCACGGCGGCCGCGCCCTACGCGGCCAGCCGTCGCGGCGACACGCCGCGGGCCCCCCTAGGGTTTCCTGAAACCCTAACCCTAACGGGCTATTTTTCGGGGGAGGCCCAAATATTAACCCTAATGGGTTGTTTTCATGGCCCAAAAGGCCAGAAAATTAGCCCATCCACATAAATTATTTTATTTATTTTTGGCCCTAAAAAGCCCAAAATAGTTAAAAGAAATTTTGAAAGGGTTTAAAGCGGTAAAATAAAACATGGATCAAAAGGCAAAAAGTTTTCAAAAAAAAAGAAAAGGTTTTTTTGCACGTCGCACACAAATTTAAATTATTTTAAATGCCTGTGTTTTTGATTATCTGCGTGGTTGTATGACTCAAAAATATTATCTGCGTGGATGTGCAATATTAGGCTATGTTTTTAGGGATCAGCAAGGTTTCCGACACCGTTTTACTATTCCTGCAATTTTTCTTTTCTTTTGAGAGAAACTTTGTATGTGAGGATGAAAATGTAAAAAGAAGACCGAAGGACAACAAAAAGAAGCTGAAGGCGTTCGCTCAATGAAGATAGGGGCTTCTCTCTGAAGTTCCCGAGTTGTACTTTATTTTCATGCATTTTATTTTTGATGTAACTTCGGACTGGACTTTTTATTTATTTTTTCGGTGTCGGCTGGCTGATCCCCATAGCCCTAGGTCATTTTTCTGTTTCATTGTTTATGCATTAAACTGCGTGGTTGTTAATTAGCTTAAATACCATGTTTAATGTCATAATGAAACCACTTAACAGCATGCGTGATTGTTAATTTCTAGTAATTAATTATTCACATTGTCTGAAAAAAGCATGTATGTTAAAATCACATTAATTAAATTCATGCTATGAAAATGTTTACATGCGTGGATGTCTATCTTACTCAGTTAAATGATACATGCTATTTTTCTTTACATTGCTAGATCATAAAATGGCCAGACTCGCAAATGTAGACTTCTCGGTCCTGAAGGCCGATGGGTCAAACTACCTGAGTTGGCAGTTGGACCTGAAGTTCCATCTGCGCTCTCATGGTTTCAGTCTCACACAGACTGAAAAGGCAACAACTAGTACTGCCCCAGCTAACAAGGAGGCTTCAGTGGAAGCACCTCATACAGAGGAAGTTTCCGATATATTAAAGGCGAAAGCCATTATATATATCAGGAAACACTTAGACTCGACCTTAAAGGACGAGTACCTCACTGTAGAGGACCCTTACGAGCTGTGGGATGCACTCGAGGAGAGGTACAGACATCAGAGGGATGTCATACTCCCCCATGCACAGTACGAGTGGACTCACCTCCGCATACAGGATTTCAAATCCGTAGCGGAGTACAACTCAGCTCTCTTCCGCATCACCTCACGCCTGAAGTTGTGTGGTAAACCAGTGACGGAGAAGATGTTGTTGGAAAAGACGTTTACGTCTTTCACGAAAAGGACATGATCCTTATGCAACAATATCGAGAGAGGAAGTTCACAAAGTACTCTGACCTTCTTTCATGCCTGCTTATGGCTGAACAGAACAGAGACCTGTTGGTTGCCACCCACAACCTGCGCCCTCCTGGCTCCGCTCCATTGCCACCTCCTGCAGAGGCCCACTTCCAGTCTTCCCAGAAGAAGAAGACGGACAAAAAGGCAAAATTCCAGAAATGGAAAGAACAGAAGCAGCGGAAGAAGGCCACTCCCCCAGCTCCTCCCCAGAACCAGAAGTTCGTGGACAAGAAGCAGAAGAGGATTCCCAACAAAGGAGGCACTCCCAAGAAAGACTGGGAGGACAAATGCTCCAAATGCGGGATGACGGGCCACTGGTCCAGAATCTGCCGCACAGCAAAACACCTCCAGGACCTCTACCAGGCAAGCCTCAAGCCTCGAGCTGAGACAAACCTGATGGAGAGCGTAGCGTTGGCAGAGACCTCATGGACTCCTGAAGATTTCATGGGAGATGACACTCTCTAGATCTGGACCACTTTTATGCAACTAGCAATGTATCTTCTATTTTATGCATCGTATCTAGTTTTATTTCCATGTCAAAACAATATTTTTGAGCATTTATCTTTATGAAAGTAGATCTTTTCTCTTCATTTATTGCTTGAATGTCTTTCCCCTTTTTTAGATATGGAACTTATCTGCCTAGTGGACAGTGCATCGACGCACTCGATCCTTCAAAACATAGACTACTTCACGGGCGTAAGTAGCTATTCTGGCCCACTGAGAACAATCTCAGGACCAGCAAACATAATCGAAGGATCAGGGGAAGCAATTATATTACTCCCCGGCAACACACAAATAACACTTAAAAATGCGTTATACTCCCCTAAATCCATCCGAAACCTCCTAAGTTTTAAAGACATCCGTTTAAACGGATATCACTTAGAGACGGTCGAGGAAGATAAAAGGGAATACTTGCTTGTAACGGCTCTTACAAATGGTTCAAAAACCATTGTGGAACGTTTCAAGGGACTCCCCTCGGGACTCTACCAAACAAGTATACAAACTCCAGAAACATCCATGGTGGAGCACCTGCAGTGCCCCCAAACACCAGAATTCCAACTCTGGCACAGTCGACTGGGACACCCTGGTTCGGTTATGATGTACCGCATCATAAAGAACTCCAAGGGCATTGACCTGAAGAACCTGAAGATTCTTCAAAAAGGCAAATTCCCATGTCCACCCTGTTACAAGGGTAAACTGATCACGAGACCCTCTCCACTGAAAGTGGATGTGGAGTCTCCCAGCTTTCTGGAAAGAATCCACGGAGACATTTGTGGGCCGATTCACCCATCAAGTGGTCCGTTCAGGTACTTTATGGTCCTGATAGACGCATCAACTAAGTGGTCACATGTGTGCCTACTGTCCACCCGTAACCTAGCACTATCTAAGCTTTTAGCTCAGATAATAAAGTTACGGGCCCACTTCCCCGACCACCAGATTAATAAACTTCGTCTGGACAATGCGGGGGAGTTTACGTCACAAGTCTTTCTAGACTATTTCCAAGCTCAGGGAATTGAAGTCGAACATCCTGTAGCGCATGTTCACACCCAAAATGGGTTAGCAGAATCTCTAATTAAGAGACTGCAATGGATCGCTCGTCCATTATTACTTCAATCCCAGATGCCAGTGAATGCGTGGGGTCATGCAATTTTGCAGGCTGCATCTTTAATAAAATTAAGACCCTCTGGAGGTCAGTCATCTTCTCCAATGCAACTAGCACTTGGAGCCCCACCAATTGTCTCACACTTGAGAATATTTGGTTGTGCAGTATACGTCCCCATAGCACCACCACAAAGGACAAAGATGGGTCCACAACGTCGCCTAGGCATTTATGTTGGGTTTGACACCCCCTCCATAATTAGATTCCTAGAACCCCTTACGGGGGACGTCTTTAAGGCACGTCTAGAAGACTGTGAATTCGATGAAACATCGTTCCCAAGACTAGGCTCACAGACAAAGAAGCCCGAAGCTTCAGAAAGTATCACTTGGGATACAAAAACTTTATGTCACTTTGATCCGCCAACAAGCCAGTGTGAGGAGGAGGTCCTGAAGATTCTCCACATCCAAAACACTGTCCATCTCTTACCGGACAAATTTACTGACAACCAGAAGATTGTCAAATCACACGTCCCTGCTGCTAACACTCCAGCTAGGATTGACATACCGCAAAATGGATGCAATCCGCCTGCAGCAGAAATGGTTGGACCCCTCAAAAAGAGAGGACGACCACCGGGATCCAAGGACCAAGTCACTCGAAAGAGTAGGACCCTTGGCAATGGTAAACAAATATCACCACAGGATGCTAATATAAGCCCTGCTACCCCATCTCTCCCAAACTCTCATGAAGAGGAAAAACCGGGAGAAAATGAAGTATCGATACACTATGTACGAACTGGGGAGTATTGGGACAGAAAAAGCACAACAATAGATGACACATTTGCATGTAATATTGCCATCAACGTCGCGTACTGCGACGATGATATTGAACCACGCTCTCTGATAGAATGTCAAAGCAGAGATGATTGGCCAAAGTGGAAAGCGGCAATAGGAGTGGAGTTGGATTCACTCACCAAACGCAAGGTCTTCGGACCAATAGTCCAGACACCAAAAGGTGTAAAACCTGTGGGTTATAAATGGGTATTTGTTAGAAAATGAAATGAACAGAATGAGATCGTACGCTATAAAGCAAGGCTTGTAGCACAGGGTTTTACCCAACGTCCTGGGGTGGATTTTGAAGCCACATACTCCCCGGTCATGGACGTGATCACCTTCCGATTCCTCATTGGCATAACATCACAAAAGGGTTTAGATATGCAACTCATGGACGTGGTTACTGCATACCTATATGGCAACCTAGACCGAGACATCTATATGAGATTGCCTGACGGTTATTCTTTGCCTGCAGCACTAAAAGAGAGAGAACGTGACATCTACTCAGTGAAACTGCAAAGATCATTATATGGTCTAAAACAATCTGGAAGGATGTGGTATAACAGACTGAGCGACTTCCTTGCACAGCAAGGATTTAAAAACGACCCAGTCTGTCCTTGCATCTTTATAAGAGCAAAGGCAACAGGATTTGTAATTATAGCCGTCTATGTAGACGACTTAAACCTCATCGGATCTCCTGAAGAGATCGCAAAGATTTCTAGAAGCCTGACAGAAACTTCGAGATGAAAGACCTCGGAAAATCAAAATTCTGTTTAGGCCTTCAAATAGAGCATCTTAAAGATGGGATCCTGTTACACCAGTCAACTTACACATCGAACTTATTGAAAAAGTTTCAGATGGATAAGTGCCACCCCCTCAGCACTCTGATGGTCGTCAGATCATTTGATGTACACAAAGACCCCTTTCGGCCGCTGGAAGAGGGGGAGGAAGTACTAGGCCCCGAAGTGCCTTATTTAAGTGCTATCGGTGCACTCCTTTACCTGGCTAACTGCACTCGCCCTGACATAGCGTTTGCAGTAAACTTACTAGCCAGATATAGTGCTGCACCTACACAGCGGCACTGGGCCGGAGTTAAGCATCTTCTGCGCTACCTCCAAGGGTCCATAGACTTAGGTCTATTCTACAGGAAAGGGGCATCAACTGGTTTAGTTGGTTATGCTGACGCAGGTTACAGGTCCGATCCTCATACAGAGAAGTCTCAGACCGGATACATGTTCACATATGGCAGCACTGCCATATCCTGGAGATATGTGAAGCAGACCATGACGACCGTCTCATCCACCCACTCAGAGCTACTTGCGATCTTCGAAGCAAGCAAGGAATGCTTCTGGCTACGCTCGGTGATCCAGCACATACTCACCTCCACCGGCTTGACGACCGGCGTTCTTGCACCCACTACACTCTATGAAGACAATGCAGCATGTATAGCCCAGCTACAGGACGGCTACATCAAAGGTGACAAGACGAAGCATATCTCCCCCAAGTTCTTCTGGACACACGACCTTCAGAAGAAAAAGCATATTGAGGTACAGAATATCCAATCATGTAATAACTTGGTGGATTTGCTTACCAAATCCCTGACTACTAGTATCTTTGAGAAACCTGTATATGGGATTGGGATGAGGAGAGTGAGTAAATGTAAACTGGGTCAGGATGAGAGAACTATGAACTCATAGATACATAGGAGACTGATGTATAGATTCATAGGAAATCTGCAAGCCTGAAGCTTGGTCAGATAAGGGGGAGTCAACTGCAGAGTTGTACTCTTTTCCCTTGGCTACAGGTTTTTTCCCACTGGGTTTTCCGTAGTCAAGGTTTTGACGAGGCAACCTCGTTGACTCTGGATCCTGAAGTATCCACCCCTAGACACATCCCCAAAACAGGGGAAGTTATGGGTTAACTGTTCTTTCTTTAACAAGACAGTTACCCTAACTCGGATCCTGAAGAATCCACCTCTTATTTCAATGTTGATTGGATAAGGGGAAGTGTTATGAATAGGCCCATTGGGCCAATTGGGTATCCAACCCACTATTGAAAGTTATAAATATACGGGTAGGGGGCTCTTAACCCCTTACACCTATTCTCCCTAAATTTCCCTTCACAACAATCATTTATTTTTAACGAAAACTTAATGGTCCAATCAAAAATGCATGAGGTTAAATCAAAATTTCTTTATTATGTGATTTAAGGACTTAAACAATTTATAAATAAAATTCCAAATAGTTTCGAGATATTTTGTTTATTAAGTGGAACAAGATCAATTTTCCAAAATTTTATGAAAAATAACTAACTTGCCACCTTCTTCATTCATGGGTAAACTACATCTATCTATTAAATAGAAATATGTTTTTAAATAGTTTAGATGTGTTAGATCACTTTCAACAGAACTGGTCTGTGATTTATGTTCATAAATTTTTTATTTAAGGCGTTAATTTTTCATTAAAAAATAAATGAAAATTTTATCTTCCAACTCTTTCTACATATCATTTTTTTATTTATACTATTTTAATTTACTTGTTCTTTCACTTTTGCGGTAAACACATAAAAACGCTCATAAATTATAATTAATATTTTTAAAAAATAAAATTTTATCAGACACATCAACACCAAAATTTATATATGTCATCATCAAAAGAGGAAAACCTACAAAAAATAATAATAACATTGTTATGAATAGGGCCTAATGGGCCTATTGGATATCCACACACATTGTATCTAATATGAAGTATATATATATGAGGCTAGGGGTTTCCTAGCCCTCAACCCTTCACAACACGTTATCAGCACGCTCGTCAACTGAGATGAAGCTCTGCCGACGGACGATCTTGGGACGAACTTCTGCCGTTGGACGAATCGCGAGGACACAGATAAGATTTCTTCTCCGAACTTCCCTAGATCCTGCAGGTAGGATCTAGAGGTAACATTTAAACCCACTAGATCTACTATTGTTCATGCGCATGATGAAGAATCTGTGGTGTTTAATTATTTTTCTTAGATATATATATTATTTTTAATAGATCTTCAAAGAAAACTTGATTTTATCACAGATCTTTGATTAAACAATGTTTTTAATCTAATCTTTTGAAAAAAAGAAATTTACGGTATTAAACAATGTGCAAAGGTTATTCATGGGAATTTTTTTCCCATGGCCATGTGCAACAATTTTTCTTTGCACCTATTGTTTTTTGGAAGGCATTTACGGTATTATTCATGGGGAATTTAAGGTACTCCTAGAAGGCAATACTTTGATCCAAGTATTTTTCTTATCCAAGTGTTTTTCTTCGCACCTAGTGCGTGGATCAATTTTTCCCACCAAGAGAATCATGCATTAGTGCGTAAATTCTCATAACCCCATGCGTGAAAACAAAATAATTCCCAATTGTATTCATGCAGCCACGACTAAGTAATGCTTGATCACCTAGCCGAGGATATTTCGCGGCCCTGAAGACCGCCACCGTGTCCTCGCGCACCCTCGGTAGCCCTAACAGCCGTTGCCGTGCTAATAATGCGAATACTAACCCTAACCCTAATTAGGGTATTGGGACGGCCATGGATGACTGGGACTCCTAAATTTTATATGGGGATTTTCGAGACATATAATTAATTCTCCCTTTTACCATTATATGCATGAAGCATACTTAATGTTTGTGATTCAAATTTAATACCTGCAGCATATATGTGATGAAAATTTTAAATGCCTGAAGCATATCTGTGATGAAAATTTTAAATGCATGCATCATATCTGTGATGAAAATTTTAATGCCTGAAGCATATCTGTGATGAAAATTTAATGCCTGAAGCATATGTGTGATGCAAATTTTAATGCTTGAAGCATAACTGTGATGCAAATTTCTTTATGACTCTGTGATTATGCCTATGATGATAATAATATTATTTCCATGCATTTGTGTTCATAGAGATAATTATAATTATGTTTATGGCATACATATATTTTTCAAAATGGCAAATTGAACCTGAAGTTCAAATAATATGCCAATACACCTTATTCCTAAAAATAATAAAACGTCGGAATCATGCGAATATCATTTATACCATTTTAATGATGAGCAACACGCGGTAAATAGATCTTGAAAATCTATAGTCTATATGGACCAATATGGACACCAAAAAAGGATGTCATAACACCGCTAACTCTTTAATAGTTTTCTCACTTCAAGGCAGTATTCTTATATCTGACCTTGCGCATAATAATTATAAGGTCAGGCCCGAAGTCATGACTTAAGTGAAAAATATATTCGCACCCACGTAATTGCTCAACTGATATATATTTCTTCT
The DNA here is from genome assembly GCA_030789695.1 of Scilla litardierei. Taxonomy (NCBI): domain Eukaryota; kingdom Viridiplantae; phylum Streptophyta; class Magnoliopsida; order Asparagales; family Asparagaceae; genus Scilla; species Scilla litardierei. Next base: position 49,026,621 of record CM061142.1, read on the forward strand.
TCCACAAATACTTAAAGAAATTTACAAAGTTTCAATGAATATTTGTTTAAATGAAATCCTTAATGTTTGTATAGCATACTCAAGAGAAAGAAAAATGGCATTAAAGCCATACTTCAGTACTTAAATAGACATTCAAAAGTCTGAAGCTATACAACAAAATAAATGTTGAGGAGAAAAGTGGAAGAATAAAAACAAGGTCTGATACAAAGGGAAAGGGAAGGTGTGATATAGTTCGAAGAGGAATAGCAATTGCAAAAGCCATCCATAGCCACATGGACAAAACTCTGAAATTAGAGTACCTCACTATTGAGGACCCATACAAGTTATGGATGGCCTTGGATGAATGGCATAAACATCAAGAGCACGTTATGAGTGGAAGAACATGAGACTGCAGGACTTTAAGTACATAGTTGAGTACAACTTAGCCTTTTTAGCATCACCTCACGCCTGAAGTTGTATGGTGAAAAGTCTCAGAAGATCGCACGCTGCAAATGACGTACACATATTTCCATGTAAAGAATGCGATAATGATGCAGTAATACCATGAACAAAAGTTCACTAAGTATTTTGAGCTGATTGCCTATCTATTCATGTCAGCAAAACAATAGAACTTCTCCCTGCAACTCATACCATGTGTCTACCTGGTAAAGCTAGTCAAATATAAAAATTGGCACAAACCTAGCTATTGTTTACTTAGCTATTCCTCGAGTACACGTCAAACTATAAAACTTGTTGACATAACATAATTATCATGAGTATTTTCTTGCAGTATATATGCATTTAAATGCATTATCACTATATTTCTTATTTATGAATATCATGCTTTTTATTCATTTTATTTTACTGCGAATGGTTTGCTATAAATTTTTTCCAAACGATTATGGATATTTTTAATTATCCAAATTATACCTCATGACGTATGCTATAGAAAGCATTTTTACCCTTATGATAGTAAAAAAATCTATTTGGGACGTCTGAAATTAAGGATTAGGAATAGCAAACCTGACTACTCCTAAAAATAAAATGAGGATGTCATATACTCTCCGAAACTTATAAAGTTTCATAGGATATTCGTCAAAACGAAATCCTTAATAGTATAACTCAAGAAAAATGTCATGAAGACCATACTTGAGACTTCAAATAGACTTTCAAAAGTCATATGCTATACAAAATAAAAATAAAAAGAGGAAGCATATATACTGGAGCACCTAAAGTACCCAGAAACGACCAAGTTTTAAAACTTTGGTACGTTATATTTGGTCACCCCTGGATTAATGATACAAGACATCATTAACCAATCCCATAAAACTAAAGAATCTGAAGATTCTTCAAAAGGGTGAAGCTTTCATTGTCCCATTCAAAAGGAAAAAATGATTACGAGATCATCTACATTCACGTGGACATTGACTCTTATCACTTCCTCAAAAGAATTTAAGATGATATATTTACTATCACCATTAAAAGAATAAGACCTTTAGGTCTCTTGAGAGTATTTGAGGGACACAAGTGGACTTATCCACTCCCCACATAGGGCTGATGATGTACATTAGAGTACTCATCCATATATCCTCTAAAAATGGTCATTATCTATCATGCCCCGCTTCCCAAAACGACGGAAGCGAAACGTGACAAGGCCCGCTTAGGACGGAGCTGTGAAGCTCGGACCCAATAAGCATCTGTGTGGTACTCCAAGACGAAGGAACATGTCCCTGCAGGTTAGTACGGAACAACAAAAGTACTAAAAAGAGATGCATTCATTTTATTCAACAGATATCCAGAAAAGTATGGGGAGTCTAGACAAAAGCCAACACGGCTACAAAACAGCTGAAAGTAAACTAATGGTGCAAGCACCCAACCTAGACAGAAAGTAAACAGTGCTACGCACCCAACTAAACTGCAGTGAAACCTCTGAATCAGCAATGCGAAGATCTCTAACTCTGGTCCTCCTCGGGCACGTACTCAGGATCGACGTCCTCCGGCTCCACGTACTCTGGCAGGTCCGCCTCGTCAACGTACTCTGTCTCGACACCTGACGTACAGCACCCAAAAGAAAGGAACTGTACGTCAGGTAAAGTCTACAAGAAGGGTCAGACTCTACTGCAAGTGTACCGAACTATTAAACAACAGTTTACTGGTTGATTAGCATGCTGGGGTTATAACAGAGTAACGAAAAGAAGTAAACACAGAAGGAAAGTAAAGAGTAGAAAGCAGTAGTCGTAGCGTGTGCTACCGACTACGGGACTAACCTAAACGGGTTGCGACAAGACGTGACAAGACAAGCAAGACAGGACAGGACAAGATAAGACGAGACACGTGTGACTCGAAGGGTTCACACCTTACGGTTCGAGGGGGATCAGACCCTCTCCCCGTGTGCACGCTCAACCCTACCCCAAACCCAAGTGCTCATGACAAGACAATATAGGGCCACTCACTCTGCTAGGTGAGTGCCTCTATCCCCATGATCGATAGCGTATCTCTCACTCTGCTAGGTGAGCGACGAACGCCTCGTAGGTGAAACCGTACTACTGTATAGGACCACTCACTCTGCTAGGTGAGAGTCTCTATCCTCTCGGTCTGCTGGGACACTCACTCAGCTAGGTGGGTGCCGAGCTTCCCGTAGGTGTTCCGTAACAAAGATCACTCACTCTGCTAGGTGAGTGTCTCATTGCCTACAGGCTGTGTATCCGTACAAGGGATCACTCGGAGAGTGCCCTATTGCCCGCAGGCTGTGCAAAACAAGACACGACGTGACACGACAGGGATAGTTCTTCTACGGTGTCCATACGCACGCACAAGCAAAATAACCCTACGGTGTCAAAAGTTGTTGTTGTTACGCTTAGACTTCGTCGTCAAGTCTAAGTCGTCAGGGGCGTCCCGGACGCTATCATTTCACGTCCGGTTCTCTTTGTTCACAGTTTAATAGTTCTAACAGTCTAAGGCCTAGGCACGGCCAAAAGAGTAAGTGAGTACACTTGCCTGTGGTGGCGAGTATGTCGCCCGTCCAGGGCGTCTCGTCCAGGCGTCTCGTCCGCGGTAGTCCGTCTGAAACAGGTCACGACGACGGTGTCAGGTCGCGATTTTCATCAAGTCTTATTAGGGTTTGTTTCTAGGTTATCGGGTCTACCCTAATCGTCAAAGTCACATTTTGGTGTTTTATCAGCCTAGATCGACCACTACCCTATATGCACAGAAAAGTTGTCCGACGGTCGATTTCTACAGTGACATCGTTTTACTGGTGCACAAAAGTAAATTTAGTTTGAGTTGTCCAATTTTAGTTAGGGTTTAGTTTTGCTACGGTGTGGGTTCACTACGAGTTAGAGCACCAACCTGGTCTGACGGTCGCGTGTGAGTTCAACGTCGGAACTGGAAACGGCGACGGATCGCGGTGGGAGACGTGATTATCTGCACCATAAGATTAATACCAACCCTGAGAATCCTTAACAGTATTATTTACCCAACTCATATAATGCACTATGCCCTAGTGATGCTCATGGCATATAATACATCATTAAAAATCACTGCTCACAACTCCTAGGAGATACTGTTCATAAAAATAGAAAGTACTACTTATTAAAATAGTAAGACTAACATATAGGTCTACTGACCTGTACCAACGGATAATACCAACTTATGATTAACATAACCTACTGACTATCCTTGCTCTTATAACAACTAACATCAAAATAAAGTCCAGGAGATACTGCTACTATATGAGCCTCAGATAGGTATGATATTGACTTAAACGGTACGTAAATCTAGTATTCAAATATGAAACCATAAAACCACAGTTCATTCGTATATACCCCGTTTTTAAATGTAGGAACTTAAGCATTAAAGAGGGTGTACATGCTACTGTTCAGTCACATGGTATTACCTAAAATAATATTAAGCAACTTATAATAATAATAAAACTGTTGGTTATTGCCTATACACTCACAGTGTATTTCGTTTCCGATGCACGCTTGCAGGTGCTCGACGGTGACGGCCCAGATGTCGGAGGCGGTGCGCGATCGTGGCGAGAGGATTGCAGGTTGCGGCGTTCCTCAGAGGAAGGAAGCTGTGGCCGGCGTCGTGCGGCGAGGGGGTGCCGTAGGTGAACGGGGAGAGTCGCTGACGTTGGGAGGATGGTCGGAGGCCGCGTTGGGGAGGCCTGGGCTTCTGAGATGGCTGTCAGAGAGTGGCGGGGGCCTTGAACGGAGACGGCGCTCGAGAAAGTGGTGGGTGCGATTTTCGGAAGCGGAAGAGACGCGGTGTAAGTGGGCGGAAAGCCGTGGGCTCTCGGGGTTGGAGGCGCCGGTGGAAGGAGACGTGGTGGCTGCGGTTCGGAGGGGAGGCCGCTGGCTGTCTTGGGTGCGGGGACGTTGTCGGGAGGAGGTGGCGGATGGGTTCTGGGCGGTCAGCGTGAAAGAAGGCTGAGGGGTCGGGTTGCATGAGCCGCTCGGAGGGAGAGGAAGAGTCAGGGGTTTTTTTATAGAAAATAGGTGACGGCTGGAAATTAACCCTAGGTCCCTTTGTTAAAATAGAGTAGGGGAGAGGAGCAACACGTGGGGGAAAAAGGAGGGTTGCGATCTCTTTTTGTGCGGCTGAGGATGCAAGGTCCCAGGTTAATGTTTTAAAAGATAGGATTAGGGGAGAACGTGGCTGAGAATTGTTGGAGAGGTATGTCATGAGATCAAATAGTTTAGATTTTTATTAACAGGTTAGATTTATTTCATTAAGGATTTTAAAGTGATTTGGTATTATGGGATAATAAGTAGGTTAGGATAAAACATATTAGATTATTATTAACATGAGATTTGTTTTAGAAAGAAACGACCATAACTGGGAATTCAAATATTATATAAAAAATGTTTTAAATAATTGTAATGTGTTATGCAGAATGGTCCACAGACATCCAAAAATTACAAATAAAGTACCGGGGCGATCGCGCCTTCGAGAGGACCGTGAAAATGGGATTCGGTCGCGCGTCTAAACTACGGAATGCAGTAAAAAAAATTGAATACACAAAACGCACACGAAACATAGCTACGCGCTAAAATACGTACAGTTGGAAAGTGGCCGTTACATTATCAAACCTATTATCCAACCGCAGTCCAGCTTTTTCAAAGCAAATAGGACACATCACTAAATGGCGGGAACATTGGATAACACTGGGAAATCAAACAGTATTTGCAACTGGAATAATGTCGAACACACTGAAGCTTGTGTTCACATCCAAAAATGGGTTATATAAATAAATCATTAAAGTGATTTAAACGGATTACTCGTCCATTAAAAATCCTGTTGCTGGTGATTGCATAGGGACATGCGATTACACTGCAAACCATCAAAATGCCCCCTTAGAACCTATTTATATGAGCCTGATCACCTCATATAAACAGTTTCTGAGAACCCCTAACAGGGGAAGAATTTAGCGAACATCTTATAGATTGTGCCTTGATGGGTAATCATATAAAGAACAGATATTGAAGATTTGATCATGAAGATCATTCACATTCAATTCTCTTTAAATTCCCAGTATTAGGTCCAACATGGTTATTACCATCATCCTTGAGCCTGAAGCTCAATTGAACATTTCAAATAACATGATTCGTGATGAGATCCTAAAGATCCACACTTACGAAATTGTTAAACAGTTCTCATTCATGTTTTTGACAAACCGAATATTGTCAAAATCACACATCCCTACTGTTAAAAATCCAGCTAGAATTGACATACCAAAAATAAAGGATGCAATCCACCAGCAGCAGAAGTGGATGTTCCTAAATTAAAATGAAAAGACATACCACGAGGCTCCGAAGAGAGAAATAACTCCTAGAGACCCTAAACCAATACCAACACATGAAAGTGAGCTCATCTCCATATCCTCTCTCTTTCTAGATCCTCTAGAAGAGATGACTTTGGAATTAATTGAAATATTATTAAATAATGTACGTACATGTGGAGGTATTTGGATAAAAAACACACTTGTCGATAATTAGGATTTGTTGAGAAACTAATCGGTTAGGATTTGTTCTTAGACCGACTAGTTCTCCTAGTAGACAGCCTATCGTTTTTCAACTCTTAGTCAGTCAAAGAACACTCACCGACCGACTAGTTGTCAAACTAGTCAGTTGGCAAGTCTTCTTAGACCGACTAGTTCTATTTCTCCTGAACCATCTTTATTGGCTGTCATCCTCTTAGTTGGTCCAAGAAGAATCACCGACCGATTAGTTGAGAAACTAATCGATCAGTGATCCTTCTTAGACCGATTAAGCTGCTTCAGAATAGAGCCGTTGGAGCATTTATTGTACGAATTTTGCTCTTCTCTGTCCTCTATCCTATATATACTTGAAGGGCTTCTTCAAGGCTATCAAGGATGATAAACTAGAGGTTTAGAGAAATCAAAAAGGAGCCATTCAACTCTATTTCAAAGCTCTCTATTCTCACAAGAATCTCTCCCTCAACTTCTTGAGCCCTAATTCCTCAAGAGAGATTCTCTCCATTGTGAGCCTCTCAAGCTAATAGCTTGATTCAAAGTCACCAATCTCTCCCTAGCCACCTATTGCTGGTTATCTTGGTGGAGCTAGGGTTTGGTGTCATCTTCTTCCTCAAAATCCTTTTTGCCCTAATATTGGTAAGTTTACTCAAGGCACAAGATTTTGTTGGTAAGTATTTCATTGTTTTATTTACTTTGATATTGTAAGTTTTTCTCTCGGTTGCGAGAGAAGTGTGTGATCCCGGGGTGTGGGAGTCACATTTTCTTTTGTGTATGATTTGGTCTTGTAGAGGTTTTTCTACAAGAATTTCATAGTGCAAAATTTGCGTTAGTGGTTTTTAACTCAAGTATTCGGAGGGGATCCGGGTGGTTGGGACGTAGGATTACCGGGAACAAGTCGGGGAGACTTGGGTGGATCCGAACCCGTTACATCGTTTGTTTGCATTGTTTATTTCTTGTTGTTTGTAGTTATTCCGCATTGTTGTTTGTGTGTTTGCACAATAATTAGGAATAATACTCTTGATTATTTTAAAGTACTATTCATCCCCCCTCTAGTACTTGTGCAGTAGCTACGCAGGGCATTACATTTGGTATCAAAGACAAGTTCATAGCTATGACAAACAACGACTACAGCGTCTTCAAGAACCGTGAAGGAGCTTCTTCGGTGATGGAAGGACACTCCTCAACTAGGCCTCCCTTCTTCAACGGTACCAATTATGGTTACTGGAAATGCCGAATGAAAACTTTCCTCCGGAGCACTTCACTATGGAGGGCTACGTTGACGGAGTATGTCGAGCCCACCGAACCGGACTTCGCTAAGTGGAATACCGCGGAGGTCGCCGTGGAGGTAAACAATGCCAAGGCCATGAATGCCTTGCAATGTGCGTTGGAGCCCGAAGACTTCAACAAGATATGCACACGTAAGAGTGCATATCAAATATGGAACCAACTCCTCATCTTGCACGAAGGAACGAGTACGGTAAAAGACTCTAAACTCGTTGTTGCTAACAAAGAGTTCGAATTATTTCACATGGAACATGGTGAAAGTATGAAGGAGTACTATGCTCGCTTCGTGGACATATCCAACAAATTGGAAGCTCTTGGGAAGAACTATACCCTAAAGGAGAAAGTCACGAAGATTATTGACAGACTTCCTTCGTGTTGGGAAAAGCGTACGTTTGCCATCGAGGAAGGTAACGCTATGAATAAGTATACTGTCGTACAACTAATGGGTACCTTGTTGTCTTATGAGGTACACAAGGACAGTAAGATCAAGATGCAGGAAAAGATGAAGTCGTACTTGGAGCAAGACATGCCAAATAAAAAGACGATTGCGTTCAAGGCCGCTCCATCTACATCTACCGATGATGAAAAATCGGAAGACGAGTTGGACATAGAAGCTTTGGCCGATTTGGCAAAGAAGTTCAACCGATTCTTCCGAAAAGGTAAGTTCAAGAACAAATCAAAATTTAGTTCGACTAATGCCTCCGCTCCTTTATGTTATAAATACAACAAGCCAGGACACATCAAGTCGGATTGTCCTCTTAACAAACATAAGGAGAAGTGGAAGGCACCCAAGTATGACAAGTCGAGAAAGTACAAGAATGGGTACAAGAAAGGGCTTGTCGGCTCGTTCACCGACTCCGAAGAGGACTCATCAAGTGGAGAGTCAGATGATTAAAAAGTGGTGCAAGCACACATGTGTGTCATGGCAAGAGAGGAACTTGATCAAGAGTCCTCCTCCGATGAAAGCGAGGATGAAGGCGATGAGATAACGATGGATGACCTTAGATTAGCTAACGAACAAATTTGGTCTAAGTATACTAAATTGGTTAATAGATACACTAAGACTAAAGATGAGCTAACTAGTCTCCAAACCTCACCTAAGCCTATCATCATCAACAACGACACCGTTGTTGAAGGGTTGAGAAATGAGATTGTAAATCTCAAATCTCAACTTGAGCATGTTCATATTGAGAAATCAGATGAACGCGAGATAGCGGATTTGACTTCTCGAAACTCAACTTTGAGTATTGAGAATGAGAATCTCAAGTCTCGTGTTTATGTACTCACATCGCAAGTGTCCACCTTGGATGCTTCTATGCATTCTCTCACCGAGAAGTATGAGTGCATATTAGGCCGAATTAATAATTCAATAAAGGTAAGGGCCATTTGGATAATATCCTAAATGACTTACTTTCGGCTAATCATCACATTGGCTTGGGGTATAAGATAGGAAACTCATCCAAATCGTCCACTACCTTTGTAAGGCCATCTTCCGATGCCTCAACTAGTGGGAGTAAACACCCCATGGGTAGTTCATCTACTAATGGTGCTTCCATTAGTTACACACCCCCGTTTGGAAAGAAACCCACTTTGGGTGGACCTCCAAAGAAGGGTCATGCTTTTATGTACACCAATACCATGCCACGTAGGAACACACCTCCTACTCCATATGTTTGCACGTATGATGATTTTTATGCTCCACATCCACGAGCACGTGCACACCTTGTGAGACACACTCATGCACGTGTTCCTCCACATGCATATGTTCATCCACATCACTATCATATGAACACTTATCATCATGCACCATTTCATCATGTGCCATATGCTTATCCACGACATGCATCACGTAGAAATCAACAACGTATGCATGCTCCCAATAAGAATAGGGCTCCCAAGACATTCACTATATAGGGCCCGAAGGACACAAGCATGCATGAAAAACAAGCGTATATTAATTCGTATTTCATGAATGTTGTGCACAATGATGATTTTGTTGGGAAGTCTAAGTCCAATTGGACTTGGCTTCCAAAGGTCTAATCTCTTAGGCCCAATGTCCTTGGGTACCATGGAATGATATTTTATCTTCAGGTACTCAAGAATAAGAGAAGGAGCAACAAATCAAAATTTAGCTCCATATTATGTTTTCTAGGTTCAATTCACCGTGGGATACCAACCCTACCAACTCATTGATTTGCAAGGATTTTCAATCAATTGGAGTTGATGGTGCTTAAGTGATGCACCAAAGTAGGGGGAGCTTAATGTTGTAAGTGTATTCTTACATTTGGTATCCATGTGTGTTGAATGCATGTTGATGTCTCCTTGTGTTTTAAACTATCGCATGCATATCTTGATGCTAGTTTTGAGCTTATGCTATAATTTTTTATCTTTCTTATGCTCATGGCATTCCATGCTTTGTTTTGACTCATTTAGTGAGTATCTCTACTGGAATGCATGCTAATACTAAAATTTGTGTATGCCATAAGTTTTATGAAGTTTCTATCTATTTTTTGGCATAACACTTTTGCATGATATTGATAGTTGATATTCATATTGTATTTATGTCTCAAATGTTGATTTCATCGCTCGACGATAATATTGGTTAAATAGATTTGTTTGTATGAAAACATAGAATTGTTTTCCATGCACTAAATTAACCAAGAATGTTGATATTGGAGAGTATGTTCCATAACTCAATATATGAAATTGATTTGAGGTTTGATGATTTCATTTTTTTTCTCGATTTTCGACTATGGTCTCATTGGCATGCTTTGATTTCATTCGGTGTATTACATTTGGTATTTTACATAGGTGTCATTTGGACCGTGGTCGTATTCTTAGACTCTAGTGCTTTTATTTCTTAGCCATTGTTGTTTTCGTTGATTTCCTCCCGCTCTTTTTGCTAATCCCAAAGGGGAGAGAATTAATAATGACAATATGCTAAATGCTAAATGATAATTTAAAGCATTTTACCGTGAATCTAATTTGATATGTTAGATTCATGGGGAGTTAAGATATAAAAATGGATTTAGATCCTAAATTGCAATACATGAGTTCACATTTTATACTTTCCTCGTCTGCTTGATGCGTATGATTATAATTGAATACGGAACTAATGTGTCATCAATGCAGGGGGAGTAAGTAAATTTCATTTTAATCATTATTATTTATTATTATTTATGTTGGGTTGTCATCACCAAAAAGGGGGAGAACGTTGAGTATTGATTCCCCGGATTTGGTTTTGATGATGAGCAAACATAAATATCGTGAACTAACTCCTTTGTGAGCGCAGTTATGGAGATCGTCGCCAAAACTCTACTATATCAAAAGCGACGTCTCAAGACTTCTCAAAGCGTGTGATCGCGTGCCTGAAGCTTCGTTGAAGCTCTAGGAGCATTATTGAAGTCAAGAGATTTGGATTGAAGCTTTGAAAACGGTTCGTCAAGTTTTATTTATTGTCTTCTTGCTTCATCGTATAAAATGTTAAGCCTTGAGTATGTCTTACATTATTAGAGCTAGGATTATCATAGAAGCCCATAGAAACTTTCCCGAAGCCTTACGCTTCATTTCGCGGCTTCTAGTGCATCTTAGTTGGTTCAAGAAGAAGTACCAACCGACTAGATGGCAATCTAGTCGGTCGGTAATCCTTCTTGAACCGACTAGATATCCTACCTCATTTTAGCTCATTCACTGTTGACCAATTAGTCGGTCCAAGAAGGTTCACCGACCGACTAGTTGTCAAACTAGTCGGTTTGGAATCCTTCGTGGACCGACTAGTTATATCTTCATTTTCACAGCCTGAGCTACTGTTTATCGTTAGTCGGTCAAAGAACAATCATCGACCGACTAGTTGAGAAACTAATCGGTTAGGATTTGTTCTTAGACAGACTAGTTCTACTAGTAGACAGCCTATCGTTTTTCAACTCTTAGTCGGTCAAAGAACACTCACCGACCGACTAGTTGTCAAACTAGTCGGTTGGCAAGTCTTCTTAGACCGACTAGTTCTATTTCTCCTGAACCATCTTTATTGGCTGTCATCCTCTTAGTCGGTCCAAGAAGAATCACCGACCGATTAGTTGAGAAACTAATCGATCAGTGATCCTTCTTAGACCGATTAAGCTGCTTCAGAATAGAGCCGTTGGAGCATTTATTGTACGAATTTTGCTCTTCTCTTTCCTCTATCCTATATATACTTGAAGGGCTTCTTCAAGGCTATCAAGGATGATAAACTAGAGGTTTAGAGAAATCAAAGAGGAGCCATTCAACTCTATTTCAAAGCTCTCTATTCTCACAAGAATCTCTTCCTCAACTTCTTGAGCCCTAATTCCTCAAGAGAGATTCTCTCCATTGTGAGCCTCTCAAGCTAATAGCTTGATTCAAAGTCACCAATCTCTCCCTAGCCACCTATTGCTAGTTATCTTGGTGGAGCTAGGGTTTGGTGTCATCTTCTTCCTCAAAATCCTTCTTGCCCTAATATTGGTAAGTTTACTCAAGGCATAGGATTTTGTTGGTAAGTATTTCATTGTTTCATTTACTTTGATATTGCAAGTTTTTCTCTCGGTTGTGAGAGAAGTGTGTGATCCCGGGGTGTGGGAGTCACATTGTCTTTTGTGTATGATTTGGTCTTGTAGATATTTTTCTACAAGAATTTCATAGTGCAAAACTTGGGTTAGTGGTTTCTAACTCAAGTATCCCGAGGGGATCCGGGTGGTTGGGACGTAGGATCACCGGGAACAAGTCGGGGAGACTTGGGTAGATCCGAACCCATTACATCGTTTGTTTGCATTGTTTATTTCTTATTGTTTGTAGTTATTCAGCATTGTTGTTTGTGTGTTTGCACAATAAGTAGGTATAATGCTCTTGATTATTTTAAAGTACTATTCACCCCCCTCTAGTACTTGTGCAGTAGCTACGCAGGGCATTACACCCTGGTCATAGTTGCGAAAACCATGAGATTGGCAAATGAAATTTTGGGCTATGTGATGTGTCCATATTTTACATCTTTTTCATAGCATCATGACATCGCATTCAATGTCATTTTTGCATTCAAATCCCATATTTTCCTACGATATCGCATTTCTAACGTTATATTCGAGTTTCGTAGTGTTTCATGAATTTTCAGGGATTTTGGAGCGATTTGGGACCCAGTCTGGGTATGGACACATCTGACACGCCTGTGAGCTCGTTGGCGAAGCTCTACAGGAGTTCGCCGAGTTTTGGGAGCCATGGGAGGAGTGGAGGAGAGAGCAGGAGGAGCAGAGAAGCTTCAGAAGCTCCAGGAAAGAGTTTCCCAGGCGACTCGACCGAGCAGAGCAACTGCTCGGTCAATCAGATGCAAATGGAGAAGAAGCGGTTGATACACAGATTGCTCGGACCGAGCGCCTATGTTCTCGGTCGAGCAGCGCCAACCTTCCGAAGCTAAAGCAGCTCTTGCACGGCCCGAGCAACTTCTTTAGCGCCCGAGTCAGCCGTCTGCTCGATCGAGCAGAGCTGACTTGGGCCATACAGACAGAGTGATGATTTTGGAGGAGCGCAATTTACTTTCGTGCTCGGTCCAGCAGTGCAGCTGCTCGGACCGTGCAACCGACCAAGCAATAGCCTGCTCGACCGAGTCACCTTCTCGGTCGATGATGTTGAAGGCCATTTTTGGAAAGTTTTTGGGAGCGGCTGTTGCATGCTTGGGGGAGTGAAGTGTGGGCTACGACAGCGTTTGACGGGGGGCGATTCATTGTTAGTTTTTGAATAGAATTTTGGAGAGGAGATTAGGGAGAAAAACTTGTTAGATCTAGATTAAACTTTTGAAGATTATTGGATCGAATTTATTGGAAGTTTATTTGTTATTCTCACGTTCTTGGAATCTTGGTTTTTCTTTGAGATCTATTACTCGCTGTAAGTTTCTCAATCTATTTTTTTGTCAATTTGCTATGACGCTTTCTTCCCTAAAAATTGTGTTTTTATTCATCAATAACGTCATGAGTGAGTAATCTTTTTTAGGGTTGATGGGCTAGCCCTAAGACCCTAGGGAGAAGATGTAGATCTGAATCCCTAGGTTAAATTGGGAATATAGGGAAGTATTTCGGTCGATCGTACCGAACCCCCGGGATAATCCGTACTGAGATCATGCCTACGGTCTGTGGAATTGATGTGCTTAAGGGGTATCCCTGGGTTTCGAATAGGAAAATCTGTGGATCTAACCAAGGCTCATGACCATGCCTGGATCGTGCCTTGAGGGGATTCACCGACAAACTATATCGCTACGTTGTCGGCTATCGCCATTGCGTCAATGAGAGCCACCGAAATACCTCGTAATTCTAACTCATGAGAGCGGTACGAATTGGGAGATTAATCCCCTAACCATAATGCAACGTAAGGACTCTATTCCAACATTGATCGCCGACGGTTTTAATGGTGATCCCTAATACCCCAGTCCTTTTTATTATTAAATCAACAACAACACCACAACCAATTCTCTCAACCCGATAGCTATCTCACTTCGAGATATAGAAGTAAGCTGAGAACCCAACTACACTGTCACCGTTCCTGTGGGATCCGACATTCTTTATACTATAATTTGACACCGTCCACTTGCGGATAGAGCCTGGAATTGACACCTAGTTGCCATACCACGCCTGGCGATCGTGACACCGCCGGGTGGAATCTAGGTGTAGGTTTCGGGTGCGTCAAGTTTTTGGCGCCGTTGCCGGGGACGGTAATAGTGTTTTCTCAGTTTATTTTTACTTTGAGAAGTTTGCTAGCAACTCTAATCATTCCTTATCTCTCCGTCATTTTTATTCTTTTATTTACTACCGTGCTACTAATGGTATTTGTCTGAGTTGTTTTGGTGCATGAACACTCACTTCGGGGTATTTAACCAAGAATTATTGTTCGACCCCGAGATCGAGAAAACGGCAAGGGCTTTGAGGGCCTCAAGCAGAAATCAATCTCCCTCTGTTCAGATGGCGGACAATAATACCCCTCCTCCTTGCACCGGGTCCATCAGGGACCATATGAAGCCGACATTTGGAAATAACTCCTCTATTCTTAGACCGCAACTGGCGGCGGCGAGCTTCGAGCTGAAAACGGGGCTCATAAATTTGATGCAGCAGGATCCCTTCCACAGGCATCCTCATGAGAACCCCAATCACCACATTAATACTTTCCTTGCAAAGTGTGACACGTTCAAGGCGAAGGATGTGAGTGACGATGCTGTTAAGCTTCGGCTTTTCCCGTTCAATCTAAGGGATAAAGCCTCGTACTGGCTATGGGCCCATCCTCCCAACCATTTCACCACATGGGAGAAGCTGGCACTCGCCTTCGTGGATAAATTATATCCACCTTCGAAGACGGTATGGATCCGGGGAGCAATTTCAAACTTCAAACAGCTCCCACAAGAATTCCTTTATAAGGCCTGGGAGAGATTCAAGGACCTCCAGCATCAATGTCCTCATCATGGGATCCAGCCATGGGATTTGGTGCAGAGTTTTTATAATAGACTGTAGTCCAATACAAAAATGATAATTGATTGCTAGATAAATCTCCTGAAGAAGCCATTGACCTACTGGAGCATATGGCAGCCAATAATCAGCAGTGGAGTGAAGAACGAACCATTGTGACCAGGACCCCCGAGGTCAAAGATGCCAGCCACCTGGACTCTCACATCGAGACCTTGTGCAAACAGGTGGCTAGAGTTGAACAGCGCTTGGATTCCATCCCTGCATCCACCAGCTCATCTACTTATCATCCTGCATAGGATTATGCGGAGCAAGGCTATATTCCTAGTGAGGCACAATATGATGGTGCTGAATTATCAGAGTCTGTGCAGTACGTCCAAGGAGAGGGACGGAATCAATGGCAACACCCAGATGCTCGGAATCATCCGGGGTTCTCTTATGGGAATCCAAGTGGAGGCCTGCAACCTCCACAATTTCATAGACCGCCACCCCCTCTTCAGTAACAACATGAGCAGCCACAGAGCCAGCAACAGAGCGGGTTTAGGCCAGCTGGGCCTTATCGACCGCCAGGTTATCAATTCAACCGGCCGCCTCAGCAGGGCTATGCGCCAAATCCTCCTCGGTCAAATCAGGTGGCCACATTGGAGACTTTATGAGTGGTCAAGCCCGGTTCAACCAGGACACTTCCACCCAGTTCAAGAACATAAATACTTCACTAGATGAACTGAGGGGTCAGATGTCACAGCTTTTAAAGAACCAAGGGAGGTTGCCCTCGTAACCAGAGACAAACCCAAGGGCCCAAGCGAATGTTGTGGTTTCTGTCACCACACGTGGAGGACGGGCAACTGACCCCGTCATGGTCCCGGTTGTAAACAAAGAGAGATTCATTGCTGAAGAAGCCGTTGTTGACGGTGATAGAGAAGAGGCTACTGAAGAGCCTACAAATGATGAGGAGAAGGCAGATCCACCGTCCATCACACCAACTACAATGCCGTCTCCTGCTGATGCTGCAAAGAGCAAAGCTAGCCGACCTCCCCCGCCATACCCACAGAGGCTAGCTTTGGCTAAGATGGAGAAGAAATACTCCAAATTCACGGAGTTGCTGAGGGGAATCCAGTTAAATATCCCGTTCATGGATGCTATCACGGAGATCCCCATCTATACCAAGTTTTTAAAGGATCTGATCACGGGGAAGAGGAAGCCTGAAGAGATAAAGCTCATGGAGGACTCCACCTCCGTTATAAAGAATCATCTCCCTCGAAAGCTACCGGATCCGGGGAGCTTCACCGTTCCGTGCTCCATCAGAGGAATGCCCATCAGCCGAGCTTTGATTGATCTAGGGGCGAGCATCAGTTTGATGCCCCTTTCTATATTTGAGAGATTGCAGACCGGAAGCAAACTAGAGCCGATGAATATGTCCATCCAGCTTGCAGACCATTCGATCACTTACCTGGTGGGTATAGCCAGGGATATCATTCTCCAGATACCCCCTGGGTTACGTGTTCCCGTTGACTTCGTCATTATGAACATGCCCGAGGGAGGGAGCTCCCAGCTTATACTTGGTCGCCCCTTTATGGCGACGGCCGGTGTCTTGATTGATGTCCGAGAAGGGACTCTCTCGCTGACCGTGGGCAACATCGAAGCAGAATTCAGGCTGCAGAAGCCAATGAAGGAACACGTTCATGATGAAGGAGCTAGCTACTTGGAGCTCCTGGAAGATGAAGTTGTTGGAGATTTTACCTCAGAGGGGGTCATGATAGACCCAATGAGAATAGGTGTTGACGATGACGGCGATCCAACCTACCACAAAGCGGTCACCGCCTACATCCGAGTGTTGGATGAAGAGCTTCTAAATCATTCTCCGATTTGCGAAGAACCGAAGGCCATGGTCCACGCAAGGGAAAATCCTGAAGTAGACGGATACCAAATACCGTCGGATTGCGTCATCAGTAAGAACGATGTGCGAATCCTGTGCGCACCAAACGGCAGTTGATAAATCAAAGGGAGTCGAGCTCATGACTCAAAACGAGCGCTTATTGGGAGGCAACCCAATCTCGTGTATCTTGGACTATCTTTTTCAATTTTTTGTTTTTATTCGACCTATGAGAGAAAAGCAAACAAAAACATTGTTTATTTCCCGACTCAAAACGAGTGCTTATTGGGAGGCAACCCAATCTCGTGTATCTTGGACTATCTTTTTCAATTTTTTGTTTTTATTCGACCTATGAGAGAAAAGCAAACAAAAACGTTGTTTATTTCCCGTAAAACTATAAACCCACAAAAATTTGATGAGTTCCTCCTCTTTACAGGTTGGACATGAAGGGACGTGCAAATCAACCTTTTAAACGGAAGGAAGATAGAGGAGAGCAGCAGATTTTAAGAGAAAACAAAAGAAAAAGGGGCAAAAAGAAGACACATGTGACTCGACCGAGCAGCTTCTCTGCTCGGTCGAGCAGTGCAGGCACGAGAAAAAGGAGCAAAACAGCGTTCTGTCTGCACGACCCGAGCAGCGCATGCTCGGACCGAGCATCAAGCTGCTCGACCGAGCGGCCGCTTACTCGGTCGAGTAGCACAGGCTCATGAAAATTTGGAGAAAACGTCATTCTGTCTGCACGACCTGAGCGGCCCTTGCATGGTTCGAGCAGTTGATCGATCGACCTAGCAATGATTTATGCGGTCGAGTAGCACAGGCCAGAGAAAAGAGGTCGAAAATGGCGTTCCGCCTACACGGTCCGAGCGGTATTCTGCTCGACCGAGTAACACCCTGCTCGACCGAGCAGGCTAAAGGGAGTATTCGAATTATATTTCAATTTATCTTGCAGCTTGCTCGACCGAGCAATCAGATTGCTCGATCCGAGTCGGCTGTAGTTGATTTCGGGGCTTATATTTTTTTAGTCGGGTTCGAGCTGTTTATTAAACCCACACCCACCCGTTAACCCTTGCCCTTAAACGCCATACCCTAATCACACCCGAGCTACCCCTTCCGCTCGACCCGATCATCAACTCACAGCCGCCGCCCCTCCTCCAGCACTACTCACGGCTGCCGCCACCCCACCCCCAAAGCCGGTCAACCCCTTTTCTCTCCCTCTCTCTCCCTCTCTCTCCCCTATCTCTAAAACCAAACTCTCTCCCCGCTACTCAGTTTCATCGCCCCCATCATTGCCACCTATCCCAGCCACCTCCCCCGCCGCTCCTAACGCCCAATAGATCTCTTCACATTAATCTTCCTTGCCTGACATTACTTTCTATCATTTCTGGTACGCGGAGTCCAGATAAAATGGCATTTCTAGAAGCATCTTGGGGGACACTCCCGATCAGCGACAGTCACGTGACCGATCGCAACGCCATCTCATTCTTGTCGGTACATTCTTTCTCCTATTTACTTTACATACTGCTGCACGCTTTTATACCGCTTGCACGATGTCGCCTCGCCATTCTAGACCCACCAACACCGGAAAACCAAACCAAAGGCCTACTCGGCGTACCCGTCGCACACGCTCACCCTCACAGGATCACGCTGTTGGTGAATCATCTATTATTTCACCCTAGCCAAACAATGCTCCAACCCCTCCTGAACGTATCTCTATCGGCGATGCATCATATGAAGTCACCTTCCGAGACGATGACCAGGGCGATCAGTTCATGGCTATGCTTATACTCATAGGTCAAGGAGGCAACATTTCTAGACAATCAGTTGCACAGGACCTCCCGTGCCTCCGCAACCTAGTTAGGCATTGGCGAACTGACCCACCTACTGAGTTCCTGCCAGATCCACCCACATCTCCTGGTCCACACTAGAGGGACCCATCACCACCCCCAAAGGGTGGTGCCTCTGTTTGATGTTGTCCCTACCCATCCTTGCCTCCCTCATATTTTATTGTGCCCATCTGTCTGTTCGGGGCCCTGATCTTAGATAGCTTGGGGGAGGACCCACACATGCATCATTTTTCTTCATCATTGCATCATGTCATGTTTTACTTCTTTTAGCACAGTTTTTTATTATTTATATCCCCAACCCACCCACCTTATTTAGCATCATCTCCCGCCTACCAGCAATTTCTCAGCAGTGCGGACACTGCTGGATTTAGCTTGGGGGATGAGCGCTACCGCTTTATTTTTCTTTTATATTTTTCTTCCATTTTTCCACTTTTTAGTTTACTTTTCCACCCTTTTTCCACTGCTTTATCTTTTTTCTCATTCTACATCATGTTTTCCGCTTTTTACCATGCATGCATCCCTTTTTTCCTCATTTTCCTATTTTTCTCCGCCCTTTTACTTTTTATGCTAAGGATGTTCTGTATGATGATACTTCTCATAGCCCTTAGTAGTTACTCACGATGCTCACTATCTGATGACATGCTATTAGGGTAGTTTCAGTTTTACTTTCTATATGTGTGCATATTCTTTTACCGATCTATCTGATTTAATGCCTGAAATGAATTGAAAATCAAATGCATGAAATAGTATCAGTATGCGCTATGTTGGGTAATGCACCTAGGTTCACGCATCACTAGAACACTTGGAGCATCCGCTTTATATCTTATTCACTTTTGTTTGCAAGCTTGATATCATTGTGCCCATTACTGCATGCTTTTTCAGTGTTCATCTAGATGAATGAAAATATCCATGCTATTTATGAGTTTAGTTAGAGTATTATCTTATTAAACCGTTGTGCACCTCTTATGAGTGAACCGAGAGATCCATTATTTTCCTTCTCCACATATCTGTGAGTATTGGTGTTTCATACCAATCTTATTTTGATGATGATCACAACATTATGTTGTTACTAATGAATCTCATGTTTTAGTCTCTCAGTTTATTTCAAGGATATCTTTCTTCGAGACTAATCACTTGGTGTAAGGATGGACATCATGTGAAGAAGGGCCATAGTTTGGACTCAAGGAGTGCCAAATCTTGGAGATGGTGGAGAGCACTCAAGGCATCAAGATTGAAGACTTAGAATCTTTGAGAAGCATTGTAATCCATGTAATTTACATTATTGCTTTCTCTCTCTTTTGAGTCTAGGTTATTGTAATGCCTTGTTAGATGGTTTACTTATCATGCATATGTATTTAACCATCTTAGTGAACCTTAGGATTATCATAGAATCCCACCCAATAGGTTCACTCTGTCCAAAGACTCATTTGGAGTCTCTGGCTTTCCTTCAATCGCCTGTTGAGGGAAACACAGCTGACTGGGTGATTTCCAGTCGCCTGTAGATCCTTCTACAGTCGCCTGATTTGCATAGCTCAAGTCAACATCTCATTTGACTCAAACTTGAGCTTTATGCGCAGTCGCCTGACGATCAGTTTACAGTCGCATGTATATTTACAGTCGCATGGGAATTGGCCAATAGTCGCCTGTCTAGCGCAAGTGAAATCACTGCATCTCTCTGTCTTCTCTCCATTTTATACTGTAGACAACTGATGAAGAATGTACAGTCGCCTGACTATTTGACAGTCGACTGTAATATTAACATCAGTCGCCTGTGCGAAGAATTGGAGAAAGAGTACAGCTCTCTGTTTCGTTCCATCCCCTGCAGCAGTCGTCTGCTGAAGGTTTAACAGGTGCCTGTCATGTTTGTCAGTCGACTGTATTGACTTCGTCAGTCGATTGTCCTGGCTCAGATTATAGCCGTTGGATATTTTCTAGCCGTTGATCAGTCGACTGTCTTTTGATCAACAGTCGACTGTTCCTGTCATTTTCACCCAGTTTCTAGCCGTTGCAGATTTGTTCATTGGGCTGTTTCTTTGGGTTTTTAGGCTTGATATAGGATTCCTATATATATGACTGTGTTGCCATCACTTGAGAACTCTTGACAACACTTGATAACTCTTGATTCTATAGAAAATCTCAAGAGATCAATAAGCTACTCTCAAGCTCCCTCATTTCCCTCTATTGAGCACTCATCTTTCTTCATGCATTGGAGTCCAGCTCAAGGGAAATCATCCAAGTGCTTTCAAGCATATTCCAACAATTGGAGATCCTCTTCCATGCCTTGCATTCATTCATGATTAAGCATCTCAAGGCATAGGTAAGAGTATTTACTTTACTTGGTGTAATTTGTCTTCCTATTTCTCTTTGTGGGATTAGGATACTCTCTTTGTGGGAGTTTCTCTCTTTATGGGAGGTTGTCTCTTTGTGGGACTAGGGATACTCTCTTTGTGAGAGTTTCTCTCTTTGTGGGAGGTTGTCTCTTTGTGGGACTAAGGAATTCTCTTTGTGGGAATTAACTCTCTTTGTGGGAGTTCTAGTGTCCTAGTGTAGGGCTAACCCTAATTCTCTGAGTGGGAGTTAGTGATTCTCTGTGTGGGAGTCTTGATCCTCGTGTAGGATTGGTTGGGTCCTTGTGTAGGGCATAAATCCTCTGTATGGGGGTATCTCCTTGTGAGATTTGTATTCACTTCTCTGTGTAGGAATATAGTGAATATTGGTGTGGCTGGATGTATCCAAGTTTGGGGAAACATGGTAAAACTTTGTGTTTGCGTTTGGATTGATTGTGCCTTTTAATTCCTCTTGCATTTATAATTCTGCATTTACAAGTTAAATTTTAATTGGACAATTTTATTGCCATTACACTATTCACCCCCCTCTATTGTGTGTTGTTAGTATTGCAAGGGTTAGACGATCCCTACAATTGGTATCAGAGCGAGGTTAAAGAATACTGCAACCATGGCATTCAACGCCTCATCCGCGTCTCATGAAGAAGGTCACTCAACCGTTCGACCCCCGCTCTTCAATGGAACAAACTACCCGAGTTGGAAGATCAGAATGATGATCTACATGGAGGGTCAAGACCTATGGGACATCTCGGAGGTGCCATTTGAGAAGCCCACTACTCCCGCGGCTTCAAGGACAAAGGCGGAGAAGGACTCGATCAAGTTCAATGCGAGAGCTATGAACGTATTACATTGCGCTCTCTCAGCAAATGAGTTCAACCGCATCTCCATGTGCAAAACGGCAAACGATATTTGGCATACCTTGGATATTTGTCATGAAGGGACTACGAAGGTAAGGAAATCTAAACAAGCTGTGTTTAGATCTAAATATGAAATGTTTAAGATGCAGGAAAGCGAAAGCATTTCAAAAATGTTCACAAGGTTCACCGATATCGTGAACGCTTTGGAGGGACTCGGAAAGATGATTTCCCAAGAGGATCGTGTAGAGAAGATCCTTGACTCTCACACACCTCGTTGGGAGTCAAAGGCCAACGGAATTTTGGAGTCTTATGACACGTCCAAATATACCATTGAGGAGTGCATAGGTAATCTCATGGCGTATGAAGTGAAGCTTCAACACAAGAAGGAGATTCAACCAACAAAGCCCGAGAAGCTAGAGAAGCAAAAGGGGGTTGAATTCCATGACAAGGAGGAGCCAATCAAGTGGAGGAGGAAATTCCATCGAGAAGCTCCTAGTGAAGAAGATGAGCAAGAAGATGCAAGTGGAGAAGAAATTGAGGAGCTTGCCGATCAATTCAAATCATTACTCAAATGCAAGCAACGTAAGTCTTTGTCAAAGTTTGCTTCCAATTCTAACAAGGTTCCTACTTGTTACACTTGCAGTGGAAAAGGTCACTTGTCCACTGAATGCCCTTCCAAACCCAACAAAGAAACTTACAAGGGAAAAGGGAAGAAGCATTGGAAAGGAAGGTCCAAGTCCAAAAATCAAAAGAATGGACTTGTCGGGACCTTTGATGATTCGAGTGAGGACGAGTAACGAAGAAGCGGATACAAAGGAGGATGCTCACGCATGCTTTGTAGCCATTGATGGTCCTACACAAATCCCCTCCAGATTAAATGAAGAAGAGTTGGATGCTTGGCTTGACGCATACAATTCCTATGAGGATTCGTGCCTCATGGCTATGGAGGAGAAGTCGTCATCAAGCTCTTGCAAGGATGATGATGTTGATGTTGAGATCGAGGAGGAAAAGATCTCATACGAGGAGCTCAAGATCAATTTTGACTTGGTCTCCAAAAAGGCTAGTAAGTGCATCAACTCTTACAATAGATTAAAAGCAAAATATAAGATTGCTAAGAGTAGATTGCATGAACTAGTTATTGCATGTGTAATTCATGACGAAAGGCATGTATATGACACTTGTGAGAGAGACACACTTCTCTATCAAGTTAAGGAATTGAGCTTTTCTAACGAAAATCTCGTTGCTCAAACCCATAGCTTAGATGCTCACATTCAACAACTTACGTTGAAATGTGAAGAGGAATCCCGGAAGCTCATAAGCTTTATATATTCTAGGGATTCACTCCACGATTTGTTGGAAAAACAATATCCGGCAAATCATAGAGGAGGTTTGGGTTATATTCAAAATGTGGTTCCCAAACCCACCTCTAATTTCTCTTATGGTGCAAATACAAGAAATATTGCTAAAGCACCTAAGAAGAATCACCATGCTTTCTTGTACAACAAGAATACCAACAAGAAGCATGTAGATCACAACGTGATGAGGAAGAATGAAAAATCTTCATTTTTTTGCTAAGAAGCAAAATCCTCATTCTTTGCATGCTAAGAAATTTGTTTCTACACCTAAGCATGCCACATCCTTCCCTCTTGCAAAGGCAAAACCCTTGCCTAGAAAATCCTTGAGATTATGGATTCCCACTAAAGTTAGTGTGCAAGAGAGAGATAGTTCCTGTCATGACCCGCTTCCCTAAAATGGAGGCGAGGTGTGACGAGGCCTGCTCAGGCTTGGAGCTGTGAGGCTCCAGCCTGTAAAGCGTCTGGAAAAAAAACCCACGTAAGGTCCCAGTAATGCGAATCGGAATAAAGATAACAATGATAGAAAGAGACGAATAATAATAAATTATAAATCTCGATGTCCAATAAAATTGTCCAACAACCAGAAAAGCCACCAGGCTAACAACAGAGTCTAAAAGAAAAGGCCCAGCATGGCCAACAAAGAAACAACTAACAAAAGATGGTACTACTCACCGACAAGCTAACAACAGACTAACAAGGAAAAACGACGAAGGAACACTAGGACTGGTCACCGGTGTCCTCGTACTCCACGTCAGCAACGGAATCAGGCACGAACTCCACGAACTCGTCGTCTCCAGCTACGGTCTTGGGCTCAGCAACTAACATGCGACACCCAAAGAGAAGGGGCACATGTCAGGAAGTCTACAAGACTTTGTGCAAGGAAACTAAAAGAAAGGTAAAAACAACCTAGCAAATTCTAAAATGTGCATGACATGGTATATATATAAGATGTGCAGCAAATAAGTAAAAACAGCAAGTATGTCATGGCAAGGGGTAAACATGGCATGGAAGCAAGAACATGACAAGGAAAACAAGTATACATTCACAAGTACAAGTATAGTAAGCATGTCGTGCACAGAGATTCCGCCCTTTGGCTAGAGAGGCTGTACGGGCCAACTCTTACGCTCAAGTGACCGTTTATCCCTACCCCTCCACGTGTATCGGGCATTGGTTATCAACCAACACATGTGGCCCGCTTCTGGATCACGAGCCAGGAAGTGTTTTTAACAAGTATGGCGTAGGGTTATGCCCGCATAGTAGGTGCCTAGCCGAAAACACGGATTGTACAAGGATTTTGTAGCGTGTGCTACGATGCAACATGCAAATCAGATGACATGTAAGGAATGCGAATGCATGGCAGATATTCAAATAAAAATGCGTACCGATAAAGAAATTAAACGTGGCAGGCAAAAGTATGACATGCCATGACAAAAGGCAGTTCTAGCTTCGTTGTCAAGCTAGAACTTGAAATTTGCGCCTAGACCGCTATCATTTCACGGTCTAGTCTCTTTTACGCTAAAAGCAAGAAAATGGCCTAAAGCATGGCCTAAAACAAGGTTGGCAAGTTTCACTTGCCTGGTTCCGGTGATGACGGTCGACGAGAGTTCGTCTCAGAATTGCTACTCTACGGGGAAATGGGTTCGCTGTTATGGCCAAGGCAGAAATCAGAACTGAAAGATCTAATCCAGATTTGTATTGGAATCCTACAACGTCTAGTAATCCATTTTTATTAGGTTTTCTAAATTATAGTGTGGGTTATGGGAAGATTAAAGGCAGATCACTAACCGTATAAGAAGCGGAAGAAACGACGATCAAGACGCCTACGAATCTGTAGGCAGGAGAAGATCTTGACGTATCCGGATTGCCGTCGCCAAAACCGACCTAGCACGGCAACGGAAGAAGCGATCCCGGGAAGACTACGGCTGAAAAGATCTCCTGGTGGCTGAGATATAACAGATCTGGAGAATGGAGAATGTAGGGGAAAAACTGGAGGAAAGAGAATTGGGGGGTTTTAGGGTCGGCCGGCGGCTTGCGGGGTGGTTGCCGGCGCAATGGAGGGTGAGAGGGAGCACGGGAGGATGAGCAAAGGCAAGAGGAAGGTTGGGGGATGATTGGGGAAGAAGGTTGGCTAAGAAAAGTGAAAGAAGAAGTGAAAACGTATAGGGTTTAAATAGAAATAAAAAGCGGCGGCTACAACTTAACCTAGGGTTTCTGGGCGTATTAGTCGGTCAGTGAAGAGTGGTCGATCGACTGGTTTGGGAACTAGTCGGTCGGTCGTCCAACTGAGACCGACTAAAAGGCAAACAGTGAACAGGGTCGATACAGGGTAGACAGATTTAGTCGGTCTGTGAAGGCTCGTCAACCGACCAGTTTGGGATCTAGTCGGTCGGTGAATATTCATTGACCGACTAAGGGTTGAATATGATAGACAATAAGTACTGAGAGCTAGTCGGTCTGAGAAGAAACTCTAATCGACTAGTTTCTCAACTAGTCGGTCGATAGTCGTTCTTTGACCGACTAACGATAAACAGTAACTCGACTGTCAGAAGGATCTCAGAATTAGTCGGTCAGAGAAGAAGTTCTAACTGACTAGTTTCGCAACTAGTCGATCGATGGATGTGCTTAGACCGACTAAGGGGAAACAGTAACTCAGCTGAAATAATCAAGATGAACTAGTCGGTTCCTGAAGAGTTGCAGACCGACTAGATTGCAATCTAGTCGGTTGGTTCTCTTTCTTGAACCAACTAAGAGTCATGAAAAGTCTCGAATTGAAGCGCGAAGCTTCGGGAAGATTCCTATGGCTTCTAAGATCAACCTAGCTCTAAGATACGGTCAAAATGAAGTTCATCATGAATGACTTACTCCAAGCTCATCGTTCTATGGGAAGGAACTAGAAGACTATAAAGAACTGAACGAAAACACCCAATTACAGAAATGGGAAAAACATACAAGGGAGAGAACAACCAACACACATATATATAATAGATAAAAACCAGTCGTTACATCCTACACACCTTAAGAAAAATTCCTCCCTCGAAATTTCCTAACACTCACGTGTCAGGGAACAAAAGTGGGTATCGCTCTCTCATCTCATCTTCTCTCTCCCAAGTAGACTCTCCTGGCGAGCCGTGTCGCCACATCACCCTAACAAGATCGACTGTCTTTTTCTGGAGTGACTTCTGACGCCTGTCCAAAATCTGCACTGGCTACTGGTCATACGTCAGATCGGGGTGAACGGTGATCTCCGAGAAATCCACAGCATGAGATGGATCGCTGATGTACCGATGAAGCTGCGACACATGGAAGACATCATGAACTCCTTCCAAAGATGGCGGCAAGGCTAAGCGGTAGGCTACCTCGCCAACTCTCTCCAGAATGTCAAACGGTCCAATGTATCTCGGGCTCAGCTTCCCTCGTTTCCCAAAGCGAATCACTCCTCGATTCGTGGAAATCTTTAGGAACACATGGTCACCTGGCTGAAACTCCAAAGGACGCCGTTTAGCATCAGCCCAATGCTTGAAACGGTCCTGAGCAATCCTCAGCTTCTCCCGTATGTTCCTCACAACATCCACTGCCTCCACGATCATCTCAGGTCCTAACAGCTCCCTGTCTCCAATGTCATCCCAGCTCAGTGGCGATCGACATTTCTTCCCATATAGCGCGGCAAAAGGTGCCATTCCAATACTCGCCTGGTAGCTGTTATTGTAGGTAAACTCAACATGGTGGAGATGATCTTCCCAAGATCCCTTGAAGTCCAACATGCACGCCCTCAGCATGTCCTCCAAGATCTGAATCGTCCTCTCGGACTGGCCATCTGTCTGCGGATGGTACGCCATGCTGAAACTCAGACTCGTACCCAAGCTCTTCTACAGACTCTACCAGAACTGAGACGTGAACCTCGTGTCTCTGTCCGACACGATACTCACAGGGACTCCGTGAAGTCGTACGATCTCCTGCACGATTCACGTTACATCACTATCTAAACTAGGGAAGAGAAATAGAAATGGAAAGTAAAA
Source organism: Scilla litardierei (assembly GCA_030789695.1). Classification (NCBI taxonomy): domain Eukaryota; kingdom Viridiplantae; phylum Streptophyta; class Magnoliopsida; order Asparagales; family Asparagaceae; genus Scilla; species Scilla litardierei. The sequence continues at coordinate 49,053,626 of CM061142.1, forward strand.
AGATTTACCTCCATATATCTCCTCGCCAGCGTCTCAATGGACTGTCCTACTCGGAAGGGAATAAAGTGCACGGATTTGGTTAATCGGTCTACGATCACCCAAATCATGTCATTCTGCTCCGGACTCCAAGGCAGTCCAGTCACAAAGTCCATAGTGATGTGTTGCCACTTCCACTCCGGAATCGGAAGCGGTTGTAGCAACCTTGTCGTACGCTGATGCTCCGCCTTTACCTGCTGGCAAACCAGACACTTGGCTACACTCCGAGCCACACTCCTCTTCATACCATGCCACCAATAGTTCAGGCGAAGATCCTTATACATCTTGGTGCCACAAGGATGCACAGAATACGGCGAACTGTGTGCCTCAACCAACAACTCCTCTCTGATGTCTCCAGCTGACACACACAACCTGGCTCCACATCTCAACGAGCCATCCTCATGAATCAAGAAGTCAGTCCGCAAACCGGCTTCCACCTGCTCCCGTATCTTCACCAACTTCGGGTCTCTAGCCTGTCCAGCCTTGATCCTATCCACGATCGTCGACTGTATCTGCATACACATCAACGAAGAGGACTCTCTAGGAAGAATAATCTCGATACCAGACTCGTAAAAATCTTGCTGCAATCTCCACTGCGAAGTCAACAACATCACTGCCACAAGCCTACTCAGCGCATCTGGAACCACATTCACCTTGCCAGGGTGAAACTGCAGATCGATCTCATAATCTGACATGAGCTCCAACCACCGACGCTGTTGCATGTTGAGCTCCTTCTGAGTAAAAATGTACTTCAAGATTTTGTAATCGGTGAAGATCTTCACCTTTTCACTCAGTAGGAAGTGCCTCCAAATCTTCAGCGCACACACGACTGCTGCCAACTCCAAGTCATGCGTCGTTAAATTCTTCTCATGGATATTAAGCTGACGAGAAGCATACGCTACCACGTGCCCATGCTGATGCAATACACAACCGAGACCCTTGCCGAAAGCATCGCAAAAGATCTCGAATCCTCCACTCCGATCAGGCACAGCAAGAACAGGGGCAGTCGTCAGCCTCTCCTTCAAAACACCAAAAGCCTCCTCACAGCCATCAGACCAAGCAAATGGTACATCCTTCCGTGTCAGTCTGGTCATCGGCTCAGCTATACGGGAGAAATCCTTAATGAACCGTCGGTAATAACCAGCCAATCCAAGGAAACTCCGGATCTCAGACGCTGACTGCGGAATACGCCACTCTCTGATAGCCTTGATCTTCTCGGGGTCCACTGAAATACCATCTCCTGACACCACATGTCCGAGAAAAGCAACTCTGTCCAGCCAAAACTTGCACTTGGAATACTTAGCATACAACCGATGCTTCCTTAAGATCTCCAACACTGTCCTCAAGTGCGATGCATGCTCCTCCTCTGACTTTGAGTAGATCAGAATATCGTCAATGAAGATAACGACAAACTTGTCTAAAAAGTCATAGAAGATCAGATTCATCAGATTCATAAAAACTACGGGCGCGTTGGTTACACCGAAAGGCATAACCACAAACTCGTAGTGTCCATACTTCGTCATGAATACTGTCTTCGGAACATCTTCCTTCTTCACCTTCAGCTGATGATAACCACTCCTCAGATCCAACTTAGAGAACACCCTCGATCCTCCAAGTTGATCAAAGATGTCATCTATATGAGACAACAGATATCGATTCTTGACGGTCACCGTATTCAACTCCCGATAGTCCACACACATGCGATGTGAACCGTCCTTCTTCTTCACCAGCAAGACTGGTGCTCCCCACGGAGACACACTGGGATGAATGTAACCCTTCTGAAGAAGTTAGTCCAGCTGCTTCCGCAATTCTTCCAATTCTGCTGGTGCCATGCGATAGGGCGCCTTTGAAATAGGCTGCACTCCCGGAATAAGATCGATCGAAAACTCGAGAGCTCGATCAAGCGGTAATCCTGACATCTTCTCGGGGTAGACGTCATCAAAGTCACGCACCACCGCTGGTCTACGCTTCTCTATCTGCATAGCAACGATCTCCACCGGCTTGGCCCGAAACCTGACCGGACTAAGCGAACTGTTGCCACGGCTGAACTCGAACACTGGATGGCCTGGAATCTCGAACACCACCTTCTTCCTCCGGCAATCGATCGTGGCATAGATACTCCCAAGACAGTCCATCCTAAGGATGGCATCATAGTTGATGATGTCATGGACGATGAAATCAGCGTAGAGCTCATGTCCACAGACCACCAAAGGGCAAGAATTGCAACCACGATGCACCGAGATCACGCCATTTCCTGTAACGATATCCCAACTCTTGGGAAGAGGGGAAGTCGACAAGGAATGCTTCTCCACGAAGCTCCGGGAAATAATGCACATCGATGCACCAGAGTCGAAGAGGACTCGTGCAGGAAATGTGCAAACTAAAATCACACCTAACAAGCATTCTAACAATCAAAACCTATTCTAGCAAACATAACAAGCAATCAACAATTTCCAACCAACAAGACTAACTAAGAAAAGAAACAACTAGACTGAGGGTTACCTGCAATAACCTCATCCTCAGTCTCAGCGTCAACTGCAGTCATCAGGAAAGCCTGCCTCCTCGGCTGAACAGCATGCTGAAAAGCCTGCCTCTGTGGAACGAGAGGCGCTCCACGCCCAGCAGGTACAAGTGTCCTTTACTGCAATGGCTGAGCTGCAACTGGTCCCTTCCAAGGCTGCTTGGACTTCGGGCAGTCCCTCATGACATGCGCTGGATCACCACAAACCAAGCACTGTCCCAACATCTTTCGGCATTGATCTTTGACATACCCAGTCTTGCCACAGAAATGGCAAGTCTTCTGAGTAGGAGGTCCTCCTGGCCTCTTGAACTGTACCGGCTGATTGGGCCTGAACCCTGGTCTCATCACTGCCCTGGCCTGCTCCACAGGCCTCTTCCCAGCTCCAGAAGCACATCCTCTCTTCTGGTTCACAATCTGCTCCCGCCTCTTCGCTGTAATCAGAACCTTCTGATAGGACTCCAAATCAGAAGAAGACACAAAGCTCTAAAGATCCAAAGAGAGCCCCCTGCAGAAACCTATGAGCCCTCTCATCCGCATCCTGCACCATCTTCGGTGCGAAACGGCTCAGCCTGGTGAACTCCTGGTGGTATTGGTCCACCGTCATGCTCCCCTGCTTCAGGTCGATGAAGCGCTGCGCCATCTCCCTCCTGGCAGCCTTCGGAAAGTACTCCTCATCGAATCTGGACTTGAAAGTAGCCCAAGATATCGGCTCCTCCAGCATCTCCTCCTCTGCATCCCACCAGTTCCGAGCATTATCTCTAAGCTGCCTCTTCGCCAAGTCAACCCATCCAGCCGGGTCGACCTTCGACATATTCAGGTTGTCCTCCATATTCCTGGTCCACTCGTCAGCAGCTAGAGGTCCTTCGGACCCATCAAAGTAAGTGGGGCCCAGCTCCCGAAATTGCTTCCCTCCTGGCTCGAAGCGAGGGACATTCTGGACCGGCTGTGCTGCTCGAGCAGGCGGAACATTCCGGGCATTCTGAAGCATGCCCTGCTGCACTTGCATCATCTGATGCATCATCCGCATAATCTCCCCGTTGGTGGGCTCTCGGTCCGGCTCCTTGACACGAGGGGGCACACCAACAGCAGCTCGGGTATTCCGTCTTCCAGCCATCTAATGACACAACAAAACGAAATAATTAGACTCTTAGCCCTATGACTCGGGTGTCGATATTGTTTATCAGACATCCTATAATTATTATCGTTGTTCCGATTAAGTCACAGTTATAGAGTGTGAGACCTGTATGGGCCACCAACAAAACCTGTCACGACCCGCTTCCCTAAAATGGAGGCGAGGCGTGACGAGGCTCGCTCAGGCTTGGAGCTGTGAGGCTCCAGCCAGTAAAGCGTCTGGAAAAAAACCCACGCAAGGGCCCTGTAATGCGAATCGAAACAAAGATAACAATGATAGAAAGAGACGAATAATAATAAATTTTAAATCTCGATGTCCAATAAAATTGTCCAACAACCAGGAAAGCCACCAGGCTAACAACAGAGTCTAAAAGAAAAGGCCCAGCATGGCCAACAAAGAAACAACTAACAAAAGATGGTGCTACTCACCGACAAGCTAACAACAGACTAACAAGGAAAAACGACGAAGGAACACTAGGACTGGTCACCGGTGTCCTCGTACTCCACGTCAGCAATGGAATCAGGCACGAACTCCATGAACTCGTCGTCTCCAGCTACGGTCTCGGGCTCAGCAACTAACATGCGACACCCAAAGAGAAGGGGCACATGTCAGCAAGTCTATAAGACTTTGTGCAAGGAAACTAAAAGAAAGGTAAAAGCAACCTAGCAAATTCTAAAATGTGCATGACATGGAATATATATAAGATGTGCAGCAAATAAGTAAAAACAGCAAGTATGTCATGGCAAGGGGTAAACATGGCATGGAAGCAAGAACATGACAAGGAAAACAAGTATACATTCACAAGTACAAGTATAGTAAGCACGTCGTGCACAGAGATTCAGCCCTTTGGCTAGAGAGGCTGTACGGGCCAACTCTTACGCTCAAGTGACCGTTTATCCCTACCCCTCCACGTGTATCGGGCATTGGTAATCAACCAACACATGTGGCCCGCTTCTGGATCACGAGCCAGGAAGTGTTTTTAACAAGTATGGCGTAGGGCTATGCCCGCATAGCAGGTGCCTAGCCGGAAACACGGATTGTACAAGGATTTTGTAGCGTGGGCTACGATGCAACATGCAAATCAGATGACATGTAAGGAATAAGAATGCATGGCATATATTCAAATAAAAATGCGTACCGATAAAGAAATTAAACGTGGCAGGTAAAAGTATGACATGACATGACAAAAGGCAGTTCTAGCTTCGTTGTCAAGCTAGAACTTGAAATTTGTGCCTAGACCGCTATCATTTCACGGTCTAGTCTCTTTTACGCTAAAAGCAAGAAAATGGCCTAAAGCATGGCCTAAAACAAGGTTGGCAAGTTTCACTTGCCTGGTTCTGGTGATGACGGTCAACAAGAGTTCGTCTCAGAATCGCTACTCTACGGGGAAATGGGTTCGCTGTTATGGCCAAGGCAGAAATCAGAACTGAAAGATCTAATCCAGATTTGTATTGGAATCCTACAACGTCTAGTAATCCATTTTTATTAGGTTTTCTAAATTATAGTGTGGGTTATGGGAAGATTAAAGGCAGATCACTAATCGTATAAGAAGCGGAAGAAACGACGATCAAGACGCCTACGAATCTACAGGTAGGAGAAGATCTCGACGTATCCGGATTGCCGTCGCCAAAACCGACCTAGCACGTCAACGAAAGAAGCGATCCCGGGAAGACTACTGCTGAAAAGATCTCCTGGCGGCTGAGATATAACAGATCTGGAGAATGGAGAATGTAGGGGAAAAACTGGAGGAAAGAGAATTGGGGGGTTTTAGGGTCGGCCGGCGGCTTGCGGGGTGGTTGCCGGCGCAATGGAGGGTGAGAGGGAGCACAGGAGGATGAGGAAAGGCAAGAGGAAGGTTGGGGGATGATTGGGGAAGAAGGTTGGCTAAGAAAAGTGAAAGAAGAAGTGAAAACATATAGGGTTTAAATAGAAATAAAAAGCGGCGGCTACAACTTAACCTAGGGTTTCTGGGCGTATTAGTCGGTCAGTGAAGAGTGGTCGACCGAATAGTTTAGGAACTAGTCGGTCGGTTGTCCAACTGAGACCGACTAAAAGGCAAACAGTGAACATGGTCGATACAGGGTAGACAGATTTAGTCGGTCTGTGAAGGCCCGTCAACCGACTAGTTTGGGAACTAGTCGGTCGGTGAATATTCATTGACCGACTAAGGGTTGAATATGATAGACAATAAGTACTGAGAGCAAGTCGGTCTGAGAAAAAACTCTAACCGACTAGTTTTTCAACTAGTCGGTCGATAGTCGTTCTTTGACCGACTAACGGTAAACAGTAACTCGACTGTCAGAAGGATCTCAGAATTAGTCGGTCAGAGAAGAAGTTCTAACCGACTAGTTTCGCAACTAGTCGGTCGATGGATGTGCTTAGACCGACTAAGGGGAAACAGTAACTCAGCTGAAATAATCAAGATGAACTAGTCGGTTCCTGAAGAGTTGCAGACCGACTAGATTGCAATCTAGTCGGTTGGTTCTCCTTCTTGAACCAACTAAGAGTCATGAAAAGTCTCGAATTGAAGCGCGAAGCTTCGGGAAGATTCCTATGGCTTCTAAGATTAACCTAGCTATAAGATACGGTCAAAATGAAGTTCATCATGAATGACTTACTCTAAGCTCATCGTTCTATGGGAAGGAACTAGAAGACTATAAAGAACTGAGCGAAAACGCCCAACTACAGAAACGGGAAAAACATACAAGGGAGAGAACAACCAACACATATATAATAGATAAAAACCAGTCGTTACAGTTCCATCAACTCTGTAGTTAGGGATGTGATCACCTCGTGTGATTACGTTAGGAAATCAAACTCCTCTTGGGTTTGGTTACCTAATGTTTAGGTTCCTCATACATATGCATATTGCATGGGTATTGTGCTTCTATGTTTATTTTAAGCATACCCATTGATTGTGTGTGTTTCATGATTTTGAAAATATTTTCAAATTTATTTCTTTTCATGAAAATGGGGACCTTGGGGTTTGTTGACATGCATGCATTTTTGATCTATGTGTATGTCAATGGGGGAGTTAATATGGTATATGTTTAAATTATCTTAAGACATATTTTAACTCTCATTTCAGAGGTTATTTGAGATCATTATTTACATTTGGTTATTTTGGGTCTCAAACCAAACCTCTTGTTTATTGCCAACATGTTTCATGTTTCATTATTTTTGGCATTATTCTTTGTGAATCTTTGAAGCTTGATTTTTCCATATCTATTGCTTTGATACACGTTAGGCCCATGGCTCTATTAATTATAATTGTTATTAGATCCTAGAAGTCAAAAGTTGACCATTTCTATGATCTAGGGGGAGCATGAGATAGTGAATTGATACCCACTAAATTTTTCGATTTGGTATCATACATATCTTTCTTTTCTTGCATTTTGTCACATCTTGGTTAAGATGACAAAGGAGGATATATTTGATGTCCACCTTTTTGACGATGTCAAGGGGGAGAGATATATGCATTATGTAATCATATCTATAGCGGGAGAGATATATACATATGCATATGGGGAGAGATATCTCTATAGGGAGAGATATATGGGATTAGATAAACCATTCTTGTTTGCATGCTTTTATTCTTTGCAATTGGTTTATGTAATCCATGCCTATTATATGCCACCATGTTTTTAATTGGTATTTTGAGTATTTACCATTGTGTAGCTCATTATGTAATTGGTGCATATAAGTAGGGGGAGATCATTAGCATTGTGCTTTAATTCTTTATGATTTATATAATGTGTGTCATCATCAAAAAGGGGGAGATTGTTGAGTTTTGGTGTTTCATACCAATCTTATTTGGATGATGATCACAACATTATGTTGTTACTAATGAATCTCATGTTTTAGTCTCTCAGTTTATTTCAAGGATATCTTTCTTGGAGACTAGTCACTTGGTGTAAGGATGGACATCATGTGAAGAAGGGCCATAGTTTGGACTCAAGGAGTGCCAAAGCTTGGAGATGGTGGAGAGCACTTAAGGCATCAAGATTGGAGACTTAGAATCTTTGAGAAGCATTGTAATCCATGTAATTTACATTATTGCTTTCTCTCTCTTTTGAGTCTGGGTTATTGTAATGCCTTGTTAGATGGTTTACTTATCATGCATATGCATTTAACCATCTTAGTGAACCTTAGGATTATCATAGAATCCAACCCAATAGGTTCACTCTGTTCAAAGACTCATTTGGAGTCTCTGGCTTTCCTTCAGTCGCCTGTTGAGGGAAATATAGCTGACTGGGTGATTTCCAGTCGCCTGTAGATCCTTCTACAGTCGCCTGATTTGCACAGCTCAAGTCAACATCTCATTTGACTCAAACTTGAGCTTTACGCACAGTCGCCTGACGATCAGTTTACAGTCGCATGTATATTTACAGTCGCCTGGGAATTGGCCAACAGTCACCTGTCTATCGTAAGTGAAATCACTGCATCTCTCTGTCTTCTCTCTATTTTATACTGCAAACGACTGATGAAGAATGTACAGTCGCCTGACTATTTGACAGTCGACTGTAATATTAACATCAGTCGCCTATGCAAAGAATTGGAGAAAGAGTGCAGCTCTCTGTTTCGTTCCATCCCATGCAGCAGTCGTCTGCTGAAGGTTTAACAGGCGCCTGTCCTGTTTGTCAGTCGACTGTATTGACTTCTGTCACGCCCCGCTTCCCAAACTATGGAGGCAAAGTGTGACTAAGGCCGGCTTAGGCCGGAGCTGTGAAGCTCAGACCCAATAAGCGTCTGTGTGGTACTCCAAGACGAAGGAACAGGTCCCTGCAGGTTAGTACAGAACAACAAAAGTACCAAAAAGAAACATTCATTTTATTCCAAAATAACAATCCAGAAGTACTGAGAGTCTAACAAAAGCCTGACACAGCTACAACAATTGAAATGTAAACTACTGGTGCAAGCACCCAACCTAGACAACAAATAAACGGTGATACGCACCCAACTAAACTGCAGTGAAACCTCTGGATCAGCAACGTGAAGATCTCTAGCTCTGGTCCTCCTCGGGCACGTATTCTGGGTCTGCGTCCTCCGGCTCTACGTACTCTGGCAGGTCTGCCTCGTCAACATACTCCAGCTCAACACCTGACGTACATCACCCAAAAGAAATGAACTGTACGTCAGGTAAAGTCTACAAAAGAGGGTTAGACTCTACTGCAAGTGTACTAAAATTTTAAGCAACGATTTACTGGTTGATTAGCATGCTGGGGTTATAACATAGTAACAATAGAAGGTAAACGGAGTAGGAAAAGTAAAACGCATCAAGCCGTAGCCGTAGCGTGTGCTACGGAGTACGGGACTAACCTAAACGGGTCCAGACAAGACGTGACAAGACAAGGCAAGACGTGTGTCACTAAGGTTCACGCCTTTCGGTTAGAAGGCGGCCAGTACCTTCTCAACCGAGGGAACGCTCAACATTGTGCACGGGAACAAGACAAGACAAGAAGTGTGTCATTAAGGTTCACGCCTTTCGGTTAGAAGGCGGCCAGCACCTTCTCAACCGAGGGAACGCTCAACCTTGTGCACGGGAACAAGACAAGACATGTGTGACTCGAAGGGTTCACGCCTTACTGTTCGAGAGGGATCAGACCCTCTCCCCGTGCGCACGCTCAACCCTACCCCTAACCCAAGTGGACAAAACAAATCCGTACAAGGGATCACTCACTCTAGCTTGGTGAGTGCCCTATTGCTCGCAAGCTGTGTATTAGTACAAGGGATCACTCGGAGAGTGCCTTATTGCCTGCAAGCTGTGTATCAGTATAAGGGATCACTCGGAGAGTGCTCTATTGCCTGCAAGCTGTGTATGACAAGACACGACGTGACAAAGACAGTGATGGTTCTTCTAGGGGGTCCACACGCACGCACACATAAGATAACCCTAAGGTGTCAAAAGTTGTTGAGCTTAGACTTCGTCGTCAAGTCTAAGCTGTCAAGGGTGTCCTGGACGCTATCATTTCACGTCTGGTTCTCTTTGTTCACAATTCTAACAGTTCTAAAAGTCTAAGGCCTAAACATGGCTGAAGGTACAAGTGAGTACACTTGCCTGTGGTGGCGAGTGTGTCGTCCGTCCGGAGCGTCCCGTCCAAGCGTCGCGTCTGTGGTAGTCCATCTGAAACAGGGTCACGGCGTCAGTGTCAGGTCGCGTTTTTCAACAAATCCTATTAGGGTTTGTTTCTAAAATTGGCGGGACTATCCTAACAGTCAAAAAATCACGTTTTTATATTTGTTCAGTCTAGATCGACGTATACCCTATGTGCACAGAAAATTTGTCCAATCGTCGATCTTTCCTACAGTGGCAACATTTTACAGATGCTGAAAATAAATTTAGTTCAAGTTGACCAATTTTAGTTTAGGTTTTGGTTAGCTACGGTGTGGGTTTTACTACTCGTTAGGGAAACCAACCTCGTGATGTCGTCCAACAAGCAGAAGTCGGGTCTAAACGGCGAAACAACGGCGTCGTCTGGAACTCCTCGGCTGCGGATAGCACAATGAGGTACCTCTGGATAGCGGGGTGGTGGCGCGAAATCAGCGAGCTAACAGCAATTCTCCTCCCGTTGCGAGTAGCGCAACGGATCTTCACGATAACGGCGACGTCGACTAAAAGTACGTGCGTGAGGCAACACACGTGAACTCCGAGAGTCCAAGAGGGCTGTCGGTAGATGAAGTAGGACCAGAGGAAGATGCTTGGCCCGGTGGGTGGCCGATGGCCTGAGCGTACTGCGGTGGGTGGTCATGAGAAGCCGGAGATGACAGATTCACGTAACGTCCGTTGTCGCACGTCTCAGCGGAATTTCAGCGATGAACAGCGAAAACGGGAAGTTGTAGAAGGTAAAGGACTTCAAGACGAAGACAACGGCAGTGTAGTTGTCACCGGAGGTGGTCGGAGGCGACCGTGAGCCGGTGGCGAAGTTCAGCTTCCAGATCTGTGAAAAACAGCCGATACGGCGTGTTCTGACGAGGATTCCGGGAGATACAGGCTGGCTATGAGTGTGAGGAAATTTGTAGTTGGTTGGAGGTTTCGATAGGAGTCCAACGGCATTAGGGTGGTCGTCGTAGGTGGCCGGATGGCTGGTGGGCACGAGTTTTCCCGGCGGTGGCACAGATCTGTAAAACTGTCGTTACGTCGAGTTCGAGAGATGTTTCGAGGATGTAGAGATGAGGAAATAAGGTAAGAGGAGTTGGAAATGATCGGGGGGTCAGAGAGGAGTTGAATGGCGGTGGTGGCAGCTGCTGGAGGTGGCCGAAGAGGGATGGCCGGCCGTTTTCTGGCGGGCACGCACAGCAGGCCTGGGCTGTGTATTTTTGGTGTTTTTGATGGGTTTTCGATGTCTTGGAGAGGTGGAGATGGAGGAGGAGGTGGAGTTGCTGGTGGTTGAAAAGGGGAGGCTAGGGCGGCCTTGGGTGGCTGGAGGAGGAACAAGGGCGTGGGTTTCCGGCGGACTAGACAGATCTGGGCGAAAAACTGCTTGGTGCGGCTTTTTGAGAGGGAAAGAGAGAGGAGGAGGAAGAGGGAAACGAGGAGGAGGATGGCCGGAGGTTGGAGGGTGGCCGGAGACCCACCGGCTGCGAGAGAGAAGGAGAAACGCAGGTGGTAGGCGGCTGAAAATGGGTTCAACCGTGAGTTTCTAGGGCTTTAGGGTGAGTTTGTTTTAAAGAGAAGAATATTTGCTATTACATGGCTAAAAGGGGTATACTTAAGGATGACTAGGAGGGAGGATGTGAGAGGAGAGGGGTTTAGTTTTGGGGTGGATAGCAAATGAAATCCCACATGTGATACGTATGAGGAATCTTAGGGATTTGGGTTAATTTGAAATTCAAATTGATTAGCGACTAATCAACGGTTGAAAATTGATTAGGGGATATCTTCCACCACGGGCATCAGAAAAATAATCAGAAAATACCGGGACGATCGTGGAGATGAGAAGTACGGGGCTACAGGGTCCGATCGTGTGCTACACCTACCAAAAATTATCGTAAAATCGGGAACTGAGTATTGGTGCCAAAAGACCAAAACGCCCTTCCATTCAAAGCTATTTTGCGAGAAAACGAGCCGTGAAATGACGTTCCCAAAAATTACTATAAATTTCTACACTTCCATAAGGTCACAACGGCATATCACATCGTATATACCGAAACCAAGAAAGAGCCAAATAAAATACGTGCACGAAAAAGTACGTGCACGTAGAAAATACGAATGGTCGGAAAGCGGCCGTTTCAACTTCGTCAGTCGACTGTCCTGGCTCAGATTATAGCCGTTGAATATTTTCTAGCCGTTGATCAGTCGACTGTCTTTTGATCAACAGTCGACTGTTCCTGTCGTTTTCACCCAGTTTCTAACCATTGCAGATTTGTTCATTTGGCTGTTTCTTTGGGTTTTTGGGCTTGATATAGGATTCCTATATATATGAGTGTGCTGCCATCACTTGAAAACTCTTGACAACACTTGATAACTCTTGATTCTATAGAAAATCTCAAGAGATCAATAAGCTACTCTCAAGCTCCCTCATTTCCCTCTATTGAGCACTCATCTTTCTTCATGCATTGAAGTCCAGCTCAAGGGAAATCATCCAAGTGCTTTCAAGCATATTCCAACACTTGGAGATCCTCTTCTATGCCTTGCATTCATTCATGTGTAATCATCTCAAGGCATAGGTAAGAGTATTTACTTTACTTGGTGTAATTTGTCTTCCTATTTCTCTTTGTGGGATTAGGATACTCTCTTTGTGGGAGTTTCTCTCTTTATGGGAGGTTGTCTCTTTGTGGGACTAGGGATACTCTCTTTGTGAGAGTTTCTCTCTTTGTGGGAGGTTGTCTCTTTGTGGGACTAAGGAATTCTCTTTGTGGGAATTAACTCTCTTTGTGGGAGTTCTAGTGTCCTAGTGTAGGGCTAACCCTAATTCTCTGAGTGGGAGTTAGTGATTCTCTGTGTGGGAGTCTTGATCCTCGTGTAGGATTGGTTGGGTCCTTGTGTAGGGCATAAATCCTCTGTGTGGGGGTATCTCCTTGTGAGATTTGTATTCACTTCTCTGTGTAGGAATATAGTGAATATTGGTGTGGCTGGATGTATCCAAGTTTGGGGAAACATGGTAAAACTTTGTGTTTGCGTTTGGATTGATTGTGCCTTTTAATTCCTCTTGCATTTATAATTCCGCATTTGCAAGTTAAATTTTAATTGGACAATTTTATTGCCATTACACTATTCACCCCCCTTAGTGTGTGTTGTTAGTATTGCAAGGGTTAGACGATCCCTACAATATCTCTATAGTTCTCTACATATCAGTTGGTTTCACCCTACAGCTACCCTTACTGCATATTACTTTCCAAGAATCCCAAAAAGAAAATAGTATAGCTTCTAATTGAAAAAAAAGAAAAAAAAGAAAAAAAAGTGTATATATATATGTGAAAAAGAAAATAAAAGAAAGAAAATAAAGGAATAAAATTGTTTTATACTTTCATTAGAAGCTATCACATACACTGGGAAAAAGACAAAATATTCAATATCATATTCCTAGATGTGATGCCTCAAGCTAAGCTTGGGGTGAACCAACTGATCACATGAGTGAGTATGACATTAGAGTGGAGACAGTGCATAACGGGGAGATTTGATAATACTTAAACTTTACGAAACACTTTAGTTTTTGGAGATTTTTTCGTGACTCGAAATGAATAATTGAATAGCATGATTCTTTCTATTCTCTATTGCTTGCTATGTGATCTCTATATGCTCCATGTGTATCTATGATTGAAAAGTGCATTGCCAACTCTTTTTATACTAGACTGTATGGACTGCATGAGATTTATATGAGTTGATGGCATAATTTCAGTAGATCCCTATTTTTCATCTGTATTGCATGCTAGACATATGATCTGTAAAACTTGAAAGTATCATTAGCATGTATTTTTACTATTCGGAGCATCGTGACATACTGTTTAGGCCTGAGATCTGACCGAACAACCTTAGCACCCTCCATCTATTTCCATTCTCTTTTATCCTCATTTTTATCTTTTATTTATTTTTGTTTTTCTCCCGGCATACTGATTATTCGTCTTCCTCGAGGTCGAGTAAGAGGTAAGCTTGGAGGATTTTGATGTGGCCATATTTTATATCTTTTTCATAGCATCATGACATCGCATTCCATGCCATTTTCACATTCAAATCCCATATTTTCCTACGATATCGTATTTCTAACGTTATATTCGAGTTTCGTAGTGTTTCATGAATTTTCAGGGATTTTGGAGCGATTTGGGACCCAGTCTGGGTATGGACACATCTGACAGGCCCGTGAGCTCGTTGGCAAAGCTCTACAGGAGTTCGTCGAGTTTTGGGAGCCATGGGAGGAGTGGAGGAGAGAGCAGGAGGAGAGGAGAAGCTTCAGAAGCTCCATGAAAGAGTTTCCCAGATGACTCGATCGAGGAGATGCAAATGGAGAAGAAGCGGCTGATACGCGGATTGCTCGGACCGAGCACCTATGTGCTCGGTCGAGTAGCGCCAACCTTCCGAAGCTGAAGCAGCTCTTGCACGGCCCGAGCAACTTCTTCAGCGCCCGAGTCAGCCGTTTGCTCGATCGAGCAGAGCTAACTCGGGCCGTGCAGACATAGCGATGATTTTGGAGGAGCGATATTTACTGTCGTGCTCGGTCGAGCAGTGCAGCTGCTCGGCCTGCGTAACCGACCGAGCAACAGCCTGCTCGACCGAGTCACCTACTCGGTCGACGATGCTGAAGGCCATTTTTGGAAATATTTTGGGAGCGGTTGTTGCACGCTTGGGGGAGTGAAATGTGGGCTGCGACAGTGTTTGACGGGGGGAGATTCATTGTTAGTTTTTGAATAGAATTTTGGAGAGGAGATTAGGGAGGAAAACTTGTTAGATCTAGATTGAACTTTTGAAGATTATTGGATCGAATTTATTGGAAGTTTATTTTCTATTCTCGCGTTCTTGGAATCTTGTTTTTTCTTTGAGATCTATTACTAGCTGTAAGTTTCTCAATCTATTTTCTGTCAATTTTCTATGACGCTTTCTTCCCTAAAAATTGTGTTTTTATTCGTCAATAACGTCATAAGTGAGTAGTCTTTTCTAGGGTTGATGGGCTAGCCCTAAGACCCTAGGGTGTAGATGTAGATCTGAATCCCTAGGTTAAATTGGGAATATAAGGAAGTATTTCGGTCGATCCTACCGAACCCCCGGGATAATCCGTACTGAGATCATGCCCACGGTCTATGGAATTGATGTGCTTAAGGGGTATCCCTGGGATTCGAATAGGGAAATCGATGGATCCAACCAAGGCTCGTGACCATGCCCGACTCGTGCCTTGAGGGGATTCATCGATGAACTATATCGCTACGTTATCGGCTACCGCTATTGCGTAAACGAGAGCCACCAAAATACCTCGTAATTCTAACCACGAGAGTAGTACGAATTGGGAGATTAATCCCCTAACCCTAATGCAACGTAAGGACTCTATTCCAATGTTGATCCCCGACGGTTTTAACGGTGATCCTTAATACCCCAGTCCTTTTTATTATTAAATCAACAACAACACCACAACCAATTCTCTCAACCCAATAGCTATCTCACTTCGAGATATAGAAGTAAGCTGAGGACCCAACTACACTGTCACCGTCCATGTGTGATCCGAAATCCTTTATACTATAATTTGACATCGTCTGCTTGCGGATAGAGCCTGGAATTGACACCTAGGGGCCATACCACGCCTGGTGATCGTGACACCGCCGGGTGGAATCTAGGTGTAGGTTTCGGGTGCGTCACTATGTTGCTATGGATGGTGTGACAACATACCCTTACAGATTTCCTCCTTATTTCCATTATTTCCTGGATAGATTTTTAGGACATCTATCATATGAAAGATATAATAAAATAAAAACCAAGAGAGTTCCTTAAATTAAATAAGGACTCCTACTAAAGGTTGCTTTTGCATATTTAAAAAGAGTAAAGAAAATGATTTGAGATTATATTTGCAAATGACTCAAATCTTATCGGATCTCTTGAACAGAAAATCGAAATATCTGTTTAAGCCTAACTATCAAATATGATATGTAAGACCTAGACAAAAATTTTGACTTACAAACATCCTGAAGATGAAACCATCATCCAGAAGATGAAAACATTATCCAGAAGATGAATTATCATCCAGAAGATGAAAACATCATCCAGAAGATGAATTATCATTCAGAAGATGAAAACATTATCCAGAAGATGAAGTATCATCCCGAAGATGAATTATCATCCAGAAGATGAAAACATCATCCAGAAGATGAATGGTCATCCAGATGATGAATAATCATTCAGAAGATGAAAACATCATCCAGAAGATGAATTACCATCCAGAAGATGAAAACATCATCCAGAAGATGAAAACATTATCCAGAAGATGAATAAACATCCAGAAGATGGAAAACATCATCCAAAAGATGAAATTATCATCCCGAAGATGAAAAACATGTGACATTAAACTTCATGCACCCAAAGTTGATGAAGAAACATTGACAATTGCAATCCACTAAATACACCTACTTGTTGTATGGATGCACATTAAGACCTTTTTCGTTCGCTGGAAGAGGGGAAGGATATCCTAGGTTCTGAAGTGCCTTGAGTGTTTTAGGTACACTCCTTTATCTGGCCAACTGCATGCATCTCTAAAGAGCGTTGGCAGTAAATCTGAGTGCAGCGCCTGCAGCACACCACTAGACCGAAGATATGTAGCTTCTGCGCTACCTTTAAGGGTCAAGGATCATCCTCCATGTTAAATGTATTTGCAAATACAGGTTATAGATCATCGTGATGATTACTACAAAGGAACAACCAACTCCTGGAGATCTGCAAAGCATGTTACTAAGGCAACATCAATCATAGCATTTCGAGAAGCTCATCATTCAAGAAGCAAATCAAGAGTATGCATAGCTATGCTCTGAAGTACCTAGCAGACACTTTGATGACTGGGTCAGAGACTAGAGACATGGAGCTATCTACCGAGTCTACAGACCACCCCTCTGCAGAAGAGCTCCCTTAGATTCAGTAGCTGCCATATATGAGCGATACTTGTATAGATGAGTGATGCTTTGTATTTTGTATTTATGCTCAGAATGTTGTAAAATGAGATTGATGTATAGATTGCTAGGAGATCTGCAAGCCTAAAGCTTGTACTGATCAGGGGGAGTCAAATGTAGTGTTGTACTCTTTTTCCTTGGCTATTAGTTTTCCCACTGGATTTTCCATAGCTAAAGGTTTTAACGAGGCAACCTCATTGACTCTGGATCTAGAAGTATCCACCCCTAAGTACTTTCACAAATCAGGGGAAGTTATGGAGAACTGTACTATTTTTCCTTGGATATTGGTTTTTCCCACTGGGTTTTTCATAGCTATAGGTTTTAACGAGGCAGTTATCCCTGAGCAAAGCCAAGTCTGAATTTAATCGTATCTCATAATGCTTAACTGCACAGTAAATATGGCATACGCTGGAGGTGACGCAGGAGGGAATGTCAGGTGAAGGAGTCCAGACTTGCTTTGCTCAGCACTGAATATGAAAGCTTTCACATGTTTCCATCAAAGTCCATCAAGGGATGGCAGTAATGACTTGACCCGACTGGCCCGACCCGGCCCGAACCGGTTTAGACCCGTCCCGTCCTGGCCCACAAATGGGTCGGGGCAAGCTTGGGCTTCGTATGCGGTCCGCCCCGCCCCGGCCCGCCTCGGTAAACTATAGAAGTTCTAAAAAAATCTTACTATTTTTATGCGGACTATGCGGCCATTACATAACCCATAACTCATACTTTGTTTCATTATTCTCCCAATTGAGCCAATTCCTAATTCCAAACTGCCAAATATATCACAATTCCCCCAATTTTGTAATAAAAATTTTGTTTTGGATTCATAAGAATGGTAGTAATGACCTGACCCGACCGGGCCGACCCGCCTGACACGGTTTTGGTAAGAAGTTACCCGCCCCCGGCCCGAGACCCGTCCTGCCCCGACCCGTAGACAGGACATGGCAAGCTTGGGTAGTTAAATACCCACCCCGCCCCGCAATATTTCCATTCCTAGTTATCCCTAACTTAGGATCTGAAAGTATCCGCCCCTTATGGTACTCATAAGCACTATGGATCCTGCAGTATTCATATGTTAAGTATACACCGATGGTTGGATAAGTGGCAGTGTTATGAATAGGACCCAATGGCCATATTGGGTGTCCACCCCCATTGTATCCATTAAGAAGTATATATATATGAGGCTAGGGGTTTCCTAGCCCTCAACCCTTTACAACAAACATGTGTTTTTTTGTTTGTTTGTAGTCTTTGGGTGTGCCTGTTTGTTTCTGTAGCTTGTGTATGTAGTCCGTGTCTGTGTGTATCAAAAAAAAATCCAATAACATATTAACAAAGTTAATGACATTGCTTTTAAAGAGGTTCAATAGAGGAAACCTAACACATCAGTCTACATACAGAGAGACTACATAAATACACAAACACAGACTATACATACAGACACACACACATCGACACACACACACACAGACACACACACACACACACACACACAGATGACACACACATAGACCACACACAAAGACCACACACACAAAACACATACAGACTACATTAAAAAAATTTATGTGTGTGTAGCCTGTTTGTGTTGATCATATAAAGCATCATCATTAAAAGATGTGTTGGTTATGTGTGTGTGTGTGTGTGTGTGTGTGTGTGTGTGTGTGTGTGTGTGTGTGTGTGTGTGTGTGTGTGTCTTTTTGTGTGTGTAGTCTGTGTGCGGAGCCTGGGTCTCAGTGTGTCAAAAAATATCCAATAGCATATTAACAAAGTTAATAACATCAATTGAGCTTTTTAAAGGGCGTTAAGAGAGAAAAACTAACACATCAGCCGACATACACACATAGACTACACACACAAACACACAAACACAGACTACACATGCAGACTACACACAGAGAGAATACAGACACACACACACACACACACACACACGCATACACAGAGGGGGGGAAGAGAGAGAGAGATATATATATATATATATATATTTAATATATATATATATATATTAAAACACAACTGATTTTGAATTCTAGGGCTGACTAGGACAAGCTGATTAGGACAAACAGGTTGATAGAAAGATGGCTTGGATTTAATCTTAAGAAATGAATGATTGAGATGAGATTTAGTGGAAAGTTTTGGAGGGAAAAACATTTCCAGAGAAATGAAAGTTTTGGAGGGAAAAACATGTTGATAGAAAGATGGGTTGGATTTAATCTTGAAGAATGAATGGTTGAGATGAGATTTTGTGGAAAGTTTTTGAGGGAAAAACATTTCTAGGGAAATGAAAGTTTCTTGGGAAATGAAACTATATATTGAATGAAAATTTCTTGGGAATAGCAGAGTGCACGCACTTAATGCATTTGTGAAAAAAACATTAACTTGCACTTAATGCCGCAGATCGAATGCTTGCAGATCAATGATCACTCCCTCAACGCGGGGCCCACCGTCTCTTCGACCCATGGGGCAAAGATGAGAATAATTTCCCGCGCCGAAGGCGCCCGCTAATTTTTTATGCTACTTTTTTGTTCCGCGCTGATTTTTTACGCTAATTTGTTGTTCTGTGTCAAAGGCACCCACGCCGAATTGGTTGTTCAGCACCGAAGGCGCCCATGCCCCTAAATATTTTTACGCTAATTTGTTATTCCGTGCAATTTTGGGTGTGGAAATAATTTTTTGGGGAACAAAGATTTCGTAGTGGAAATCTTAACTGAATCGTGCCCGCTGGCACGGTTTATGACTAGCACACACACACACACACATATATGTATATATATATATGTATATATATATGTATATGTATATGTATATATATGTATATATATATGTATATGTATATGTATATATATGTATATATATATATATATGTATGTATGTATGTATGTATATGTATGTATGTATGTATGTATGTTGGATACAACGATCGATGACTTCGTGTTTGATGATAACAATCGTGTGTGAACGATTTGATGTGTGTGCTAAGTGTTTTTAGGAGTGACAAGCTCGTAAATACTCAAAGGATGACTTAGTCAAAGTGAAGTAGAAATATGCAAAGAAGACTTGGTCAAAGTGATGGAGAAATTGCAATTCATTTGAAATTTGGACTTGGTCAAATATGGAGAGATATGGAGAGATCGCATTCATATCAAAAGTGGTTGAACCAAATCCTTCCTACATAAATGAAGACTTGGTCAAAGATGGAGAGATATGGAGAATCTCATGCAAATCAATTTGTGATTAAATGAGATCTAATTCTAATCATATTACCATTCAAACTCCATATCTTATTATGATTAGAATATATCTTCCATATGATTAGTTCCAATCCTATTCAATTTAGGATTATATCAAATCTCCTTCAATTATAGGATTCTATTTGATTCTAATTGATCCCTGTTAACCTATATAAACCCGTATCCAAAGGAGAGAAAAAAAGAGAGAGGCTACACAAAAGAGAAACCAAGCACCAAATACCAAAGTTGCGGACAACCCATCATCTAAGGCTGTAACATATCAAGCTTCCATCCTCATTGCGCAACATATCAAGCTTCCATCCTCCTTGCACAACATTGCAAGCTTCATCCTCTCCTCCTTGCGGAACATTGCAAGCAAGCTCCATTGCCAAGCCTTCAAGCTCCATTGCTAAGCTTTCAACCTCCATTACGCAACATCCAAGGGTAAGATCTTCATTCCCACAACTTGAAGAAAATCTTCCTCCATCAATTTTCCAAGTGTCTAAGAGCTTCATTCTCCAAGTGTCGCAATTCCAAGAGCTCCATCTTCAACCTTGTGCAAGCAACTCCAAGAGCTCCATCTTCAATCATGCGCAAGCTTCAAGCATCCCTTCACAAGGCCTCAACATCAAGAGAGGTCTCATAATAATTACGCAACATCCAAAGGATTTCTTCTCTCACATCGTGCAACATCCAAAGGGGGCTTCTCTTAAATTGCCCCAATATACAAGAGCCCTTCTCCATATTCATTGTGCAAGTGCTTCAAGGGACACATCCTCCTAGGCTGGAAGTTGCAAGAATCTCCCTCCTTATCTGCAACTTCAGATTATCATCTAGAGGCGGCCGTGATGACTACATATTGTCAGATAACATCTGATCTGAGCTGATTGACATAGACTATAACACTGACATGAACTGAGCTTTCTAAACTCTTATTACTTTATATTCGTGTACTTGGTGTATAGATCTTTGTAGGTGAAACTTTACATTCTTTTGGGGTCTTGTCTAGTTGGGGCCAGACAAGAGGGTCTTGACGAGTTGGTGTTGTCAAGAGAGAGCTTTTACTAGGATTGTTAGTGTTTAGCACTTTGGGAGTGCGGTCAGGAAACCTTGTGAGTGTAGAGTAGGTGTTCTAGCTTCGGTTGTAACAGTAACATTATTAATCTAGTATCTACTTTTGGGGTTGGAGTAGGTCGTTGGGGCGACCGAACCAGGATAAATCTGCTGTGCACTCTGTGATTGCTTTATATTTACTCTGCATCTTATTATAACTGCCTGCGATTGCTTGTGTGTTCACAAATATTTTTATTAGCATATTCACCCCCCTCTAGGCTTAGATCCAGATCCAACAAGTGGTATCAAAGCAGGTTAGAGGATCTAGGCTAGATTAACCATGAATATATCTGATTCAACATTTGTTGAAGGACAGTATATTACCCGACCCCCTAAGTTTAATGGTGTAGACTATGCTTATTGGAAATCTAGAATGAAAATCTATTTAGTGTCTGTTGATTATAATGTGTGGAAAATTGTTGAAAAAGGATATAAATTGCCTATGATTAAAATCGAAGACACTGAAATTATTAAACCTGAAGATAAATGGGATGATGCTGATTGGAGACTTTATTCATTGAATGGTAAAGCTATGAATGCACTTATTTTCTCTTTGGATAAAGCTGAATTTAATCGTATCTCACAATGCTTAACTGCACAGTAAATATGGCATACGCTGGAGGTGACGCAGGAGGGAATGTCAGGTGAAGGAGTCCAGACTTGCTTTGCTCAGCACCGAATATGAAAGCTTTCACATGTTTCCATCAAAGTCCATCAAGGAGATATTTGCGAGGTTCACAGACATCGTCTATAAGTCTATCTCTCTTGAAAAGCCATACTCAAGTCTAGAGCAGATAAAGAAAATCTTGAGGGCACTGCCAAGCTCGTTACGTCCTAAAGTTACAGCCATTCAAGATGCTAAAGATATATCAAAGATGAGAGTGGAGGACTTGATAGGCAACTTGATGTCACATGAGCTTGAGCTGCAGAGTATCGAAGTAAGAGAGAAACCAGAGGCCAAGGCTCCCAAACCACTAGCTCTTCAAGCTAAGGAAGATGACGCCGATGATCTTGATGAGGAGCAAGCACTAATGGTCAGATGTTTCAGAAGATAAATCAAGACACCTCTAGGAAGAGCTGAAATGCAAAAAAAAAGGTTTAATCGCTCTAAAAAATTTAATCCTGCTAAATAATCTTTTGAGCAGACTGCTACTGATGAAGTTCAATGTTTTAAATGCAGAAAGCAGGGACACTTTATGAAGAATTGCCCACAAGTAAAGAACATCACTGCGGAGAAGAAAGGAAAATCTTTAGCAATAAGGTGGGATATGGATAGTGAAGATGAAACCGGGGAGGAGACTGTCCACTCCTCCCTCTGCTTGATGGGAAAGCTTGATGAGGTAACCAAAGTTCAACTTCTGAATACTGTTAGTGAAATGCAAGGTGAAATTGAAAGCCTAGAATCAACTATAGATAAACATGAATCCATATTAGAAAAGTATAAAAATTCTAATGATGAACTGCAACACGAAAATTACAACATGTCATTAGAAATTGATGAACTAAAAGAAAAAAATATTGCATGTGATTCTACCATTAATTTGTTGAAAAAAAAGAAAAATCTAGCTATGTTGAAAAATTTGATTGTCTTTCCTGTCCTACTTTGTTAAAATATATCAGCATGCATAAAGAAAGAGTTACTAAGCTAGAAACTGAAAATAAAGAGCTTATTGAAAAGATGTGCATGCCAAATAATAAGCTTAAAGAAAAAATAATTGATTTTGAAAAGAAAGCCGAAAACATAAAAAAGAATGAAGAGGAAAACAAGAAGGCTTTCATTAGTAAATGCACTTTGCTTGTGAACGAAAATACTTATTTGAAATCTAAAGTCACGAACCTAGAATTGACCATGAAGAAATTTGGCGTGGGAAAAAAATCTTTGGATATAATTCTTGGAAACCAAATATATTGCAATAATAGGCAATGACTAGGATATGGTTTTAAAAATGTTGAAATGTCAAAATATAAGAAAGTTCATATTGAGACAACAAAAGCTAGAAATATTCCTGCAAAGTGCTATACATATGATTGTGTTGGTCATACTTCTCGTTATTGCAAATATAGGAACAAAAACATAAATTTTAAACAAATCTGGGTTCCTAAGAGTTTGATGACTAACGTGAGTGAACCTTGTTGGATTCCAAGGTCAAACATAACATCTTCTGTGTAGGTAAGACGGAGTGGCGAGGAACTATGGATTGGACATCGAATTTCATTAAAAAGTCCTTAGCCAATCGACACCACGAAGGTATGTTTTCTTTATTGAGCGTAATGAATACCTTCATAGCTTTTTGGGTGCTTGATTTGATTTAGTTTGTGTGCTAGTTCATTTGTTTGTGTGCTAGTTCATTTGGTAGGATGCTTTAGTTCGTGAAAAACACAAAAAAAAAACAAAAAAATGAAAAATAAAAAAACCAAAGAAATGATGCTTAATGTATATCTTTCTTTTGAATCATTAAAGTGATATTAATGAATGATTTTCATATCCATGTAGAAATTGATGTATTATTGTTACGGCTACATGTGCATGTTTGATTTTCTAAATAACCATGACATGTTCAATGAGTAGAATAATTCCATTTCTACACCTACACTTTCATTTCCACAAGTATTAAATGTTGTTGTACATTTGGAGATACCTTTTATGAAATATTGGAAAGTGAATGTTGGATGAAAAATAACTGAAAATCTAAGGGATATGATGTGTTTTGCCTTGGATAAAAAATAAAACTCAAAATAATTGAATTGATATATATATATATATATATATATATATATATATATATATATGAAAGGTAAAAGTTGAACTTTATTAATAAATCTGTACAACCATACAATGTGGTTCAAAAAGAAGTAAGAATTCGATAGGGAGAGGATAGGGCACAAGCGTCGTTACTCTCCACTAACGATTCCCAGCTCCTTCTCTAATCATAAATAGTCGAAAGTAGCTATTACAAATCTGATATGGCCAATAATATACAGGGCTCAGCCATTATCAAGTAGCCCCCAGTTTGACAAGGCTTCTGCAGCTTCTTCGTCTTCCGTATCTTGGTCCCTCATAGCAATTCTGATATCCGCAGCGATTCCTTCAAACAATTGGGTTTTTGGTTTTTTGGCACCCTCAAAAATTTTGTTGTTTCTTTCCCTCCATATATGCCATACCATGGCACTCAGAGATATATTTGCATGGAAATTTAGTATAGTTTTATACCTAAAAGTGATTTAAAAACAATCACCAACCTCGGCCAAAGTAGGCGCAATGGCAGACCTGAGGCCCAGTTTGAGCATGCTTCTGTACAAGATGTATTGGGAGAATTTGCCCTCAAAAAACAGATGCTTGACATTTTCTGCAGCGCCATCTTCACAAAGATCGCATTCCCCGGAGAATTAAGGCCCCATCTTAAAAAGTTATCTCTAGTCAGTAGCTTCCCGTTAAAAGCTCGAAGAAGCATTAATGACATTTTAGGAACATACTTACTGTACCAAATCAACTTTGAGTGGGTAAAAACCGGGCCTGTAGTTCTTGAACCCTCCCATGCGTCTTTAAAATGAAATGAAGGCCCCGGGACCCATTCCCGGGTGTACTGGCCATGCCTGATGCCGAAGCTCTGTAGAAGCGGCCTTATAGCTTGAATGCTTGGCTCCTCAATCCAATCACCCCCACAGTAGTCAGCAACATATTTGGTACTAGCTCTAGCTGGAATATATAATGGAGATTTTTAAGAGGCCCACAGGGGAGCCAGTTATCGTGCCAGAATAGAGTCGATCTACCATCTCTGATTTTTTTCCTGATAAGTTTTTGAGAGATGGATCTGCAGTAGAGCATGAATTTCCATGTACCCAATTGGGTTGCTCTCCCTTTAGCCGCATAGAAATTTCCAATATCTCCGCATTTTCCTCTCATGTGATTTGCCTATAAGCCATCCTTTGTTAATAGTCGCCATGTTTGCCTGACCCCCTGATCACTCCATATTTTATACCCTTTTTTCTGCATGTTTGCACGTCGTTTTGATCGCTCATATCATGTTTTTCATGATTATTCGACAATATTGCGATGCTTTTCACTATTTCTTGTTTTGTCGTATTTCAGGAATTATGGAGTGATTTGGAGCGAATTCGAGATCAAAAAGATTTGCACATGCTTAGGAGTGTCGCCCACGGCTTATTCGAGGACTTTTCAGCGATAGAGGATGAGCGGAAGAAGAAGGGAATCAATAGGAGCGACGAGGAGGAGAAAAGAAGAAGAATAATCTTAGCAGCACATCACCCGGTCGAGTAGACTGCTCACTCGGCCGAGCAAGAAGCCCCACTCGGCCGAACAGAACGGATACGCACACGAAGAATTCAGCGTATACTCGGCTGAATGAAGAAATCCCACTCGGACGAGTGAGAAAGCTCACTTGCCCGAGTGGTACATGGAAATCGTCCAGAGAAAGGCCAGAGATACTTGAAATTTCAGAGATCTTGAGGAGGCCCCACTCGGCCGAGCATGATTGCTCACTCGGCCGAGTAAAGAAGCCACTCGGCCGAGCCACCCCCCGATGACAGACCCTGAAACCCCCGAAGTTACTTTTTTTACAGGGTTTGTCACTCGGCCGAGTGACAACAAGGGTCACTCGGCCGAGTGACCCTCTCCGACTGTTGTTAGGGCTGCGAATTCTGGGCTGCGCAGGGGCAGTTTGGTCACGATTTTTCGGACGATTTTAGAGGTATTTAAGCCCTGTTTTTACCCTAGTTTAGAGAGCTTTTGAACAATTAATTTTTAGACTTTCTTTTAGGATTTTGACGGCTACTCTTTGTGAAATCTCAGCTGGAGATCGTCGGCAATTACATTGGTTTGTCTATTTCTATTAAAAACTCGATTTTTATGCATAATTTCTGTTTTGCAATGAATTGTGCCGTGATTATTATTGATTCTTCTGAGATTTGCATGATGCTTTGTGAGTAGTTCCGTCGTCTTAGGGCATGTGGATGAACCCTATGGACCCCATCTCTTAATTGTGATGAATTTGTAGATTTGTTGCTAGAATTGATTAAGGTTAGGTTTTGATCGATAGATTACGGGTAGCTAGGAATTCATATCGATTGGGATTTGCAAGAGATTGGATCCCAATTGGTAGGAAGGCCTAGATATTTGATTTAGATTGACAATTGGATTTCTCTAGATTTGGTTTGCAAGAGATTGGGCCAAAGCTAGGATTTTTAATTGTGATTCTATACTAATATCCATTTGCAAGAGATTGGACGGATATGAACTATCATAACCTAGGTTGTAGCTCAAGTTTGCACGAGAGTGGGCTCAAGATACGATTGAAGAATGATGTCGTTCTTCACGCTAGCGGCTTAAGCTAGGGTTTGCACGAGAGTGGGCCCTATCCTAGGTTTGCTATAGACCGGCAATAGCGCGAGAGCGTGAGCTTGGTTCTACATTAAGTTGCGACTAGTTCACCTATATTCAAGCTTAGCAATAATAAAACTTATGATTCACAAGGATGAGAGAAGGTCCATAGTGGGGATTTCCTATCCCTGGACGCTTTATTATATTGATACTTTCTAGATATTTGAACGATTGTGACTGTGATATCAAAACTATTCTCACTCTTTTGATAGCTAGGTGAATTGAATAAGGTACTGTCATTTGTTCCTCCCTGAGTTCGATACCCGCTCGCTGCTACACCGTGCACTTGCGGTAAGACTACAAGTCGTTCTTCAGGTGTACACTCGGACGCGATCAATTTTTTGGCGCCATTACCGGGGAGACGACAGTGTTTTATTTTCTTTACTTAGTTATTCCTTTTGTTTTATTATTTTTTATTTTACTCCTCTATCGTGCTAACAATTCCCTCGAAGCTCTTTTTTTCTGTGCATGTACACGAGATCGACGACAAATCCAGAGGATATATTATTTGATCTGGAGATCGGATGTACCGCTAGGAGGCTTTGAGCCGAGAAGAGACTCAATACAAAGGATAATTGTATGAACCACCCAGAGACACCGGAAGAATTAGCGGAACGTATGGCGAGGATTATATCTATCAGAGATAGGCTTCGGCTTAAGACTTCTTCCACCACTTCCTCCATCGCTATGCCGGAGTTGGCGGCGGATAAGAATTTTGAGCTCAAGATGGGATTAGGAGTCTTAATGCAACAAGACACCTTCCATGGGAACTCCCATGAGAATCCACATTATTCTGCAGCTATTCTTGTCCAAGTGCGCCACCTTTCAATTACCGGGTGTTTCCGTCGATGCTATCCGTTTGAGACTCTTCCCCTTCACCCTCAGAGACAAAGCTATATATTGGTTGAGGATGCAGGTGGAAGGGATATTCACTACTTGGGATGAGTTGGCTAGTGCTTTTGTTGATAAATTCTACCCGCCATCTAAGACAGTGAAGATTAGGAGCGCACTTATGTCCTTTAAGCAAGGACCGCAGGAGACCCTATACGAGACATGTGAGCGCTTTAAGGATCTACAACATCAGTGCCCCCATCACAGCATAGAAGTATGGGAGCTAGTTCACAGCTTTTATAATGGACTCCAACCAGGCACTAAGCAGATCATAGATGCAACCGCCAACGGAGCCATTTTTTTCAAAACACCGGATGAAGCTACGACCCTATTAGAGGAGATGGCCTCTAATAATCAACAATGGGGTGACGAGCGAGGGCAATCTTCTACCTCCTTGAAGCCAACGAGCATATATGAGGCCAAGGCCGTAGCAGAGCTTTCGAATAAGTTTGACTCTCTCCACAAGGTTGTAGAGAGATTGGAGAAGTATATCACCGAGCCGCATGGAGCTCCCTCCACATCTACGCCAGGAGGAAATATGAGCGATTGGCAAGACCAATCTCAAGCTATGTTCGTAGGAGGAGAGCATGGAGAAGGAGCCTTGGAACAAGTGCAATATGTTGCGGGGAACTCCGGTTATTGGGCCAACCCGGCCGCAAGGAATCATCCGGGATTTTCGTATGCGAATAATGAAGGGGCTCTAAACCCACCACCGCAATAACCTCAAGCTAGGCCGCCACCTCCACAACCTCAATACCAACCGAGGGGGCCACCACAACAAAGTTACCCGCCTAGGTAACAAGCGGGACTGTATTGGCCGCCCGGATATAACCAAATTTAGAGAGCTCCAAACCCACCACAAGCTCAACCAAGATCGGATCATGAAGCTAGGGTGGAGGAATTCATGTTGGAGCAAAGAAAAATCAATGCTAGGTTGACAGCACAACAAGATTCGCTAAATACCGTCGTTGCGCAACTTGGAGAGCAATTTGCGTTGCTAAACAAAAACACTCAACAATTACCCGGCTCAACCGGAGCCCAATCCACGGAGCAATACCGGCCACATAAATGCGGTAGTGGCGGTCACAACTAGGGGCGGGAAGGATACCACTCCTGCCATGGTCCAAACCAATGAGCCCGTGGTGGAGATTTTGGATGACAAAGAGCCGGCTATTGAAGAGGAGAGCACAAAAGAGCCGCAAGAAGTTGGAAATTCTGAAATGAAGAAGCCTAATGAGGAGCGCACCTACAAGCCGCCGGTGCCCTTTCCACAAGGTTGGTAAGAGCCAAAATAGAGAAGAGGCTCGCCAAGTTCCTTGAATATTTGAGGGGAGTAAGCCTAAACATACCTTTCTTGGATGCTATAGTGGAGATCCCGTCGTATGCAAAGTTCTTGAAGGACTTAATTGTTAGGGTTTCTATCATGCATAACTAATTTATACGCAGCAGAAAATAGAAACCTACCAAGATCCATGCGTTTCTATTGATTCGAATAGTTTACTAACCTTTGTGACGATCTGAATCTGTCGGACTGCAGGTGCTGCTCTACGAATGACCACCCTCAATCGGTATCCACACGCGAATGTCACGAGCAGGAATTGCGAGGGTGCTAGCTCCTTCTCCCCAACTAGGGTTTCTCTCGCTCTTTGTTTTTCTCAAAAACGGAGGAGATAGATAAAACGTGAAACTGAAAATCCCGATTCTATATCTTATATAGAATCCTACGTTAACCCATTAACCAATTTCAGTTACGCGACCCTATCTTAGGGATAATATCTTAACAAGATACAATATCTGACGGTTAAGATATTTCACCTTATACAAATTTCAAATCAAATTCGAAATCATGTTTAAACCCTATCATATCCGTTACGTTCTTTGTGTGCGACCCAATAGGCTCATATCAAATTGGCAGTGGGCTTAATCCCATTAAAAGCCCACGAGTTATAATTGGTCTTTAGCAAGACATTATGACTACCCAATTAATATGAATATCGTTAGTCCGATATTAACCTAATCAATAGAACATGTCATAATCCTTTTGTCACACGATATCTTATTTGAACATAAGTCATGGGCAGTGTCATACTTATATTGTTCAAATATTTAATTTCTCGCTTTCTAAGTAGACTGATAAAATCAAATGACATTCATTTGAGCACGGCCATGCATTTCTCAGTCCTACTTATCGAGGGGCCCATTAGATATCTTTCTCATAAGAGAGGAACAAATTCCATCTTGTTCATTCACTTTCCTCTGCATAATTCACATCATGTTCAATCATAACCTTTATGATTATCTGGTTAAAGATAACGTTTGGTTATGTCAAAACATGATGTTTATTATGTAGGAATCTGTGATGATCTCAGGTCTAAGGATTTTATGACATAACTATCATGAGATCATTTATGACACTAATCCATGTAATGATCTCATAGCGAGTCTATCCCGTACTTGTTCTCCAACAAGTACCTATAAGTTTGATTTGTATCATCATACATATAATTATCTCATAATTATCAACCAAACTCATACTAGTCTTAATTCATAATTAAACCTTTAACAATGAATGACTAGGGATGCTTAGAATAGCATAAAACAAATATTCAAACATTATTATAAAGAAACATGCAAGCAATATAATAATAACAATAATAAGAGAAACATTTTATAAATGAAAATGACATAACATGAAGGTCCAAATATTTGGCCTATGGCACAACCACTAACATTAATATCGGGAAAGAAAAAGAAGGAGAAAATAATGCTTGCCGAACAAGGAACTTGTTCACCCGAAGGGAAAAGGAGCCCGTGAAATTCAAGGATCCCGGAAGCTTTCGCATCCCATGCACACTTGGAGGAGTCCCATTGCAAAAGGCCTTAGTTGACTTGGGAGTAAGTGTGAGCTTAATGCCCTTTAGCATGTTCCGGAAATTGAATACGGGGACCGACTTGAAGCCAACCGACATGAGAATACAACTAGCGGATGGTCGGGTTACTAGGCCAGTAGGGATTGCGGAGAACATTTCGTTACAAGTTCCAGGAGGGAGATGCTTACCATGCGACTTCGTCATTATGGACATTAAGGAGGAGGGCGACACTTCACTTATACTTGGGCACCCATTCTTACCCACCGCCGGCGTTATAGTCGACGTGAGGGATGGTACTTTATCTTTGAATGTCGGCAACATCGAGGTTGAGTTCCATATCCCCAAATCCATGAAGCATATGCCCTACCAAGAGGAGTTGGATTATGTGGACCTCCTTGACGAGGTGATCGACGAAGCCATTCCACATTCTATTGGCGCTCTACATGATGATGGCTTTGAAGAAGGCCAAACTTCTAGCATTGAAGAAAAGTTGGAGGACCCGCCGGATAGCTCTACGGCCGATGATAATGACAACGCTGATGTCACGAGGATAAAGGAGCTTTGAAAGCTCTCAACGGCCAACAATTCAAAGAAAGCTCCGCCGAATAGAAGATCGGCGTCACCGGTAAAGAAAAAGATTGGTACTAGCTCAAGCTTGGTGGAATTATCCCCCAACTCTACCCATGATGAGGGGATGCCGAGGAAGGCCGACGAGCATCAACAACCGAATCCAAGTGGCCTTCCCGGCAAATTTGACGGGCGTATCTCGCATGCGCCCAATATCACACGCTAAACGAAAATCATAAGGGGTCGAGCTCATGACCTTAAACGAGCGCTTGTCGGGAGGCAACCCGACGGCTTTATATCATTTTAGTTGATTTTCATTTTTATTTTAGACTTTTCTTAGTGTTTAGAGTCTAGTGTCTATAAAAATCGTGACAACATGGTTTATTTTTAATGACAGGAGATGGAGAACGAGAGATCAATCATATGGAGGATGACTAAGGCAAGGGAGAGCGCTCCAGGAATGCACTCAGACCCAGGAGAAGGGAGAAACTGACTGGAGGAAGAAAAATAGAGAATGGTGCGAAAACAGAGAGCCGTTGCAGAAAACAGGAGGCCACTCGGCCGAGTAATATATGTCACTCGGCCGAGCAAAGACTCCACTCGGCCGAGTGGAGTACCAATCAGGGAAGACCCTACAGACCAACTCTCTGTTATTTTCTGCCAATTTACAGTATAATTTGCCACTCGGTCGAGTGACTTGTCACTCGGCCGAGTGAATCTGATACCCTCCACGTTCAAAAATCGCTGAGTGGCCATGCCACTCGGTCGAGTGGAACTTATCCATTCGACCGAGTGGAAAAGACCACTCGACCGAGTCGTAAGTTGTGAAGATATTTTTGAAACCTCCTTCACTTGGCCGAGTGAACTCATCACTCGACCGAGTCGCAACTTTCCTATATATATGCTGAACAGGCTGCGCGAATTTCGAAACGCAAAAATACCCAAATCGCCCGAGCCCGCGCTGCCCCTTCACCTTTCTTCGACCGAATCATCGCATACCCTCGCCTGAGCTGTCGGTCGCTGCCGACTGACCCTCGCCGCCAGTCGCCGCCGCTGTCCTTCGCCGGCTCCGCCCCCGCTGCCGTTCACCCCCCAATTCGCTCCAAAACGCCTATTTCTTCTCCAATTCTCCCGATTCGTACGTACATTGTGCCCTAAACTCAAATCAATTCCTATATATATCTATTGTACCCCCATCTCCTCCCATATTTGTTGATGTACACCGTTGATTTTATTGTTTGCTTTTCAGGATAGATTGTGGGAGCTTTGGGGAGCTTTTGGACGCATTCGGAGCTTTGCAGAGGAGGCGTGTCTTCGTACACTTCTGATTTTGCTCTCTCGTCGTGCTCAGGTATACTCATTCCTTCATCTAGCACTTCGCAATTTTATTTGGGTAGTGGGCACGTCTCGCGGCACACATGCCGCCACGCCTTAGGCCACGCACTCGGGAGCCCGCTTCCAAGTGGAAGAATTCAGGTGATCCTGGCTCCTCTTCTGCTAGGACAGACTCCACGCCACCTAGTCCACCCCCACCTACACAGCCGCCTTCTGCCGATCCCATTCCACCACCTGCACAGCCGACCCCCGCTATCGGTGCGATGGGGATCACGTTCAGCGATGACGCACACCGCACCAGATTTGAGCGTATCTCCCATCGCTCGATTGTACCCTCTAGGTTTGCACACCTTGCTGACTTAGATCGCCTAGGGGTACTTGAGGGGCTGCTCACGTTGTATGACAATATGGGTTGGCGTGACTTTCTGTCTGTGTCGGCGGATACCTACATCCGCCCGACACTTGAGGTCCTGAGCTCTATTTCCCGGACCCCTGGAGGATGCTCATTTCGACTGATGGGTCGAGAGTGCGAGGTCACTCTCGACATGCTTCGAGCGTTCTTCCAGTGGCCCGCTGTACCGATCCCAGACCGCGCGTACGCTCTCACGCACATCCCACCCCCGTCGTTCGACACGCACGCCTTCTGGACACGGATCATGGGTTCACCACTCACCTTTGACCCTAGTATGGCCAAGGCATCTGCGATTCTCCACCCCTGCCTGCGCATTGCACAGCGCCTTATGGTGACCACTTTTCTTGCGAGGTACGAGCCCGGGACGCTGTCCATGCCAGAGCTCTACATGCTCTATGCGATGACGCGTCCTAGGGTCTTCGATAGGGGTAGTGACGTCCTGGTCCCCGCCGTCGAGATTGATATTGCCAGTTGGTACATCGACCGCATAGTTATTTCTGTCGGTGCTCGGACGCCTATTTGCTGCGGCGGTTTGATTACCCTCTTGGCCCTTATGACCGGCGTCGACCTACCAGCTGACTTGCTTCGACCACCGGGCCCCACTTCACTATTGATAGACGTTATGGCCCGGATGAGGATACTGCGTCCTCATGGTCGTCAGCACTGGGTGTGGCTCCACGGTCCTTTCACCGCGGATTACATGATCCTCCCGAGCCCTGCTCGGACACATATAGGACCCGCAGGCGGAGATTGGATTCCAGCGATGGATCTCCTTATCCCCGCCGCGTACGTGTTAGAGCCCGAGGTTGCTCCGTAGGAGCCCCTCATTCCACCCCTAGACCCCGTGATCCCTCAGCCTGCACCTGACCAGTCTGCACCTCCCGACACCTCTGTCCACACTTCTGTTAGTGTCTGGAGCACTTTTGCTGAGTCTTCGTCCACCACCGCTACCATCACTGTGCCCATCTCGATAGATCCCATTTCTGTTGCTAGCCCCGAGCGCCCCAACACCATTTTAAAGAGCGACGAGACCTCCTTCACCGCCGCAGTAGAGACCCTTTCATCATTGTTGTTTTCGACTCCTGGGGAGCCATTTTCTGCACCCTTCACGACCTCCCCAGTCGTCGACCTCACTGTCTCCACCGCCGATGTATACTCCGAGAGCATCGTGACGTCTGTCCCCACTTCTATGTCACTGACCTCTCCGCCTGCCTCGTCGTCTGTTTTCACGTCAGCTTCTGCTACTGCTCCTTCCTCTTCGACCTTGCCTGTGTCTCAGCCTCATATAGAGGCTGAGTGACACTTAGCGAGCACAGCACCTGAGCACCACCCCATTGCTGCACCTATCTTTTACGGCGGCCGTGTGAGACAGCCCCGTTCTTCTCCTGTCCGACCTGTTCGACCCTCTGCTCCACCTCCCCCCGACACCCTTGTTCAGAGGATTTGTGCTCGTAAGGGGGCAGTTAGTGGACTCAGAGGAGACTTTAGGACTCTCTCCGCCACCGTCAGTGCAGTCCAGACCCGCGTCGCCATACTTCCTAGTATTCAGGCTTGCCTGAATCAGATTCTTGTGCGTCTGCCTCTGCCACCCACACCCACCCAGCAGCCACCGTGCCCGCCACCACCTCCGCCATAGGATGGTGCTGGTGCACCACCTCCACCCCCATAGGCACACACTGGATGCCTTCCACCTTTTTGCAGCTGCTGTTTTGCTGATGTTTTGAGCCTGCTCATTTTTTGCACCCCTCCTCCACACACTATTTTGGTCACATTTTGGTCATATCTGTTTATATCCTTTTGGGGGAGAGGGCGTACTTTTTAGGGACACTCATATTTGCACCATTTTGATCTTTGCATGCATCACTTGCATACGCATCATATTTTTATTTTTATTTTCATCATGCATGCATCCTCACCCACCCCACCCATATCTCGTCTCTCGGTGTGCCACACTTTGCACATTGAGGACACTGTGCACTTTAGCTTGGGGGAGTGAGTCCTCACCCTTTCCATTTTTATCGCCTTTTATTTATTTTTCTCACTTTTCTTCGTTTTTACGCCTATTTTCACCCGTTTTTTCCTTTTTTTATCATACATCACGTTTTTTCATTTCTTGAGTATGCTACATTGTACAGTAGTTCTTATTTCCTTTTATCCTTATTTCTTTCATCTTTTTGCTAAAGATGAATTTTCTGTGATGATGATGACGTGGTGTTAACTTGTTTCTATATGCATATTACTTTGTCATGCCATAGTTTTTATTTCAGATATCATATGCTATGTCTTGCTATGCATTCTAGATAGTAACCCGCACTTTCATGTATGAATATAGATGAAATTCTCTTATTAGCTGAATCTGATGATTTTTAATGTATACTATTCGTAGAAAACACACCAAGCTTCACGCATTGATTGCTTATATCTGGAGTGCTGCTTTCCTTTCTTATATCACTTCTTATTGCATGAAAATTGTACGCTTCACTTTTAGGTTGAATGAATGCATGCTAGGATGATATGACTGGACTAGTTTACTTTCTGAAATTAAACTGAGTAGATTACATTACTCTGCTGAAAGTTGGCGTGCACGTCCTATAGAGTGAACCGAGTGTTACATTTATTTCTTTTTCCATATATCTTGAGCATTATTTCTATACTTATATTCATTAGCGAATCTCCCTTTAGCAGATCCTATATTGGCATATTTCCCCCGCTATTAAATCCCATGCTCCAATACCCCCCAAAATCAAAAAGAAAAAAAAATATTCATGTATATCTTTCTATTCTTTTGATTTGGGATCTCAGATGTATATATGCTATACATTAAAAATAAAAAATATTTTGAGAAAAAGAAAAGAAAAGAGAAAAGAAGCTTATACATGATCCCGTCTCTTACTCTTTCTCTCTTTCTTCCCTCTTTTGTTTTTTATTATTATTAGAGCTCCAAAAATGGGGAATGTACTTATTGATTTATCTAATGCCACCACGCCTATAGATAAGCTTGGGGGGAGAGGATCCAATGATGTGAGAGAGTGTGACTACTTGATTGTGCATGACAACCTAAGCTAGGTAATTTTCTATACTCGGTGAGATTACTAAAGGTTTTACAAAATCCAGGAATTGAAACTTAGCATGCATTTCATGAAAACCATATCTTTCTATTCTTATTGATCCATATTGTGTGATATCTCTTATACTCCAAATAGAAAGCATTCAATTGAAAAGTGTGTGGTTTATGATTACGTATACCGCTTTAGATACTTCAGACGATGTTAATTCTAGAACGATTCCGTATTTCATACTGTTTTGATATTCTCGGGTTTTCTATTTTGAATGCATCCATATGATTATGATATCGAGATAAAAATCTTTGGCATGTATTTTATATTCGCCGTATGCTATATGAGCAAGCAAAGCCCACGTCCTGAGAAAATGATCTAGCACCTCTCTCTTTGCTTTCGTTCCTTACTTTCTATTTCTTCCATTTTTCATTATTATTATTTTTCCCACCGGGTTCGCATTTTACTTATCTTCCTCGAGGACGAGTAAGAGGTAAGCTTGGGGGATTTTGATCACTCCATATTTTATACCCTTTTTATGCATGTTTGCATGTCGTTTTGATCGCTCATATCGCGTTTTTCACGATTATTCGACAATATTGCGATGCTTTTCACTATTTCTTGTTTTGTCGTATTTAAGGAAATATGGAGCGATTTGGAGTGAATTCGAGATCAAAAGAATTTGCAACGCTTAGGAGTATCGCCCATGGCTCATTCGAGGACTTTTCAGCGATAGAGGATGAGCGGAAGAAGAAGGGAATCAATAGGAGCGACGAGGAGGAGAAAAGAAGAAGAATAAGCTCAGCAGCACATTACTCGGCCGAGTAGACTGCTCACTTGGCCGAGCAAGAAGCCCCACTCGGCTGAATAGAACGGATACGCACACAAAGAATTCAGTGTATACTCGGCCGAATGAAGAAACCCACTCGGCCGAGTGAGAAAGCTCACTCGCCCGGGTGGTACAGGGAAATCGTCCAGAGAAAGGCCAGAGAAACTGGAAATTTCAGAGATCGTGAGGAGGCCCCACTCGGTCGAGCATGAATGCTCACTCGACCGAGTAAAGAAGCCACTCGGCCGAGCCACCCCCCGATGATAGACCCTGAAACCCCCTAAGTTAATTTTATACAGGGTTTGTCACTCGGTCGAGTGACAAGGGTCACTCGGCCGAGTGACCCTCTCCGACTGCTGTTAGGGCTGCGAATTCTGGGCTGCGCAGGGGCAGTTTGGTCACGATTTTTCAGACGATTTTAGAGGGTATTTAAGCCCTGTTTTTACCCTAGGTTAGCGAGCTTTTGAACAATTAATTTTTAGACTTTCTTTTAGGATTTTGACGGCTACTCTTTGTGAAATCTCAGCTGGAGATCGTCGACAATTACATTGGTTTGTCTATTTCTATTAAAAACTCGATTTTTATGCATAATTTCTGTTTTACAATGAATTGTGTCGTGATTATTATTGATTTTTCTGAGATTTGCATGATGCTTTGTGAGTAGTGCCGTCGTCTTAGGGCATGGGGATGAACCCTATGGACCCCAACTCTTAATTGTGATGAATTTGTAGATTTTTTGCTAGAATTGATTAAGGTTAGGTTTTGATCGATAGATTACGGGTAGCTAAGAATTCATATCGATTGGGATTTGCAAGAGATTGGATCCCAATTGATAGGAAGGCCTAGATATTCGATTTAGATTGACAATTAGATTTCTTTAGATTTGGTTTGCAAGAGATTGGGCCAAAGCTAGGATTTGTAATTGTGATTCTATACTAATATCCGTTTACAAGAGATTGGACGGATAGGAACTATCATAACCTAGGTCGTAGCTCAAGTTTGCACGAGAGTGGGCTTGAGATACGATTGAATAATGATGTCGCTCTTCACGCTAGCGGCTTAGGCTAGGGTTTGCACGAGAGTGGGCCCTATCCTAGGTTTGCTATAGACCGGCAATAGCGAGAGAGCGTGAGCTTGGTTCTACATTAAGTTGCGACTAGTTCACCTATATTCAAGCTTAGCAACAATGAAACTTATGATTCACAAGGATGAGAGAAGGTCCGTAATGTGGATTTCCTATCCCTAGACACTTTATTATATTGATACTTTCTAGATATTTGAACGATTGTGACTGTGATATCAAAAATATTCTCACTCTTTTGATAGCTAGGTGAATTGAATAAGGTACTGTCATTTGTTCCTCCCTGAGTTCGATACCCGCTCGCCGCTACACCGTGCACTTGCGGTAAGACTACAAGTCGTTCTTCGGGTGTACACTCGGACACGATCATCCCCGCCGCTATGTTAATGTCTAAAAACAGTCTGAGCCCGATCCCCCTTCTTTCTTAGGGGTGCACAAGTCCTTCCAAGCCCAAAGTCAAGAAGAGCCCCAAATAAATCTTCTGCAAATAGAGGTGATAGTGCGAAGAACAAATATAGGGATGCGGAAAGCTTGCATCCAAAAAGAGACCATCCCATAAATCAATGTTCTAACCAATTCAATACGTCCTGAAACAGAGAGCAAAGATGAAGTCCAGCCCAGAAGCCTCTTTTTTGCATTTATCAATCAATTTGCTATACATCTGTGCCTTTGGATATTTTGAAGATAGTGGCAAACCAAGATACGTGGTGATGGTAGATGACAATGTAATGCCTAAATGGTCTGCCAAACTCGACTTGTTTTTAACCCCTTTACTGAAGATAGCTGAACTCTTCTCCCAATTTACTTGGAGCCCAGTGAAATTATAAAAATCATCTAATAAATCTTTGAGACCTTTCAGAGAGTGAGAGTTTGCACGATAGAAAACAAGAAGATCATCTGCAAATAAAAGATGGGAAATATAACCTGTTCTCCTCATAGGGTGCATGGTGCGGGAGGTGATGGCCTTTGAAATGAGCAAAGAGAACGACTCCATGATTATCACAAAAAGATACAGTGAGAGAGGGTCACCCTGCCGAATACCCCTGATGCCTTCGAAATATCCTTCAGGAGAGCCATTTACCATGACAAAGAAAGTTGGGGAGGAGACACGTTCCTTAATCCAATTAATGAATTTATGATTGAACCCCAACTGATGGAGAAAGTAATAAATAAATTCTCTATTCACGCTATCAAACGCTTTCCGAAGGTCTAATTTCAAACAGGCTCTTGCCCCCATAGGATTACTAAAATCTCTAATCTCCTCATGAGCTAGCAAAGTGCAGTCTGATAATAGTCTATCCTTCAGGAAAGCAGCTTGATTTGGAGAGATGAGCTCATGTATTACCACTTTCAATCTGTTGCATAATACTTTGCTAATGATTTTGTACACCACATTGCAACAAGCACTTGGCCTATAATCCCCCAGACTGGTGGCATTAGAACTTTTAGGGACTAATGTGAGAAAGGTGTGATTTACATGTCTGGAAAGAACACCTGTTTTGAAAAATGAGAGGACTGCCAACATGATTTCATCACCAATTAGAAGCCAGTTATGATGGAAGAAATACCCGTTAAACCCATCTGGTCCAGGGGCCTTATTTGCACCAATTTGGAATACGGCTTCCTTAACTTCATTCGAAGATATTCTCCTGTCAAACCAAGCGGCCGCGTCCTCTGTAATTTTGCGCTTTGGGGTAAGCTTTGGGAACACTCTCGAGTATTGCGTTTGGTTGTATAAATTCTCATAGAAATTTGGCGCCTCCAACTTTAGCTCCTCATACGAGGTATTCCTCCTTCCATTAGCATCAATCAGATGGCCTAAATTATTATGCACTTGCCTTGCCCTCACACTGTAGTAGAAGAATTTAGTATTCCTGTCTTCTAAGCACAACCAGTCCTGGCGGCTCTTGTGACGCAACATTTCTTCCTCCATGTCCAACAGATTGCATAATTTATTTGAAAGCTTTTGTTCCTGCCTCTGGAATTCAATATTTTCATGAATATTTAGGAGAGTACGAATTGCAGCAAGCTACTTTCGACATTCTGAAATAGAAATATTTCCACCCTGAATGCACGCCCATCTTCTCAACTTCAGCTTTAAACGCTTGAGCTTGTGGACCAGGCAAAACATGGGAGTGCCAAATATGTAATTGCTCCAATTTTCCTCTACAAGCTCTAAATAGCCAGGCCATTTAGTCCAGTGGTTAAAGAACTTAAAAGGCTTTGGGTTGTTAGGAACCTGGGTATGCATATGAAGGACCATAGGCGCATGGTCACTAGTATTGGGATCCAGATATTCAACGAAGGAATCCGGTAGCTTGGACAACCATTCAGCATTGCATAAGATCCAATCCAATTGAGCTGCAATCCGACCCTTACCAAGTCTCTTATTACACCAACTCATGCGATCACCAATACTTTTCAGTTCCTGAAGACCACAGTCATTAATACAAGTGTTGAAATCTTCTACAATGCTCTCTTCCAATTTGTGGCCTCCAATTTTATCATCCGTAAATAGAGCACAATTAAAATCCCCCCAATCATCCAAGCCTCATTCTTCAAATCTTTAGAGTCTAGGTGAAGTTGCTGCCATAACCACATCCTCTCAGAGCTAGTATTAAAAGCATAAATGGCCATCAAAGCCATTGCAAAGCCTCCAGTATTTTTAAGCTAAACCGTAATATTTTGAGCCGAGCAAGACACAAGAGTTAGGTTCCATACAGCAGTATCCACTCCAATAATAATTCTACCACCCTTGTGCTCAGATAGATTGTTGATAGTGACCCAATGTTTTGGGATGCCAGATTTTTTAGTACTACCCTCCTTTAGTTTTGTCTCCAATAGTACAACCGCCGATGGCTTCAAATTTTTGATTCTATCCCGAAGATCTCTACGTCGCACTGAATTGTTCAGGCCCCGCGTGTTCCAAAATAGGACAGACATTTATTGCGGGGGTTGGGTTGAGGTCGGGCTTGACTCCCTTCCTTTAGTCTTGTGCTTTTCCTTGTGTTCAATTGTTGGCTAACAGATTTTTTATGTTTGATAAGATCCATTTTGCTCACAAGGGCCTCTTCCTCTTTTTCCCATTCAGCATTGCGTAGAATTAAAGATAATGGAAACTTATCAATTTCAGACTCCATAGCCTCTTCAAGCAGTGCTGGTTGAGGTCTGAGGTTAGGATGGAGCTTTTGTATTGCTTGATCATGCGTTGTAGTTGCTGCAGACCCCTCCTTCCCCTTAGAATCCGAATCCCTCATGCTGATTCCCTTGGTAGGTAAGCTCTCATTGAAACGAGGGGACCCAGTCTCCAGCTCATTTTTGTAATTTGCTGCCTCTGCCATCACATTCCCAATTATATCCGACCCACTATGGCTTCCATCCTTCTCAGGCAACCCATCAATAATGCATTCATCCTCTGTACTTCCAATGTCCTCAGCATTAACCGAAATATGCTTATCAAAGTCTTCTCCAGTGTCGAGTTCATTAATCCCGCATCTTGTTTTTATGGCTGCCAAACCATTACTTTTCCCACCATTTGCATTTGCCGACCTTGAATTGACTTCACCTGTAGCTGCCAACCCAGTGACTTTATCACCATTAGCCAATGCCGCCCCCTCAGACCCAGTTGCATTTGATGCAGACCCATTATTTTTGTCCTCTGAGGAATTCAGATCTCCTTCTTTTGATGCCGAGTCTTGATTCCCTCCCTCTCCTTTTTGGATTGAAGTGAGCTTTAGTATATCAGGGCACTGTGAGTCCGTATGACCAAAACAAATGCAGTGACTGCATCTTGGGGGTTCCCCTTCATATTTCGCGTCAATAGTGATGATGACTCCATCATCCAACTCAAGCCCTATCGAATTTGGAAGGGGTTTCTTTGCATCCACTTCAATTAAACACCGGGCGTAAGATAATATTTCCAGTTTTACCGTAGCTCTGTCTAGGCAAATGGGAAGTCCCACTACGGATGCAGCAATGTTCAGTATATCTAATGTCCACATGCCAAGCGGCAAGCTATGCAATTGAACCCAGACAGGAACCGTAGACAAAATGTCCCGATCATGTCGTAAATTTGAGCTCCACCGTTGTAGGACCATTAGCCTACCATCAAAAAGCCACGGACCACCATATAAAATCCTCTCGCATTCCTCTACACTTTCAAACCTAAAGTAGAAAAATCCATTATCCTGACTGTAAATCGGTACTCTCTTCTTGAGTTTCCACAGGCGTTCCACACATGCCCTAATTTGTCCATAGTATGGCACATCTCCCAAAACATACCCAACCAAAGTGTTCTTCCACACCTCTGCTCCCTTATCCATCAACGTTTCCCTTATCCATCAACGTTCCCACTACTCTTCCTAGGATAGAGCCATCTTCCTTAGAAAGAGGCGGTATGAATGTCATAGTTAAGGATTCGTCATACGATCTACGATTTGCACACACCTCAGACCAAGTCTGCTTGGAAACCGCCGTATTGATTTTTATAGGGACATTAGGTCTTACAGGTATTCTAGGAGATAACTTGCGTTCAACGACAGTTTAATTACCTTGGATTGCTCTTGAATTCGGCTGCCATCCGTTCTTACGCCAATGAGGAGATCGGTTCCCGAACTTTGGACCCCCAAATTCTCCACGATGAGGGCCTAATCTGCCACCTTGCTGCAATTGATGATGCTTCCCCCTCATCTTCTTTACAACGAACTTCCACCCTCCTCCATCAGGATCAGAATGTGTATTATTAACCCCCGATTCCTTCAAACTCTCACCATCATCAGAAACTTTTCTCGAGCCATCACCAGAACCAAGGTCAACAGCCCCTTTTCCCTGCTCAAATCCGCACCTGTACTTGCCCGGATTGACAGAAACCCTAGCCGTGTCGCCTTCTTCCAGTTCGCTCAGATCGCCCAATTTCCCCCCTAGGGCCATTACTTCTTACATACATACATACATACATACATACATACATATATATATATATATATAGGAAAATTTTCAAATGAGAACATTTCGCACCGTGCGAAAATGTTTTTATCTTTTTTTTGAATTTTTTTTTTCAAAAATTCTTTTTTCCACACTCATTATATGTTGTTATACCCCCCTCAAAAAATAATGGTTGAGAAATAATGTCATTTGACCTTCGATCAAGCCATTTCATCAAATTCGCACGTTTTGAGACCGTTAAATTTGTAACGGGTGGATGTGTGCTCTAATGCCCAACGGGTTCACCCATTATTTTCCCTGGGGTATATAATTGTATGGATTAAACATCAAAAAAAGAATTTTTGAAAAAAAAAATTTCAAAAAAATAAAAAAAAGTTTTCGCACAGGCTTTCGCACGGGATTTTTCGCAACCGAAGATCACTATATATATATATATATATATATATATATATATATATATAT
This sequence comes from Scilla litardierei, assembly GCA_030789695.1. Taxonomy (NCBI): domain Eukaryota; kingdom Viridiplantae; phylum Streptophyta; class Magnoliopsida; order Asparagales; family Asparagaceae; genus Scilla; species Scilla litardierei. The sequence goes on from CM061142.1 coordinate 49,096,580, forward strand.
ATATGAACAAAAAAGAAAAGAGCTCCGTATGAAAAATGAATACGATCCATGGCAACGACACTACCCACGAGTATCTAACATAAGCTTTAAGAGTAAACTTAGCGTTGGTGTTATACTCGTCAAGCAATGCCACCCCACATCTAAGAGTCCTCACAGGCTATGTTTTTGGTATGGTAACTTAAACTCATTTTCAATGAGATGTGGAAAATCAATCCTAAATGATATCGTGTTATATGGAAAACTGGATTGGTTTTGTTTGAATTTCTTAAAAGTTTTCCTTATGTGATTCAATGTTTAATCATCACACTTACACGATGGTGTAGAAGTCTATGTTATAACCTTCATTGATTTTGAAGCGCTTATTCTACGAATGTCTACATGCAAGTGTTTGTTGAAATTTATACTACTCTCTTTTTGCATGTGGTATGAAATTGACTTCGTAAGTACACTTTTGATGATAACAAAAGGGGGGAGAATATTGAGAAGATTTGGTTGAATGATGTGCTTAATGCTTAATGTGCCTAATGAATAATGTGAATACGTGAATATTGTGCTTAATGCTTAATGTGCCTAATGAATAATGTGAATACATGAATATTGTGCTTAATGAATATATGTTCAATGAGGAGCATGAATAAAGGGGGAGCATGAATATAGAGAGGATCATGCATACATGTTGAACATCATTGCATATCATTGTATCTGTATTATTTTCTCCATCATCACACTTCACACACACACACACACACACACACACACACACACACACACACACACACACACACATACATGTTAGGATGATATTATTTGAATCGTTATTGCTCAAATCTTATATTGGGTTGCCATCATCAAAAGGGGGAGATTGTTGGATACAACGTGTAGTTAAATACAATGATCAATGACTTCGTATTTGATGATAACAAATGTGTGTGAATGATTTGATGTGTGTGCTAAGTGTTTTCAAGAGTGGCAAGCTCGTAAATACTCAAAGGATGACTTAGTCAAAGTGATGGAGAAATATGCAAAGAAGACTTAGTCAAAGTGATGGAGAAATTGCAATTCATTTGCAATTTGGACTTGGTCAAATATGGAGAGATATGGAGAGATCTCATTCATATCAAAAGTGGTTGAACCAAATCCTTCCTACGCAAATGAAGACTTGGTCAAAGATGGATAGATATAGAGAATCTTATGCAAATCAATTTGTGATTAAATGAGATCCAATTCTAATCCCTTTGCCATTCAAACTCCATATCCTATTATGATTAGAAGATATCTTCCATATGATTAGTTCCTATCCTATTCAAGTTAGGATTCCATCCAATCTCCTTCAATTATGGGATTCTATTTGCTTCTAACTGATCCCCTCTTAACCTATATAAACCCACATCCAAAGGAGAGAAAAAAGAGAGAGGCTACACAAAAGAGAAACCAAACACCAAATACCTAAGTTGCGGCCAACCCATAACCTCTATCATATATGGCCGCAACATATCAAGCTTCCATCCTCATTGCGCAACATATCAAGCTTCCATCCTCCTTGCGCAACATTGCAAGCTTCATCCTCTCCTTCTTGCGCAACATTGCCAAGCCTTCAAGCCCCATTGCCAAGCCTTCAACCTCCATTGCACAACCATCCAAGGGCAAGAGCTTCATTGCTGCAACTTGAAGAAAAGCTTCCTCCATCCATTGTCCAAGTGTCTAAGAGCTTCATTCTCCAAGTACCGCAACTCGAAGAGCTCCATCTTCAACCTTGTGCAAGCAACTACAAGAGCTCCTTCTTCAATCATGCGCAAGCATCAAGCATCCCTTCACAAGGCCGCAACATCAAGAGAGGTCTCATCACAATTGCGCAACTTCCAAAGTGCGCAACTTCCAAAGGATTGCTTCTCTCACATTGCGCAACATCCAAAGGGGGCTTCTCTTACATTGCCGCAACATACAAGAGCCCTTCTCCATCTTCATTGCGCAAGTGCTTCAAGAGACACATCCTCATAGGCCGCAAGTTGTAATCATCTCCCTCCATAGCCATAACTTCAGAGTATCATCCAAAGGCGGCCATGACGACTACATATTGTTAGATCACATCTGACCTGATCTGATTGACAGAGACTACAACACCGACACGAACTGAGCTTTCTAAACTCTTATTACTTTATATTCGTGTACTTGGTGTATAGATCTTTGTGGGTGAAACTTTACATTCTTTCGAGGTCTTGTCTAGTTGGGGCTAGACAAGAGGGTCTTGACGAGTTGGTGCTTGTCAAGAGAGATCTTTTACTAGGATTATTAGTGTTTAGCACTTTGGGAGTGCGGTATGGGAACCTGGTGAGTGTAGAGTAGGTGCTTTAGCTTCGGTTGTACCAGTAACATTATTATTCTAGTATTTGCTTTTGGGGCTGGAGTAGGTCGTTGGGGTGACCGAACCAAGGTAAATCTGATGTGCACTCTATGATTGCTTTATATTTACTCTGCATCTGATTATAACTTACAATGATTGTTTGTGTGTTCACAATTATTTTTATTAGCCTATTCACCCCCCTCTAGGCTTAAATCCAGATCCAACAATGTATATACGTATGTATATATACACGTATGTATGTATGTATATATATATATATATATATATATATATATATATATATATATATATATATATAATAATGGGTATCATACGCCATATGAGAGGGTCTCTCATATTTCCTCTCATATAAAGGGGGCAAGTACAACAAGTACAAGCCCATGTGGGCTTGTACTTGCCCCCTTTATGTGAGAGGGCATATGAGAGACCCTCTCATATGGCATATGATACTCATTATTCTCATATATATATATATATATATATATATATATATATATATATATATATATATATATATATATATATATATATATGCACTAGTCATAACCCGTGCCCGCGGGCACTTTTCATTTAAAATTTTCCCCCGTGAAATTTTTGTTCCCAAAAAATCATTAAAATTTGAAGAATAACAAATTAGTGTAAAAATATTTAGCAGTACGGGCGTCTTCGGCGCGGAACAACAAATTCAGCGCGGGCATCTTTGGCGCGAAACAACAAATTAGCATAGAACAACAAATTCGACGTAGGCGCCTCAGCGCAGAACAACAAATTCGGTGCGGAACAACAAATTAGCGTAGAACAACAAATTTGGCGCGAGTGCCTTTGGCGCGGAACAACAAATTAGCGCAAAAAACACGTGCTTACAGGCACGGTTCATTTAAGATTTTTCCACACGAAATCTGTGTTTCCCAAAAAAATATTAAAATTTAAAAGAACAACAAATTAGCGTAAAAATATCTAGCGGCACGGATGCCTTCCGCGCGGAACAACAAATTCGACGCGGGTGCCTTCGACAAGGAACAACAAATTCAGCGCGGGTGCCTTCGGCGAGGAACAACAAATTCGGCGTAAAAAAATTTAGCGCGGACACCTCCCATCTTGAAACAAGTTCACTGAATGCTTTCAAAGTTGGACCAAATTGGACTCCATCTTGAAACAAGTTTACTGACTGCCTTCAAAGTTGGACCGAATTTCAAACCTCACATTCATGTTTTCAAAGCTCGCTTAATTTCAAAGTTGGACCAAATTTCAAAGTTGGACCAAATTTCAAAGCGCACATTCATGGTTTCAAAGCTTCATCTCAACCTTACATTTACCAAGATCAAATTCCAGCCACTCTTTATCTTGTCCTAGTCAGCCCTAGAATTCAAAAAAGGTTGTCAAATGTATAATAGACTAGTCATAACCCATGCCCACGGGCACGGTTCATTTAAGATTTCCCCCGCGAAAGCTTTGTTCTCAAAAAATTATTAAAATTTAAAAAATAACAAATTAGCGTAAACATATTTAGCGGTACGTGCACCTTTGGCGTAGGCGCCTTCGACGTAGAACCACAAATTCGGCGCAGGCGCCTTCGACACAAAACAACAAATTCGGCGCGGGCTTCTTCGGCGCGGAACAACAAATTGGGGTAAAAAACACGTGCCCGCGGGCACGGTTAATTTAAGATTTTTCCTTGTGATATATTTGTTTTCCAAAAAATTATTAAAATTTAAAAGAACAACAAATTAGCGTAAAAATATTTAGTGGCACAGACGACTTTGGCGTGGGCGCCTGCGGTGCGGAACAACAAATTCGTCGCAGGCGCCTTCGACACGGAACAACAAATTCGGCACGTGCGCCTTCGGTGCAAAAAAACAAATTAGCGTAGAACAACAAATTCGACATGGGCGCCTTCGGCGCAGAACAACAAATTAGCGTAGAACAACACGTGCCCGCGGACACGGTTCATTTAAGATTTCCGCCGCAAAATCTTTGTGCCCAAAAAATTAGTAAAATTTAAAAGAACATCAAATTAGCATAAAAATATTTAGAGGCACAGGCCCCTTCGACGCGGAACAACAAATTAGCGTAAAACAACTAATTTGAGTGGGACAACAAAACTTAACGTAAAAACCCATGCACGCGAGCACGGTTCATTTAATATTTTCCCCCGCAAATATCTGTTCCCCTTAAAATTATTAAAATTTAAAAGAACAAATTAGCGTAAAAACATTTAGCAGCACGGGCGCCTTTGGCACGGAACAACAAATTCGACGCGAGCGGCTTCGGCGTGGAACACTAAATTCGCATAAAACAACAATTTCGGCGTGGAACAAAAAAAATTCGTGGGCGCCTTCGGTGCAGAACAATAAATTAGTGTAAAAAAATTCGCAGGCGCCTTCGGCGCGAAACTGGTTCACTGGCTGCTTTCGAAGTTGGACCAAATTTCAAAGCTGGACCAAATTTCAAAACTGACATTCATGGTTTCAAAGCTCTCTTCATTTCAAAGTTGGACCAAATTTCAAAGCTCACATTCATTGTTTCAAAGCTTCATCTCAACCATTCATTTTCCAAGATCAAATCTGAGCCACTCTTTATCTTGTCCTAATTAGCCCTAGAATTCAAAAAACGTTGTCAAATGTATAATAGATATGTATGTATATATATGTGTGTGTATGTATGTATATTTATGTGTATGCATGCATGTATGTATGTATATATGTATGTATGTATGTGTATGTATATGTATGTATGTATCTATTATACATTTGAGGACTTTATTTGAATTCTAGGGCTGACTAGGACAAAAAGGTTGATAGAAAGACGGCTCAGATTTAATCTTGGGAAATCGATGGTTAGGATGAAAGTTTGTGGAAAAAAATGGGGAGAAACTTTTTATTTTGGAGGGAAATACGTTGGAAAACCCCAAGGTCACACCGGATTGATTGTTGAGAAATTGATTGTTGCCGGAATTAATAACACAAATGCCTCATCGGATTGTTAGTCAATGCGCCCAATTTAGTCACTGGACACAAACTTACCTCACTTTCCTCTCTACACGGGGGCCCACCAACTTACACAAATTAATTCCACCCAACTTTCCTCTCTTACAGGGGCCCACCAACTTACCTCACTATGGAAGCAAATGCCGCACCCTAAAGGCACACATACTCAAAATGCACCCAAATGCACCCAAATGCATCAAAGATGGACTCACATGCAAAAGGCACCCATACTCAAAACACACCCAAATGCACACACACTCAACATCAATGCAGCAAATTGCATCTATTTGACGCAGGGGCCCACCATTGGGGGGAAGGAGGCGTGCATGTGCAGCAGACTAAGCGGGCTATCTCTGCCAGACGCAGGACACAGGCTCTCTCCAGATGCGGGAGCCTTTGGAGGAAAATGATGACACGTGGGCTTTGGGAAATGATCCCTTATCGAGCAACATGCCCATAAATTACATTTTCTGCATCAACTCAATCCGAGCCATCCATTTTCAAAGCCAAAGCTTTAATCATGTCCATCAAAACAAATGCCAAGTTGGTGATCCACGTGACCTTTGCCAGCGATCCGCGCCAACCCCTCGAGATCTGCGTCAACATACTCCCTGACGATCTGTGTCCTCATAAATCACACACACACACACACACACACACACACACACACACAGTCTCTCTCTAAGACCAGAACAATGGAGAAAACAAAAAAGGATGTTGTGTTTCTCAGGTCGGCAAAAGGGATGTTGATGGCGATCGGCAAAAAGGGCAGTCAAAGGCTGTTAGCAAAAAATCCCTACTTCCATTTTTGAGGGATTGATCTAGAGTTAAGTTAATTTTATTTTACTGTTTCACAAAAGAAAAATCTCCACCGAGGCCTTTTTTTGAAAGATTCAGTCCACACGTCCTGTTTTTGTTTAAATATTCAAGTCCAAACGTCTAAACATCCTTTTTGAGGCCTTTCTCCAATTTTTGTTGAAAGATTCAAGTTCAACAAAACTCCAGATTTTTTCCAACGTACTTATCCGTGCATTTTCCCTTATTTTTGTTGTGTGAATCCACTGTATGCTTATCATATTATTGATATTTGATTTTTATGATTAATCCCTTTCTTATTTGGGCAGTTGTTTTTTGCTGGATTCATCAACGTTTGGGGTTCTGCACTTTTCTTCTTTTCTTGATATGGGTTTGAATCAAAATTTGAAGTTGAAGAGGTCGAAGGATGTCGGTAAAAAGGGGCGACAGTCAATGGCGATGTCGAAGATGGTGTTGTCGTCCCAGAAGGTGGGCCTCCAGTTCCCGATGGACCGCATCACATGTTTCCTCAAGGCCGGCTCCTACGCTCTGCGCGTCTTCTCCAGCACCCCAGTCTACTCTCTACCTTCCTCGAGTACGTCGTCGCTAAGGTTTGTTTTAAAAATATCCATACCTTCTTATCTGGACAATTTTTGTGGGATCGATCTTAAGTATTTTCAGATGATTCCTCGCAACAAAATCACAACTGTTACGCCTATTTGGCCGAAGCCCGAAAGACACGAGCCCAGAAACCCGACTACCGATCAGAAGCCCATCTGCGAGATCGGGCCCGCCCGACAAGGCCCCCTAGAGGGCCCCCGAACGTCAAATCGGCCCGACTCGGGAAGCGTGCTACTCACCCACGGATAACCGGCCCCAAGAAATCCGCCGCCCCTTTTATGACCATTAAGGGGAGGTGCTGGCACGGCGCGGGCGAGTGGCGAGTGGGGGGGGGAGGGGCGGATCGAGGGGGCGCGATTGGGGGCGGGCGAAGGACGTGGATGACTTGCAGTCATGGCAAGAGGCCTATAAAAGGACTAGGAGGATGACTGAACAAGGGACCGCATCTCAGGTAACAAAACCTAAGGTACTCCATCAACGACCTAGTTCCCCCACTTCATCTCCTTCCCCCCCGCTCGCGCCGGTGGACGTCGTTCCGATCTCCTCTCGAGTCGAACCGTCCCCGCCGAGCCTCCTCTTTCAGACTGTTATCTGACTTAGGCATCGGAGGGGATTTGGCCGGAACCAAGGTCCGGCCTCCCTGACGAGTGTTCTCGTCTGTTCAGGAAGACGCTAGATCCGAGTGCCGAAGCTTCCCTTCGGCACCAGGCGAACACCATCAATCATCAGCCAAGGCATCGAGGCCACCCCCCGACGCCAGGAGAGACCGAGGCCGAACGCTTCCATCCGAGCCGAGGCTCCCCCTCAGCTCCGCGCCGGCCGCGCATCAAGCGAGACGACCGAGGCTGCCCCTCGTCATCCGACCATCCGAGGCTGAGCACCTCACACCGGGCCGAGGCTTCCCCTCAGCCCCCCCAGAGGCCAAGGATCCAGATCCGGCCCAGCTGACGTGCTCTGCGTCGACTACATCTCCGATCCGCGTCGCATCTACACGTGCTCGACGCACCCAAGGGACCCTAATCGGCCCCTTGACCACGTTGACCGGGTAGTCCACGGTCAACGATTCTGTAGTGAGAAAACACTCTGAAACATCTGGCGCCGTCTGTGGGAAACGAACTATCCCACGAAAAAACCACACCTGCAATGACACGGCTTCACCCATCGCGACGAAGGGAGGGCAAGGCTCAGGCGCGAGGCGACAGGGCCCGCCATGGTTGGCAAGAAAGGGCCCGGGCCCAGTGCGAGGAGGACCATGAGGAGAAGACCAAAAACCTTCGCCGGCCCTACCGGTCAGGAGGACAGGCACGACAGTAGCAGCACGCAGGTCGGACGTAGCTTTGGTGGTGTCGGTGATCATCGATACAATAATGGTACAGCGGCTGCTCATCGACACCGGCAGCTCCTGCGACGTCCTCTTCATGTCAACCCTGGAGAAGATGGGGCTGCGGAAGGAAGACTTGGAACCTCGCTCGGGTCCCGTGGTAGGGTTCACGGGTCATTCCGCCCCCATCGTCGGCACGATCCGCCTCCCAGTAACACTCGGAGGCCCGCCAGACTCGGTGACCCTGGCAGTAGAATTTGTCATATTGGGGATCGGGTCGGAGTACAACGGAATCATCGGCCGACCCCTTCTCAACGCCATCGGTGCAGTAGTCTCGACCCTTCATCAGACTATCAAGTTCCGAACGCCAAGGGGGATGGGGCAGGTCGAAGGCAACGCGGGGAGACCGAATACCTGCTACCAACTGGAGGAAGGGCCCGAGGGTCGTCTAGTCGACCAGATGGCCACGCTCGACTTAAGGAGCGGGCCGAGACCCGCCCCTGCGGAGGAACAAGAGCAGATCCCGGTCACGGACATCGAGGGCAGGTTCGTCTCAATCGGGAGAGGACTAAGCCATGACCTGAGGAGCCAACTGGTCGAGTGCCTGGAGGCGAACCTTGACGTCTTTGCTTGGTCACCGGAGGACATGCCCGGCGTAGATCCCCAGGTGATCGTCCACCAGATCAACACCGACCCTAACTTCAAGCCGGTCAGGCAGAAGAAGCGAAACCTGGGTGGCGAAAAGATGAAGGCGGCCTCCGAGGAGGTAGAGCGTCTTCTCGACGCAGGCTTCATACGAGAGGTCTGGTACCCGGAGTGGCTATCGAACGTGGTGATGGTCAAAAAACCCAACGGAAAGTGGCGAATGTGCGTGGACTTCAGTGACCTCAACAAAGCCTGTCCCAAGGACAGCTACCCCCTGACGTGCATAGACCACCTTGTGGACAATGCATCGGGGTACGAGATGCTTAGCTTCATGGACGCCTACTCCAGGTACAATCAGGTCCAGATGGATCCTCGGGACGAAGAGATGACAGCCTTCACGACGGACCGGGGAACCTACTGCTACAAGAAGATGCCCTTCGGCTTGAAAAACGCAGGGGCCACCTACCAGAGAATGGTCAAAAAGGTTTTTTACTCCCAGATCGGGAGGAACCTGTAGGTCTACGTCGACGACATGCTTGTCAAGTCGAGAAAGCCGGAGGACCATGTCGCCGACCTCTGTGAAACTTTCGAGCGGTTGCGGCGACACAACATCCGACTCAACCCCACGAAGTGCACGTTCGGGGTAAGATCCGGCAAATTCTTGGGATTTATGATAACTAACCGTGGCATTGAAGCTAACCCCGACAAGATCGAGGCATTGATCAATATGCGGGAACCAACGACGATCAAAGAACTGCAAAGGCTGAATGGGCGCATCGCGGCCTTGGGGCGATTCCTATCCAAATCGATGGAGAGATCGCTCCCCTTCTTCAAAGTTCTGAGGAAAGCGATCGCAGAACCGTCAGACAACATGAAGGCGATACCATGGGACGAAGACTGCTCCAGGGCATTCACGGATCTCAAGGAGTACCTTCACAGCCCGCCTCTCCTGTCCAAGCCACAAGAAGGGGAATCGCTAAGCCTTTACCTGGCACGCGCGGAGGAAGCGGTGAGCTCAGTATTGATCAGGGAAGACGGTGGGGTGCAATGGCCGGTGTACTACACGAGCCGGGTCTTGAAGGGAGCGGAGGTGCGATACTCGCCCATGGAGAAACTGGCATACGCCCTCGTTCTCTCAGCTCGAAGGCTCAGGCCCTACTTCCAAGCCCACACCATACTGGTCTTAACCGACTCGCAATTGGAGCAGAATCTCAAGAGATTCGATCGAATGGGAAGGATGCTGAACTGGGGGGTGGAATTGAGCGAGTTCGACCTCCGATTCAAGCCACGCACAGCCATCAAGGGGCAGGCCTTGGCCGACTTCATTGCTGAATGCACTACTGAAGGAGGACATCCCCCGGAGGGAGAAGGCCCAGCAACGGTAATCACCCAGCCCTTATCTTTTCTTTCGGCTGACCACCTCCACCCTGTCCCGCCAGGAGTCCCAGAAGCATGGGTAGTCCATGTGGACGGATCGGCCACACAGTCAAGAGGCGGGGCTGGGATCGCGATCCGATCTCCGGAAGGGAACATCATGGAATACGCATTGCGGTTCGAGTTCCCGGCCACCAACAACGTGGCGGAGTACGAAGCGGTAATCAACGGCATGAGGCTGGCCCAGGAGCTCGGGGCCGAGTCCGTGCGCCTCCTCAGCGACTCGAAGCTCATTGTCAACCAGCTTCTGGGAAGTTACGAGGCACGGGAGGAAGCAATGCAGAAGTATCTCGCCGTCGCCAAAGCGGTGCTGTCCAAGTTCAAGAGCGCGGAAGTCTTACATCTCCCACGGTCGGAGAATGCGCGGGCGGACGCGCTGTCGAAGCTAGCCTCATCCTCGACCAAGGAGCTGGGTCGCACCATTTACGTGGAGAACTTGCAATCCCCCAGCACGGAAGAGCGGGAGGTGATGGCGATCGACCAAGATCCCACCTGGATGGACCCGATCATACGGTACCTCACTCATGGGGAGGTGCCGATGGATTGGGACGAGCGTCGGACCCTGGAAAGGAAGGCGCGCCGATACGTGATTCATGAGGGGACGCTCTACCGAAGACGCTGGACGAAGGCGGATGTTCTCCCATACCTGAAATGCATCGGACCGCAGGAAGCCGACTACGTCCTACGGGAGGTTCATGAAGGGATCTGTGGAAATCACCACGGGGGCAAGATGGTCGCACAGAAGATCTTGAGGCAGGGATATTACTGGTCGACCCTAGTCCAAGACGCAACGGACTACATCCAAAAGTGCCAAGAATGTCAGAGGTTTGCCAACCACACCTCAACTCCCCCGTCGGAGCTCATCCCTATTGTGAGCCTCATCCCCTTTGCGAAATGGGGGCTCGACATCCTCGGACCATTTAAGCCGGGTCGGGGGCAGCGGAAGTATCTGATTGTGGCGGTGGACTACTTTACCAAATGGATCGAGGCTGAACCATTGGCCACCATCACGTGGAAGAAAGCGAAAAGCTTCGTATGGAACTCCATCATCTCCAGATTCGGAGTACCACGGGCCATCGTCACAGACAACGGGAAGCAGTTTGACTCCGCGGGGTTCAAAGACTTTTGCGCGGAATGGGGGATCAAGCTCATCTTCACCTCTGTAGCGCACCCCCAGACCAACGGGATGGCGGAAGCAGCCAACAAATGCATCATAGAGCCCCTCTGAAAGAAAGTGAAGGACTCCGAAGGAAACTGGCCGGAAGAGCTCCCTGGGATACTCTGGTCATACCGGACGACCCACAAGGAGGCCACCGGCGAGACCCCGTTCATGCTTGCCTACGGAGCCGAGGCAGTGGTACCGGTCGAACTGGGTGAAGAGTCTCTCCGCCTCAAGTGCTTCGACGAAGACAGGAATTCGCAAGACTTGGAGCTTGGTCTGGAGCTCCTCGGTGAGCGGCGGGAGCAAGCCCTAGCCACCATCATCCGCCAGAAGCAGAAGATGGCCCGATACTACAATTCTCGGGTCAAGGGAAGGAGTTTCCACCTTGGGGACCTGGTCCTCAGGAAAGCAAGCTTCAACCCGGATATTGCTCGCAAAGGGAAGCTCGGGGCTAAATGGGAGGGACCCTACAAATTCATCGAGGTCCTCGGACCCGCAACCTACCGTCTAGCCAATATGGAGGGGAGGATTCTCACTCACGCCTGGAACACGGAACACTTACGCAAGTACTTTCAATAAATGTATTGTTTTCTACGAAATGAATTTACTTAAGTTTGTTCCTTTCCAGATAAATGTGTTCACAAGAATCCCACTCGGTACAAGGGAAGCCTCGCCCGATGGGACGCCTGCTAAGCGCATGCCTAACAAAAGGATATACAAAGAGGCGTACGAAGAGGCCGAGGGGCATTCCCCTCCCTCAAACATCTCCAGGGGCACCCGTGGAGCCACATGCTGGCTGTTCACTTGGGTCGCCCCCACGCTCCGTTTCACCGTCAGAGTGCGCCCGGAGATCCTCGAAATTGACTCCCGAGAGCGGGAACTTCTTCTGGATCTCGGATTGGCAACGGGCGAAACCCTTCTCGAACGCCTCAGCCATGGCTGACACAACAAAGGAGGTGGCATACTCCTCCACAGCGTCTTGGGCGATCTGGGACGGATCCACCTCCTCGAGCTCTCGCACCCGAGCCTCCAAGGTCTCGATCTGGCGTTGGAGCTCCGCCCTCTCCACCTCAATCTACCGGGACCTCTCGCCGAGTTGAGCAAGGAGAGCCCTCTCCCGCTCCTCCACCGCCTCCAGACGATCGGAGAGCTCCAGGGCCTCGGGGGTAGCAACGGAGACGGGGATCTTGTCAGCTCCCCCAGGTGTGTCGGCGTCTCCCAAAAGCTCGGCGACCCGTGCCTCGGCCTTTGACTTTGCAACCAAAGCCAAGGCTCTCTCACGGTCCGTCTCTTCGAGGGCAGAGGACAGCTCAGTTATGCGGGTCTCCAAGGACTTGACTCGCGCCTCATCTAACTGACCTGCCTCCCCCTCATCACCGTGGACATCAGGGTCTCGCCTGGTGTCGGACTTGGCCTTAGGGAGCGCCACAAACTGGCGCCTCATCGAAAGTCCCACCGAGGACAACTGCACCAAGGCGACAAAGGTAAGACGGCGAAAGCAGCTAGAGGGAGAGCAAGCAAAGACACCCCACCTGTTGGCCAGCCTGAATCACGAAGGTGGCCAAACAGTCGCCTCTGACTCCATCCAGCGCGGCCTGATCAGGAGGGAGGCAACTATTCTCGGCCACTCGTGCGGCAGTTCCGTGGCTCAAAAACACCAACTCCTTCTCCCCCACTGGGAAGCGTGGATGAAGAAGGCCTTCCCCTGACGAAGGAAACTCGCCCAGGTCGGAGCGAAACGCGCCTAGATACCGATCGTAGGCGTCGGGGAGAGAACCGTTCGAGAGAGGCGAGGGGCCGACCCACGGCCAGGCAATCTCAACTGGGGCAGGCCGGTGCTGATCAGCGGACGGCGAGATGTTAACTTCCTCGACCTCCCCGCGGACCCTCTTGGAAGACTCCAACAAGGGGGTGGAGGGAGATGGCCCCTTCTTCCTTTTGGAACCAACAGCAGAGGTCACGATCCACTGCTTCTTCCGGACCTCCAACACATGATCCCTCTTACGCGGGCCTGGATCTGGGGCCAGCACGTGAGGGCTAGCGGGAGAAGAGTCGAGGGGGAATCCACCTGCACCCAAAGAAGAAGTAAGGGGCCGAGAAGAGCCCGAGCAACCCCGAATGGCGAACGTTCGGAGAACTTACCCAAGGGCCACACAGGCTTGCGCAAGTTATGGCTGCTGAATAGGACGTCGATCATCCGATCCCTCGAAGGAATCGCCAGCAGGGCCTTTGCCGTCTGCAGCTCGGCGGCAGTTGGGTCACCCAGATCAAGGATGACCGCGTCGGCCGCTTCCCAACGAATCGGGAAAGGTACACTCGACGGGAAAACGACAAATACGTACTCCCCCTTCCAACGCTTCAGGGAGCTCGGCAACCCCAACACAAGACTCATCTTCGGACGGGCGCTGATGTAAATCCACGCCCCCGACTGGTGATGACTCATGCGGTAGAACTGGGCGAAGAGGCGGAGGGAGGGCACCACTCCCTTCAGCATGCAGATGACGACAAACCCGACGAGGAGCCCGATGGCGTTGGGGTAGAATTGGCACAAGCCCACGTTGTCAGCTTGAAGGAACTCGATGATAAAGGGGTGGAGCGGGAAACAGAGCCCGTAGCGGAAGCACTTCTCGTACACTCCAACCTCGTTGGGACCGGGAAGGCAGATCCGCTTGTCGGACCCGGGAGCACGAGCCGAATAAGGTGGAAGCAGGTAGGCGGAGCGCATACCACCGATGGTGGCGACACAGACCGATGAAGGCCACGCTAAGACCTCTGGAGGCACCCCTGAAAGCTCACCCCCATGCCGACGAATCGCCGAAGGAGGACTACCCATCAGGTTAGGAGTGACGTCACGGTCCGGCTGACCCGAACCAATGGCAGAGGAAGACGGCATGGGGTAGAGCTCAGGCAGGATCAAGATCAACACGAAGAAGAAGATGACAGGGTGGCGGCTCACAACCCGTACAGCTTCTCTACCAAAGATGACCCCGCGAACGGTGGGGATAAACCCGCAGCTACACGTGGCAGCATCTGGGGGCCGACGACGCTTCGGAACCTGCGTCTTGAAGGTATCGAACGGGCCGACTCATGATGACGCCCAATTAATGTATCAGCTTCGACTGAGGAGCCTGTTGAAATCGGCAGAAGTCACATCGGCCGAGCCAAACCAGCCGAGGCCGATCGACCCGACCGATGGGGGCAATTGTTACGCCTATTCGGCCGAAGCCCGAAAGGCACGGGCCCAGAAACCCGACTACCGATCAGAAGCCCATCTGCGAGATCGGGTCCACCCGACAAGGCCCCCTAGAGGGCCCCCAAACGTCAAATCGGCCTGACTCGGGAAGCGTGCTACTCACCCACGGATAACCGCCCCCGCGAAATCCGCCGCCCCTTTTATGACCATTAAGGGGAGGTACTGGCACGACGCGGGCGAGTGGCGACTGGGGGGGAGGGGCGGATCGAGGGGGCACGATTGGGGGCGGGCGAAGGACGTGGATGACTTGCAGTCATGGCAAGAGGCCTATAAAAGGACTAGGAGGACGAATGAACAAGGGACCGCATCTCAGGTAACAAAACCTAAGGTACTCCATCAACGACCTAGTTCCCCCACTTCATCTCCTTTGCACCGCTCGCGCCGGTGAACGTCGTTCTGATCTCCTCTCGAGTCTAACCGTCCCCATCGAGCCTCCTCTTTCAGACTGTTATCTGACTTAGGCATCAGAGGGGATTTGGCCGGAACCAAGGTCCGGCCTCCCTGACGAGTGTTCTCGTCTGTTCAGGAAGACGCTAGATCCGAGTGCCGAAGCTTCCCTTCGGCACCAGGCGAACGCCATCAAGCATCAGCCAAGGCATCGAGGCCACCCCCCGACGCCAGGAGAGACCGAGGCCGAACGCTTCCATCCGAGCCGAGGCTCCCCCTCAGCTCCGCACCGGCCGCGCATCAAGCGAGACGACCGAGGCTGCCCCTCGTCGTCCGACCATCCGAGGCCGAGCACCTCACACCGGGACGAGGCTTCCCCTCAGCCCCCCAGAGGCCAAGGATCCAGATCCGGCCCAGCTGACGTGCTCTGCGTCGACTACATCTCCGATCCGTGTCGCATCTACACGTGCTCGACGCACCCAAGGGACCCTAATCGGCCCCTTGACCACGTTGACCGGGTAGTCCACGGTCAACGATTCTGTAGTGAGAAAACACTCTGAAACAACAACAACTCCAGATCATCACCTGTTTCTCACAACAAAAATCACCACTGCGGCCTTTTTTTCCTTTTAAGGGATTTTTTCTATGATTCAGTGCAACTCATGATCAATGCAACTAAAGATTATCAGATGTGTGGGCTTTTTCTCTATTTTTATTGTGTGAAACTCATGCATGCTTTTCTTGGCTTTTCTAGGCTTTTTTGATCCCTGTCTGAATCAAAATTTAAAGTTGTGTTGTGTTGTATATTATTATGATTGGAAGTTGGCTGGGAAAGCGATGAGGAAAAACGAGGAAGGAAGCGAAATGATAAGGAGTTTTGTATGTTGCGGGCTGGAATCTGATTAGGGTTCAATATTTCATATTTTACCCCTCATTAGATGGTATTTTGTGCATAATTTGTGTTCATTTTGGCTCCGATACAGGTATTTTGATTATATCACTTAATTTTGGAGCTTATCGTTTTTATATGCATAAAACCTAATTTTTACAGTTTATTAGCATCTTGATCTTAGTCTCCTATTATTTTTCATTTGAGGTTCGTGAAGTTCCAACTCCAACGCATATTTTTCTAGAATTTTTGGAGGTCGGAGCAATTTACTGCATTTTTTGGAAGACAGTGTGACAGTGCTGAAAATTTCTGGTCTGGAAATTCTGCTTTTTCCCTCTTGTGTAGAATTCTGCTATCATTCCAGTGTATATTCCGGCCTAGTGATATTTTTCAGTCGTAGCACACTTTGTTACGGTTCCATCGCCACCTGGAACGTGTCATTCCGAGTTTGGATGATTTTTCTAGAATTTTCGTAAGACAGTGTGACGGTGCTGAAATTTTCTGCAGAATTGGGCATTAGTTGCGGGTTTGGGCGCAGATCTGACCCGTTTGGGCTATTTCCAGACCCGAATTACTGGGTTTATTTCTTGGGATTTCCTCCCCTCTATTCCCCTCATTCTACTCTCCTTCTTCTTCATTCTTAGGGTTAGATGCTATTGGAGAGGAGCACGAAAGCTTGGAGGAGCACAATCATTGGAGGGAAAGTTGTATTTTCTTAAGAGAAATCTTTGGTGATCTCTTCCCTTTATTTTTTGTATTTGATTTTGGTTATGGTAGTAATATTGAATGATGGTTTTTAGAGATGAAAATGTCTCTTTATTGCTATGAGTAGCTAGATCTCATTGCGTGGGGTTGTGTGGTGATTTGTGTTTGTTGTGCTATGGTTATTCAATCTTGCATGTATAAATGTTTATGTGGTAGGATTTTTTGTGATATAATTTGTATTAGGGGCCTTAGTGGATATCCGTAGAGTGGAGTTTGCCTAGTGGTACCACTCATGTATGCTTGGTTGTTTATTATCTCAATTTTCCATACTCTACTTTCATTGCACACCAAGTGTTCGATAAAATGCCTAATCCACCGATTTCTCATTTCTTAGTCGGAAAGAAAATTGAGTTATCCTCGGATTGAACTCATATGCTTAACAACCACATCCCCATACACAACACAAGCTTCCTCGCCTATTTTCCTCCCCGATACTTCCACCCTAGGTTGTTGATTTGGTAGATGGTTTCACACACATTTTCACACATATTTCCACCATTAGCTTAGTTGGTTATTGCTTCGCCTTTATCTCTCCTTTATTAATTGAACTTGCGATTGCAAAACGACTTGTCCCCGTGATCCGACCCGGTCTCACCGGATATAAATTTATTACTTGACGTCATCCTACACTTGGGAGTAGCACTCAAGCATCACTTACTTGAGACGCGTTCAAGCAATTGGTGTCGTTGCCGGGGACAACGGTTTTTGCATTTACATTTTTGGTTGATTTAGGAAATTTTGGCGTGATACATCCTACTATTTAGTGTGAGTCTTTTTGATTCTGTATCTTCCATTTATTATCTTTCACCTTTATTTATTTTTCACTTTTTGAGTCCTTTGCTATCTTTATTTTCATTTTCTTTTATAAAAAAACGAAAAAAAGTTATGTACTTTACCGGCATAAATTCTTTGTATGATGCACTTTCATTTTCTCTACACAAGACCACTTTTTTGAAGCTCAAAATTGCCGGCTTTGCTCAAATTTATGGTGAATCCTTCTATCAAGCTTGGAGGATGTTCATGGATTTATTAAGCGACTGTCCACATCATGGATTCATGATGGCCCTTCTTTTCCAGTTTTTCTACGAGGGGCTGCGAGAGGAGATGCAGGACTACATGTCGATGTTGGACGATGGGGCTCTATTTGACATGTCACCTGAGGATGCTTAGGAGTATCTGAAGTCCATGGATGATATGGCACGACCATTGGATGGGACTTCAGGGAGTGAGCCATTAGCGCCATATCACGATAGCGTTGGAGCATCCCTTGACCAAGGAGAGCAAAGTGTGGACGCACCCTTGCAACCCTTGGGCGAGGAACTTCAATTACTTAATCAGACACAAGAGGCTCAATCCCGATATTTTCTGCGGAGCATGGATACACTGAGCCAGTATATTCAGGAGATCATTTCGAGTCTTGCATTGCTTGCCTCTTGCTTGGGAAAAGGTAATCCAACCACTCAAAAAAATTTATTATCTGATTTGGATTCATCTTCTCTTGCAGGAGATTTGTGTGAAGATGGAGAGGACGAGCGTGAAATTTTGGATGGAGTGGAGAAGGAGACTAGTAGGTCCACGAGCTCATCGATCATTTTGGTGGAGCCTGAATCATGCTCTCCCCCAATCTTGTCCCAAAATCCATCATTCCTCTCCTCTGTGATCATGCATCATACGGAGATGGATGCAATCATTTTAGGGAGTTTTCGTCAACTTGATTTAAATTCTTTATCTTATGTTGACGATTATATTTGGATCACTTTTGTTGAAAGGCAACAGTGTCGGCTTTGGATTGACACACCTTCTCTCTCGCAGGGCACGATTGGAAATTTTATGGAGGGAGCCCTTGTTGTGTTGATAGGGTCCAAAGTGATTTGTGGAGAGAAGACACTCGCGGAGGAGCGTAAAGATCTAATCGAGCTACTTTCTCCACCTTTGGACATCCGTGATCCCCCTTTTGACCCAGGTGACTTCTATCCAGTAGTGTAGAAAATTCAAATTTTTGCATTTTCTATGCTTTCTTGGATAGTTTTAATTCAATAAACCTATGCTCTTTCAACATTGAGGACAATGTTTGTCTTTAGTTTGAGGGGAGAGGGGTTGTAAGTGGTTTTAGGATGTTTAGTTATTTGTTTTTGTTTTAATTTTTTTTGTTGGCGACATCCATTTTGACATCACCAATATCTTGCGAGCATATCATTGACCCTCCTTGTTCATTTGCTAGCTTTGTGCTTAATCACTTACATGTTTCATATTCATGCATACATTTGGATTCAAATCTTATGTTCAAACTCCTAAATTGTGATTGTCCTGCATTTTATTGCTTTTTCTTCATGGGATCAACTTTAATATGCCATTCAGAAAAAATAGTGCATAATTCGATGAATTTTGTCTTCGATGTGGTTTGGATTAGTTTTGTGCAAACTTTGTAATGCACGAGTTGGATTAAGTCATTAGTGTAGATTGGTTTTCAATTTGAGGGGATTTGGCCTTGGATATACACTTAATTTATGCTTGAGGAGTGGTTGATTGGTGTGTTGGATCAAAAAAAAGAAGAAAAAGAGAAAAAGAAAAGAAAAAGAAAAAGGAAAAGGAAAAAAGAATAAGTGCATCGTTCTTCTAGTTTTTTCAAGTAACCGGGTCCTCATAAAACATTGGGAATTCGTGTGGAAAGATAGGATTTAGGTGAGTGCACGAGAGAAAAATAAGTGAATCTTAGGTGATTCGAGTTATTAGGTCCGCGAGGTCCTTTTTGGCCCAATGCCCCAAAATCTTCTGAGTTGGGAGTCATTGACCGAACCCTCGTTACATGGGTCATCCTAAGTTTCATAAAAATAAAAAATATATGAATAAACATGATCCACATATCAAACTTCCATGAAGTAGGAAAGCTAAGTGTTGTTTTTTGGCCAAGTTCTTGAAGATGGTGATACTATGACACGCTTATGTTTTAATCTCAATGAATGCAAACTTTGCTTGTGCTTTGTTGGTTTGAGCCATATAGAATATTGCTCTTGGATTTCCTCTCTTTTAAGAGTTGGTATATTAAATTTGAGATTATGTTGAAAATTTTCTATTTGCCATGAAAATTGTGGAATTTGATATGGGCTATGTTGTGAATCCGAATATATCACTTGTTTTGCTAGGGACTAGCAAAAAGCTAGTTGGGGAGTGTGATTAGGGTTCAATATTGCATATTTTACCCCTCATTAGATGGCATTTTGTGCATAATTTGTGTTCATTTAGCTCCGATACACGCATATTGATGAAATCACTTAATTTTGGAGCTTATCGTTTTATATGCATAAAACCTAATTTTTATAGCTTATTAGCATCTTCATCTTAGTCTCCTATTAATTTTCAGTTGAGGTTCGTGAAGTTCTGATTCCAACGCATATTTTTCCAGAATTTTTGGAGGTCGGAGCAATTTACTGCATTTTTTGAAAGACAGGTGACGGTGCTAAAAATTTCTGGTATGGAAATTCTGCTTTTCCACTCTTGTGCAGAATTCTGCTATCATTTCAGTGTATATTCCGGCCTAGTGATATTTTTTAGTCGTAGCACACTTTGTTACGGTTCCATCGTCGCCTGGAACGTGTCATTCCGAGGTTGGATGAGTTTTCTAGAATTTTCACAAGACAGTGTGACGATGCTGAAATTTCCTGCATATTTGGGCATTAATTGCGGGTTTGGACGCGGATCCGACCCGTTTGGGCTATTTCCAGACCCAAATTGCTGGGTTTATTTCTTGGGCTTTCCTCCCCTCTATTCCCCTCATTCTACTCTCCTTCTTCTTCATTCTTAGGGTTAGAGGCCATTGGAGAGGAGCAAGAAAGCTTGGAGGAGCACAATCATTGGAGGGAAAGTTGTATTTTCTTAAGAGAAATCTTTGGTGATCTCTTCCCTTTATTTTGTGTATTTGATTTTGGTTATTGTAGTAATATTGGATGATGGTTTTTAGAGATGAAAATGTCTCTTTATTGCTATGAGTAGCTAGATCTCATTGTGTGGGGTTGTGTGGTGATTTGTGTTTGTTGTGCTATGGTTATTCAATCTTGCATGTATAAATGTTTATGTGGTAGGATTTTTTGTGATATACTTTGTATTAGGGACCTTAGTGGATATCCCTAGAGTGGAGTATGCCTAGTGGCACCACTCATGTATGCTTGGTTGTTTATTATCTCAATTTTTCAGACCCTACTTTCATTGCACACCAAGTGTTCGATAAAATGCCCAATCCATCGATTGCTCATTTCTTAGTCGGAAAGACAATTGAGTTATCCTCGGATTGAACTCATATGCTTAACAACCACATTCCCACACACCACACAGGCTTCCTCGCCTATTTTCCTCCCTGATACTTCCACCCTAGGTTGTTGATTTGGTAGATGGTTTCACACACATTTCCACCGTTAGCTTAGTTGGTTGTAGCTTCGCCTTTAGCTCTCCTTTATTAATTGAACTTGCGATTGTAAAATGACTTGTCCCCGTGATCCGATCCAGTCTCACCGGATATAAATATATTACTTGACGTTCTCCTACACTTGGGAGTAGCGCTCAAGCATCACTTACTTGAGACACGTTCAAGCAAAATCACAATCTCTAATGGCAGACTATACCAAACATTCTTCAGGTAATGTTGCTGAAAATCAGTGGAAGGAGAAGAAAGGCATTTGAGTAGTTTTAAAGATCCATCTTTGTTTTTAAAAAAATCTGTATTGCTTTTCTCTCCACTCTAGGTTTTGGGGATGTAATTATTAGCTATGATGTGTATGATGATGATCTTATAAGAAATGAGTTGAGGTTTCTAATTCCAGTTAATTTTTTGATTCGAGTATGAATAAAAATATCTGATCTCATTTGCAGGATTTTGTTCTAATTTTGCTTAATGCCTTAAGAAATCAAAAAGGGAGATCTCAGAAATGTTTGTGTCTTGAAATTTTAAATGGAAAATTATGAAAATTGATAACGTCATGCTAGCATTGCGTTATATGTTGGGCGTGTCATTTTTACAATTGTTTGATATTAACTTTGAAGGACAAAAATTGATTTTTTAATTCTTGAGTTTTGACATTAATTTTGAAGAAGAAACATATGAGGAAGAAGATGCAAGTTTTTATTTCAACCTTGGGTTCAGAAGTACAGTTGAAGATATGTTTTAAAGTTTAAATTTGAGTTTTAATCTAAATTTTTTATCTTAGTTTTTGATCTTATGTTAATTCTATATTTTGTTGTGTTCGTGTTGTGTGTACATTACATGTATATTGAGCTCATGTATGCAAAGATCGGAAGAAGAAGCACGGGAAGAAGAAGTAGATGTTGTCTTGAATTTTGAAGAGAAGTGTTCAATTGAAAGTATGTTTTAAAGTTTCGATCCTGTGATTCATATGTTGAAAAATTGAAAAATTGAAAACTTTTTAAACTTTTGATCTTAAAATTTTAAACCTTTTGAGGTTTTGTTCTTGAGTTTTGAATAGAAGGGCTCGATTGAAGGTTTATTTTAAAGTTAAGATCAAACGGCTAAAGAGTTTTAAAGTTTGCAGCATATCTCAGTTTAAAAGGTTATAAACTCTCCAACATCTCATTTTCTTGCTACATATTTAGTTGATAGGTTTCATGCTACTTAAATTTTCATTGAAGTGTCAAAATTTGAGATATTTGAGATATTTGTTAACATATGTCAAATATGTTTTATATATCTCTACACATTTATCGTGTATTTTCTTTATTGAATTCATGAGTATGCCTGATTTGTAGCTGGCGAACCCCATGGATGTTCATTGGGGGTGGGGATTTGACCTTTTGCAATATGTTTGAAGTTTTTATTTTTTTATATTTTTATATAATCAAATTCACTTTCCATGATAACACCTCCTTCAGTTTTTATTTTTCTTTGTTTCATTTTGTTTGTTAGATATGGGAGCGATCCGTGAAGAATTGTATGCCTACATTCAATTTGTGTTGCATTTTTTAACCTGTGATGCATGATTTTCGGTTTTTAATTTTATTTTATTGATACGCCGCAACCTTCACTTTGCCTCCCTGCATGGCACATTCTCACCCCAATTGTATGATATGTCAATTAAATTTCTCTTATTTAATTCATTCAATCATTTCTATTTTGTGAATTTTTACTTTATTTTGTGAATTTTTACTTTATGGATTTTGATTCAATTTATGGCATGTTGACATTTAGTTTACTTATTGTCGAATAGGTAGATAATAGTTAGTGTGGAGACAATTGATCACAACTTTCTCAAATGCAAGTGCCATCTAAACGAACCCTTTAAGCATTGCAATTTTTTGAAATTATAATAGGGAAGAATCAAGTTTATTTATTGGTCCTGGTGAGTTTGGTCCAGGTTAAGTCATACAATCAACAACTAAACTCTGAATATATGGTTTGTTTTTTAACATGCAATTTTTTAAAAGTACAAAATGGTCAGAAAAAACATGTGGTTGCCATGTAAGCCTCGGGTGGGGTGATGGCATGCCATACTTTATCTGGAACAACTTAAATAGTCACGGAACAATAAAAGAGGTTCATAACTTTTGATTTTGCATGGATCATACGTTTTTCATATTTAAATATAGTATACTATAGAAAACACAAACTAATTACATACTAGGCATTTACATATGCTGATAGACACCATCCTAAAATGATACTATTGGCACTTGACCATCTCACATGTCTGTTCCTCTATCAACCTCTATTCTTTAATGTGGGCTGCATGCATTGGTCTTTTAGTAAGTTCACGAAAGAGAACTCTATGCCAAAATGGTTTTCCATATCGATGAGTTATGGACTCATAAATATTTTTACGCTAATTCTAGACAGATATAAGAGCCAATATTTGAGACCAGTTACATATCCACCTGAAAGTAGATTGAGAAATGAGAATTGCATGATTTGTTCTTTTCCCCAATGTTAAATCATCACTTAGTGAATTTTTTGATAGTTTCAAATAATCTTGAAATTATTTCAGTGGATTACAGTACAGAACAAGGGAAATACTTATTGTTTATTTCCCAAAATGAAACATATCCTTTGGGAGAACTAAATTTTAGAGGAACTTAATTATTTGGAAGGAAACTAAAGTTTGGAGAAACTAAAACTTTTGGGGAACTAAATAACATTTGGATGGAACTAAATAATAAAGTGGAGAACTAAATACGCTGTATGCACTAACTTTTGGGGGAACTAAAATTTGTGGTGGGAACTAAATAACTTTTAGGTGAGCTAAATAACAAGTATTACAATTTAATTATTGTTGTTCATGTAAAATTAGAGGATCCAAGATTTTGAGGAGGAATATATTTTAAATGAACCATGCCCTTAGGGCACAAGTTAAATCTGGATGAAACTATTTTGGGAGGAACAAAAATTTTTAAGCAAACCAAATTCTCTTAGGGGTACCAAATTTTAAGAGAACTAATTTTTTTGGGAGAACTCAATATTAACTATTGCGCTTTAATTATTGATATTCATTTAAAATTAGGGGTTCCAAGATTTT
This sequence comes from Scilla litardierei, assembly GCA_030789695.1. Taxonomy (NCBI): domain Eukaryota; kingdom Viridiplantae; phylum Streptophyta; class Magnoliopsida; order Asparagales; family Asparagaceae; genus Scilla; species Scilla litardierei. Next base: position 49,120,715 of record CM061142.1, read on the forward strand.
GAGGAGGGGCATATGTTAAATGAACTGTGCCCTTAGGGCACGGGTTATGACTAGTGTGTGTGTGTATATATATATGTATATGTATAGGATTTAATGTAGAAAAGCTGCCACCTGATCCAGTGGATCAGGTGCTTAGACACAAAAAAGGTGAGAAGTACAAGCCCCACATGGGCTTGTACTTGTTGGGTCCCACCTTTTTTTGTCTTGTACCTAATCCATTGGATCAGATGCCACCTGCTCTAAATTAATCATATATATATGTATGTATGTATGTATGTATGTATGTATGTATGTATGTATGTATGTATGTATGTATGTATGTATCTGTATGTATGTGTATATACAGATATATACATACATACCGATACATACATACATACATATATATGTACATACATGTATGTATATATATAAATATACATATAGGAATTAATGTAGAGCAGGTGGCACCTGATCCATTAGATCATATGCAAGACACAAAAAGGTCGGGCCCCACGAGTACAAGCCCATGTGGGGGCTTGTACTTCCCACCTTTTTTGTGTCTAAGCACCTGATCCAATGGATCAGGTGCCACGTTTTCTACATTAAATCCATACATATACATACATACATATATATGTACATATATATACATACATGTATGTACATATATATGTATAAACATGTATGTATATATATGTAGGGATTAATGTAGAACAGGTGGCACCTAATCCAATGGAACAGGTGCAAGACACAAAAAGGTGGGGCCCCACGGGTACAAGCCCATATGGGGCTTGTACTTCCCACCTTTTTTGTGTCTTGCCACTCGATCCATTGGATCAGGTGGCAGCTTTTCTACATTAAATCCATATATGTATATACATGTTGTTTCAGAGTGTTTTCTCACTACAAAGCGTTGAACGTGGAGATCCCGGTCAACGTGGTCAAGGGGCCCGCTTTGGGTCCCTCGGGGGCTTCGAATCGGTGCAGAAGGGGCGAGGGGAGGCCTCGGCCCTGGTTGAGACGCTCGGCCTCGGACGGGTGTGCTCGGCCTCGGTTGGTAGGGGGACGAGGGGTAGCCTCAGTCGCCCGGGTAGATGCACGGCCGACAGGTGGCGAGGGGGAGTCTCGGACCCGTTTAGGACGCTCGGACTCGGTAGGACGTGCTCGGCCACGGCAGGCTGACAGTGAGGGGAAGCCTCACTGTCCGATTGATCGAGTGGTCGGAGAGGGGCGAGGGGTAGCCTCGACCCGTTGATCTGCTGTCCACCTGCGCAGACGAGAACGCTCGTCAGGGGGCCGGACCTTGGTTCCAGCCAACTCCCCTCCGATGCCTAAGTCAGATAGAGATCTGAGAAAGGAGGCCCGGCGGAGACGGTCCGACTCGTGAGGAGATCGTAACGGCGTCTCTCAGCGCGAGCGGGGGAGGAAGGAGATGAATTGGGGGAACGAGGTCGTTGATGGAGTACCTTAGGTTTTGTTACCTGAGATGCGGTCCCTTTCTTCGTCGTCTTCCTGGCCCTTTTATAGAGCTCCCGCTTGATTGCCTCCGGCCCACGTCCCACGCCCGCCATTGATCGTGCCCCATCAGTCCCCCCTCGCCGCCGCTCTCTCCGCCATGCCAGCACCTCCCCATTATCGCTATTTAGTGGTCGCGCGTCCGGGGGTGTGGTTTTCGCAGGAGTGGGCGAGCGACCAACGGGTTATTGGGGCTGGGTCGGATCGACGTTCGAGAAGATCCCTTGTAGGGCCTTTGTCAAATGGGCTTTGAGGACGCAGATGGGCTTTTGACCAGTAGTCGGGCTCTTGGGCTCGTGCTTTATGGGTCTCGGTCAAATAGGCGTAACAATTGCCCCCATCGGTCGGGTTGATCGGCCTCGGCCGGTTCGGCTCGGCCGATGTGACCTCTGCCGGTTTTGACGAGCTCGTCAGTCGATGCCGACTCATTTATTAGTCGTCATCATGAGTTGGCCCGTTCGATGTTTTTAAGGCGCGGGTTCCGAAGCGCCGTCGGCCTTCAGATGTTGCCACGTGTGGCGGCAAGCTTATCCCTGCCGCTCGCGGAGTCGTCTTAAGTGGAGAAGCCGAGGGATTCGTGAGCCGCCATCCCATCGTCTTTCTTCTTTGCGCTGATCCCCCTCCTGTCTGAGCTCTGCCCCATGTCGTCTTCTTCTGCTACGGGTTCGGTTCGGTCGGAGCGCGATGAGGCTCCAGGTCTGGCGGGTGGCACTCCTTCGGCGATTAGTCAGCACGGGGATGATCTTTCAGGGGTTCCTTTTGAGGTCTTGGCGTGGCCTTCGTCGATCTGTGCCACCGCTATCGGGAGCATGCGCTCTACCTGCTTCCGCCCTACTCGGCTCGTGCCCCTGGGGCTGACGAGCGGATCTGTTCTCCCGGTCCCAATGAGGTCGGGATATATGAGAAGTGCTTCCACTTTGGGCTCCGTTTCCCGCTTCATCCTTTTATCGTTGAGTTCCTTCAGGCCCACAATGTGTGCTTGTGTCAATTCTGTCCCAACGCCGTCGGGATCCTCGTCGGGTTCGTTGTCGTCTGCATTCTGAAGGGTGTGGTGCCCTCTCTCCGCCTCCTTGCCCAGTTCTACCGCCTTAGCCTCCACCAATCGGGGGTGTGGATTTACATCAGTGCCCGCCCGAAGATGTCCCTGGTGCTGGGGTTGCCGAGCTCCCTAAAACGCTGGAAGGGGGAATATGTGTTCGTCACATTCCCCTCAAGTGTACCCTTCCCAGCTCGGTGGGTGGCGGCCGGTGCCATTGTTCTTAATCTGGGTGAGCCGACGGTTGCTGAGCAGCAGACGGCGAGGGACATGCTGGCAATTCCTACGGGGGAGCGCTCGATCGACTTCCTCTTTAGTGACCACAATTTGCGTAAGACGGTGTGGCCCCTAGGTAAGCTGTTCCGAACGTTCGCCCCTCGAAGCCGCCCAGGTTCTGCTCTGTCTCTCATTTCTTCTTTGAGTGCAGGTGGGCTCCCTCTTGGTTCTTCTCCTGCTAGCGCTCTTGTGCAAGTCCCGAACCCGGATCCGCGCAGAAGGGACCATGTGTTGGCGGTCCGGAAGAAGCAGCGGGTTGTGACCGTGTCCGGAGGTTCGAAGCGAAAGAAGATGTCGTCTCCCTCTCTCCCCTTGCAGGGGACTCCCAAGAGGCTCCGTGAGGGGGTCGAGGGGGTCGACGTCCAGCCGTCAGCTGACCGACCTCATCCTGCTCCCGTTGAGGTTGCCTGGCCGTGGGCCGGCCCTTCACCTCTCCCGGACGGCTCTCTCCCTGATGCTTACAGTCGGTATCTTGGGGCGTTCCGCTCCGCTCCTGGCGAGTTCCCTTCGTCTGGAGAGGGTCTTCTTCGTCCACGCTTTCCAGTGGGGGAGAAGGAGTCGGTGTTCTCGAGCCGCGGAGCCGCCGCTCGTGTGGCCGAGAACTGTTGTCTCCCTCCCGACCAGGCGGTGTTGGACGGAGTCAGGGGCGATTGCCTGGCTACCTTCGTGATCCAGGCTGGCCAACAGGTAGTGTGTCTTTGCTTGTCCCCCCGTTTTCCAGCTGCTTTCGCCGTCTTACCTTCGTTGCTTTGGCACAGTTGTCCTCGGTGGGCCTCTCGATGAGGCGCCAATTCGCGGCTCTTCCCAAAGCCAAATCGGTGGCCGTGCTGGGCCCTGAGGTCCCTGGCGAGGAGGGGGAGGAATCTAGTCAGTTGGAGGAGGCGCGGGTCCAGTCCCTGAACTCCCGAATAACCGAGCTGTCCACTCTCCTGGAGGTGGCGGATCGGGAGAGAGCCGTGGCTCTGACCGCGAAGTCAGAGGCCGAGACGCAGCTTGCCTCTCTTTTAAAAGATGTCGGCACGTCCGGGGGAGACAAGCAGATCCCCGACCCGACCGCTGCCTCCGAAGCCTCGGAGCTCTCCGATCGTCTGGATGCAGCGGAGGAGCAAGCGAGGGCCCTTGCAGCCCAACTTGGGGAGAAATCCCGAGAGATCGAGAAGGAGAGGGCGGAGCACCAACGCCAGGTCGAGACCTTAGAGGCCTGGCTGCGTGGACTCGAGGGGGTGGATCCGGCTCGGATCGCTCGGGATGTCGTGGCGGAGTATGCCACCTCCTTTGTGGAGACCGCCTTGTCGACGTCGTACGAGAAGGGCTTCGCCCGGTGCCAGTCCGAGATCCAAAAGAAGTTCCCGCTCTCGGGGATTGACTTCGAGAGACTTCGGATGTATTCTGACGCCGAACAGAGTAAGGGGGGGAGACCCTAGTGAGCTGCCAGCCTGTGGCTCCGCCGGTGCCCCCGGAGAAGAATGAGGGAGGGGAATGCCCCTCGACCTCTTCGTGTATCCCTCTGTATACCTTTTCGCTTTATCTGGAAAGGAATGAATTTAAAACAAATTTATTTCATAGGAAGTGATACATCTATTGAAAGTATTTGCGTAAATGCTCCGCATTCCAAGTGTGAGTGAGAACTCTCCCTTCCATGTCGGCTAGTCGGTAGGCTGCGGGTCCGAGGACCTCGACGACTTTGTAGGGTCCTTCCCATCTAGCCGCGAGCTTCCCTTTGCGAGCGGTATCAGTGGTGAAGCCCGCTTTCCGGAGGACCAGGTCCCGGAGGTGGAAGCTTCTCCCCCTTACCCGAGCGTTGTAGTATCGGGCCACCTTCTGCTTTTGGCGGACGATGGTGGCCAGTGACTGCTCCCGTCGCTCGTCGAGGAGCTCCAGGCTGAGCCCTAGGCCCTGCGAGTTCCGGTCTTCGTCAAAGTATTTGAGGCGAAGAGATTCTTCACCTAATTCGACCGGTACCACCGCCTCGGCCCCGTAGGTGAGCATGAAGGGGGTCTCGCCAGTAGCCTCCTTGTGGGTCGTCCGATATGACCAGAGTATCCCGGGGAGCTCTTCTGGCCAGTTCCCTTCGGCGTCCTTCACTTTCTTCCGGAGGGGCTCTATGATACACTTGTTGGCCGCTTCTGCCATCCCGTTGGTCTGGGGGTGTGCTACCGAGGCAAAGAGGAGCTTGATTCCCCATTCCTCACAAAAATCTTTAAACCCTGCAGAATCGAATTGCTTCCCGTTGTCTGTGACGATGGCCCGTGGTATTCCGAATCGGGAGATGATGGAGTTCCACACGAAGCTTTTCGCTTTCTTCCACGTGATGGTTGCCAACGGCTCGGCCTCGATCCACTTGGTGAAGTAGTCCACTGCCACGATCAGGTACTTCCGCTGCCCTCGCCCTGGTTTGAACGGTCCGAGGATGTCGAGCCCCCATTTCGTAAAGGGGAGGGGGCTCACGATAGGGATGAGCTCTGACGGAGGAGTCGAAATGTGGTGGGCGTACCTCTGGCATTCTTGGCATCTCTGGACGTAGCTTGTAGCATCTTTGGCCAAGGTCGGCCAGTAGTACCCCTGTCTTAAGATCTTCTGCGCGACTATCTTGCCCCCGTGGTGGTTCCCGCAGATCCCGTCGTGAACCTCTCGTAGGACGTAGTCAGCTTCTTGTGGCCCGATGCACTTCAGGTATGGGAGGACGTCCGTCTTGGTCCAGCGTCTCCGGTAGAGCATCCCCTCATGGATCATGTATCGGAGCGCTTTTCTCTCCAGGGTTCGGCGTTCGTCCCCATCGGCCGGGACCTCTCCGTGGGTGAGGTATTGGATGATCGGGTCCATCCAGGTGGGCTCTTGGTCGATCGCCATCACCTCATGCTCCATCGTGCTGGGGGACGGCATGTTCTCTACGTAGATGGTCCGGCCCAGCTCCTGTGGTGAGGACGAGGCCAGCTTCGACAACGCATCGGCCCGTGCATTCTCTGATCGTGGGAGGTGTAAGACCTCCACGTCTTTGAATTTGGACATCGCCGCTCTGGCGACTGGGAGATATCTCTGCATCGCCTCCTCCCGTGCCTCGTAGCTCCCCAAGAGTTGGTTGACAATGAGCTTCGAGTCGCTTAGGAGGCGGACGGACTCGGCCCCGAGCTCCAGGGCCAGCCTCAGGCCGTTGATCACAGCTTCGTATTCCGCCACGTTGTTCGTGGCGGGGAACTCGAACCGCAGCGCGTATTCCATAATGTTCCCCTCCGGAGATCGGATCGCAATCCCGGCCCCGCCTCCTGACTGTGTGGCCGACCCGTCCACATGAACTATCCACGCTCCTGGATCCTCTAGCTGGAAGTGGTCAGTCGAAAGAAAGGATAGGGGTGGAGCAGTTACCGTCCCTGGGTCTTCTCCCTCCGGGGGGCCATTTCCTCCCGTCGTGCACTCGGCGATGAAGTCGGCCAGTGCCTGTCCTTTGATGGCCGTGCGCGGTTTGAATCGGAGGTCGAACTCGCTCAGCTCCACTCCCCAGTTTAGCATCCTTCCCATTCGGTCGAATCTCTTGAGGTTCTGCTCCAGCTGCGAGTCGGTCAGGATCAGTATGGTGTGGGCCTGGAAATAGGGTCGGAGCCTTCGTGCTGAGAGGACGAGGGCGTACGCCAGTTTCTCCATGGGCGAGTATCGCACCTCCGCCCCCTTCAAGATCCGGCTCGTGTAATATACCGGCCATTGCACCCCGCCGTCCTCCCGGATCAGCACCGAACTCACAGCTTCCTCCGCGCACGCCAGGTAAAGGCTCAGCGAGTCCCCTTCCCGGGGTTTGGACAGGAGAGGTGGGCTGCGGAGATACTCTTTAAGGTCCCCGAACGTCCGGGAGCAGTCTTCGTCCCAGAGTATCGTCTTCCTATTGTTCGGAGGTTCCGCGATTGCTTTCCTCAGGACCTTGAAGAAGGGGAGCGATCTTTCCGCTGATTTGGAAAGGAATCGCCCCAGGGCTGCGATGCGCCCGTTCAGCCTCTGTAGCTCCTTGATCGTCGTCGGCTCGCGCATGTTGACCAGCGCCTCGATCTTGTCGGGATTAGCTTCAATACCACGGTTAGTTATCATAAATCCCAAGAATTTGCCAGATCTTACCCCGAACGTGCACTTCGCGGGGTTGAGCCGAATGTGGTGTCGCCGCAACCGCTCGAAGGTCTCCCGCAAGTCGGCGATGTGGTCTTCCGGTCGCCTTGACTTGACAAGCATGTCGTCGACGTAGACTTCTAGGTTCCTCCCGATCTGGGATCTGAACACCTTGTTGACCATTCTCTGGTAGGTGGCCCCCGCGTTCTTCAAGCCAAAGGGCATCTTCTTGTAGCAGTAGGTTCCCCGGTCCGTCGTGAAGGATGTCATCTCTTCGTCCCGGGGGTCCATCTGGACTTGATTGTACCCGGAGTAAGCGTCCATGAAGCTCAGCATCTCGTATCCCGAGGCGTTGTCCACCAGGTGGTCGATGCTCGGCAGGGGGTAGCTGTCCTTGGGGCAGGCCTTGTTGAGGTCACTGAAGTCCACGCACATTCGCCACTTCCCGTTGGGTTTTTTGACCATCACCACGTTCGACAGCCACTCTGGGTACCAGACTTCTCGTATGAAGCCGGCATCGAGGAGACGCTCCACCTCCTCGGAGGCTGCCTTCATCTTCTCGCCGCCCAGGTTACGCTTCTTCTGTCTAACCGGTTTGAAGTTGGGGTCTGTCACGCCCCGCTTCCCAAGAATATGGAGGCGAAGCGTGAGAAGGTCCGCTCAGACTTGAAGCTACAAAGCTGCAAGTCCGATAAGCGTCGATCAAATTTAAAACTGCAGGTCCTTGCAACGCTAACGAAACAAAGATAATAATAATTAAATGAGACAAAAGAAATATCTCAGAATATCCATAAAATAAGTTTCAACATCACAGAAAAAGCCACCAGGCTAAAAATAAAGTCTAAAGGCCCAACATGGCCAACAAAAGTATAAAGTACAAAACAACGGTGCTACGCACCAACAACTAACAAAAGGCCTAAAACAACATAAAGCTCAACAAAACTCAAAGCATGGTCACCAGTGTCCACCAAGATCCTCCTGGGCAATCATGGACTCAGACTCAGCGTCAGCAACTCATCACGTACTCAGCAACGATCTCTGGCTCAGGGTCTAACATGTGGCACCCAAAGAGAAAGGGGCACATGTCAGCAAGTCTGGAAGACTTGTGCAAGTGAAACTGAAAGTAAAGTGAACAACCTAGCGGTTCTAGTATGAATGCGATGACATGGCAGTTTAAAGTATGAGTGCAACAGGCAAAGTAAAGTAAAGTACAGTACGAGCATGACATGACATTCACAAGACAAGTACAAGGCAAGGAAAGTAAGCACCTCGTGCACAGGGATTCCGCCTTTTGGCTAGAGGGCTGATCAAGCCACTCCTAAGCTCAAGCGAACGTTTATCCCTACCCCTCCACGTGTGTCGAGCCAGGGCCTTACCCCCGAACACGGAATGCTCGCTTCTGGACCACGAGCCAGGAAGTGTGTAAACAAGTATGGCCTAGGGGTGCACCTAGCCGGACAAGTAGTACAAGGACAAGTATTGTAGCGTGTGCTACGATGCAACAATCAATGCATGGATGACATGGCATGGCAAGTAGTAAAGCGTACAAGTAAGAAAAGTAAACGTGACAGTTTAGCATGCATGAATGGCAAGTTTAAGGGTTGAATCTAGCTTCGTTGTCAAGCTAGATCATTTAGGTGACGGATCTAGTTTCGTTGTCAAACTAGATCAAGTAGGCGTCTAGCCAGCTATCATTTCACTGACTAGTCTCTTTTACGCTAAAGGCAAGGAAGTGGCCTAAAAACATGGCCCTACACAAGAGTTGGCAAGTTTCACTTGCCTGCAAGTTCGACGTCTGAGCACACCGTCCAATGAGTCCAAAAATCACAATTATCTACGTGCACAAGTCCACCGGCCTAAAGTCCATATTATTAATCTTGATTAGTGAATTTAAAACATTTAAAATACTTTAAAAATACTGATTTTTAGTCTTGATTAGCATGCAATTGGGTTGGGGGTCCTAGGGGCGCAAAACGTTACCTCAACACGACGCGAAAGCTACACCGGCGTCGGGTAGCGACGCCGGGGGTTGGAATAATAGAACGTGCTCCAAGTCCTGATTCCAAAATAGATTCCTCGCTGGAAAATTCAGAGCTTCAACCGGGGCGACGGTTCCAGATTCCAAAGCTCGCACGTGCGACGACGGGCTACGACGTGCGACGACGTCGTACGCGACGAATCCTCGAAGAGCAAGCACCTTGGTGGGGCCCACAGTACTCCTAGGGGCCTTTGGGGGACCCACAATAACTCTGGAGAACTTGGGGGGCCCACGGTGACAAGCGGTGCGACGGATGCGGGGTTGCGACAAGTGGCCGTCGGTCGTACACAGCCAATGCGGGGATCTCCTTCGGTCAGACACTAGGGAACGGCTGTTGCAACGTTTGGGGGTCGGTCACGAGCCTTGGTGCGGTCGTTTCCCTCGGTCAGACACGGTGGAGGCCTCGGTCAGGCGCTTGGGTGCGGGGTTGCAGCGTTGCAGCGATCGGGCGCTCGGTCACAGCGGTCGCTGCGGGGGAATTCTTCGGTCAGACACTGCGGAAGCGGGCTGCAGCGCTGCGGGGGTTGCAACGGAGCGGGGAAGCGGGCGATGCGGGAGAGCGCTTCGGTCGGTGCGGGCGGGAGCGTCGGTCGGTGCGGGGGTTGCAACGTTGCAGTTGCAACGTTGCGGAGCGGAGCGGAGGCGGGGCAATCTCTCGGTCAGACCGAGAGATGTCCTCGGTCGGAGCGGGGAGCGGGGTGGCGACAGCAGCGGGGTGCGGGGTTGCTTGGTGCGGGCGGTGGCCTCGGTCAGACCGAGGGAACGGGGCGAAAATCTCCGGTCGTGCACAGGCGACGGCTGCGACGTTGCGACGAATCGTCGCAACGTCCAATTTTGGTTTTGGACGCAGCTAGGGCTAATTTCTTTGGAAAATAGGACTTGCTAGGGGTTGCTTATATAGTATAGGTGGGTTGACTTGGTCTAGGGCTAAATCTACTAGGATTAGAATTCAAAAAGATTTAAAATTTGAATTCAAACTTCTCCAATCCAATCTAGGATTTGACCTGGTCCAAATGAGCTGGAAATTGGCTCAAAAATTCTTTAAAACGTTTTAAACTCAAATAAATTTTATTTGGCCGAAATTAATTTAAAAATAAATTATTAAAAATAATATAAAGCTTGTAAAAATTATAAAAGTGGTCAAATAAACTCCAAAAATTATAAAATAAATATCGGGGTGATCGTGGCAATGAATGTGAGCTAACTAAGAAGACGGATCTCAGTTTTGATGTCGGACGACGGAACTAAAAATAGAAACGTCTCCCGTCAAGAGTGAGAATCGTCACGTCTCATCGAGTAAGATCAAATTGTGGAAAAACGACTCGAGAACGTCGTTCCAATATAGTGCCACTATTTAATACTCTCAGTGACGTTCGCAACGGCATATCACACAAAAGTGTTCGCAAACAAATAAAGTCTAAAGCAAACACGTGCACGGCCAAAAGCACGTGCACGAACAACGTACGACGAAAAGTGGTCGTTACAGGGTCGGCGTTGATCTGGTGGACGATCACCTGGGGGTCCACGCCGGGCATGTCTTCAGGTGACCAGGCGAAGATGTCTAGGTTCGCCTCCAGGCATTCGATCAGCTGATCCCTCAGGTCCGGGCTCAGCCCTCTCCCGATCGAGACGAACCGGCCCTCGGTGTCCGTGACCGGGATTTGCTCCTGCTCCTCCGCAGGGGTGGGCCTAGGCCCGCTCCTTAAGTCGAGCGCGGCCATCCGGTCAGCTAGACGATCCTCGGGACCTTCCTCCGCCAGTTGATAGCAGGTATTCGGTCTCCCCGCGTCGCCTTCGACTTGCCCCATCCCCCCCGGCGTTCGGTACTTGATGGTCCGATGGAGGGTTGAGACCACCGCGCTGACGGCGTTGAGTAGGGGTCGGCCGATGATCCCATTGTATTCCGACCTGATCCCCAATACGATGAATTCCACCGCCAGGGTCACTGAGTCCGGTGTGTCTCCAAGCGTTACCGGGAGATGGATGGTGCCGATGATGGGGGCGGAGTGACACGTGAATCCAACCACGGGACCCGAGCGAGGTCGCAAGTCTTCTTTCCGCCGGCCCATCTTCTCCAGGGTTGACATAAACAGGACGTCACAGGAGCTGCCGGTGTCGACGAGCAGCCGTCGTACCAAGGTAGTGTCTATGACCACTGATACCACCAGAGCCACGTCCGAGCTGCGCGCCGTTACGGGCGCGCACGGTCTTCCGACCGGTTGGGAAGGGGATGGCCTCCCGGCCCTACCCTCGCGACTCTCCTCACGTCGGTCCCGTGCCCATTCTTGGTCACGATGGCGGGCCCTGTCGCCCCGCGTCGGGGCCTCGTCCTTCTTTCGCCGAGAGGAGGGAGGCCGCGTCATCGCAGATGTGGTTTGTTTCTTCGTGGGACGGTTTTCGTTCCCACAGATGGCGCCAGATGTTTCAGAGTATTTTCTCACTACAAAGCGTTGACCGTGGAGAGCCCGGTCAACGTGGTCAAGGGGCCCGCTTTGGGTCCCTCGGGGGCTTCGAATCGGTGCAGAAGGGGCGAGGGGAGGCCTCGGCCCTGGTTGAGACGCTCGGCCTCGGACGGGTGTGCTCGGCCTCGGTTGGTAGGGGGACGAGGGGTAGCCTCAGTCGCCCGGGTAGATGCACGGCCGACAGGTGGCGAGGGGGAGTCTCGGACCCGTTTAGGACGCTCGGCCTCGGTAGGACGTGCTCGGCCACGGCAGGCTGACGGTGAGGGGAAGCCTCACTGTCCGATTGATCGAGTGGTCGGAGAGGGGCGAGGGGTAGCCTCGGCCCGTTGATCTGCTGTCCACTTGCGCAGACGAGAACGCTCGTCAGGGGGCCGGACCTTGGTTCCGGCCAAATCCCCTCCGATGCCTAAGTCAGATAGAGATCTGAGAAAGGAGGCCCGGCGGAGACGATCCGACTCGTGAGGAGATCGTAACGGCGTCTCTCGGCGCGAGCGGGGGAGGAAGGAGATGAATTGGGGGAACGAGGTCGTTGATGGAGTACCTTAGGTTTTGTTACCTGAGATGCGGTCCCTTTCTTCGTCGTCTTCCTGGCCCTTTTATAGAGCTCCCGCTTGATTGCCTCCGGCCCACGTCCCACGCCCGCCATTGATCGTACCCCATCAGTCCCCCCTCGCCGCCGCTCTCTCCGCCATGCCAGCACCTCCCCATTATCGCTATTTAGTGGTCGCGCATCCGGGGGAGTGGTTTTCGCAGGAGTGGGCGAGCGACCAACGGGTTACTGGGGCTGGGTCGGATCGACGTTCGAGAAGATCCCTTGTAGGGCCTTTGTCGAATGGGCTTTGAGGACGCAGATGGGCTTTTGACCAGTAGTCGGGCTCTTGGGCTCGTGCTTTATGGGTCTCGGTCAAATAGGCGTAACACATGTATATGTATATACATGTATATGTATATATGTGTGTGTGTGTATGTATATATATATATATATATATATATATATATATATATATATATATATATATATATATATATATATATATATATATATATATATATATATATATATATATATATATATATCGTATATACTTTTTTTGGAAAGTTAGTGTGTATCTTTATTAAGTAATAAAATTGTGGCAAGAATACAATGAAAAGATATATATTAAGTAATATATATATACTATCTATTATACAATTGAGAGCTGTTTTTGAACTTTGTCCTATGTGGCAATGTCACATCAAGTTTTGGGGGGAAAATTTTTTGGGTGGGGGGAAAATTTGTTGGAGAATACAAAAGCTTTTCTTTTTTGAAATTGGCACCATCAGCATTTAATACTCTTCATTCAAAAATGACCAAAAAAATGAGACCCAAAAAACACACACACAAAATGAAACCCAAAAAATATGCAACTTAAAGTACAAGTATGCAAAAGAGAACTTTATATCGGCTGAGCTTATTTCGGCTGACCCCAAAAAAATTAAAACCCAAAAAAAAAAATACAGGGAATGTGCGTTCAAATAGGCGGGCTGAGTTTTTTGTGCGTCAAGCAGAGGTCTAACCAACCTATCCGCGCCGAAGGCGCCCGCTAAATTTTTATACCCTAATTTATTGTTCTGCGTCGAAGGAGCACCGAATTTATTGTTTCTTGCCGAAGGCGTTCGTGCCTCTAAATTTTTTTACGCTAATTTGTTGTTCTTTTAAATTTTGGCTGTAGAAATATTTTTTGGGGGACAAAGTTTTCGCGGAAAAAAATCTTAAATGCACCGTGCCCACGGGCACGGGTTATGACTAGTCTATATTATAAAAGAGAGATGTTATCAAGAGAAATTGGATAAGATATATTGGAAAAGAGAAATTGGATAAGAGATATCTATATTATAAAAGAGGGATGTTATCAAGAGAAATTGGATAAGAGATATTGGACATGAGAAATTGGATAAGAGATATCTATATTATAAAAGAGGGATGTTATCAAGAGAAATTGGATAAGAGATATTGGACATGAGAAATTGGATAAGAGATATCTATATTATAAAAGAGGGATGTTATCAAGAGAAATTGGATAAGAGAAATTGGAAAAGAGAAATTGGATAAGAGATATCTATATTATAAAAGAGGGATGTCATCAAGAGAAATTGGATAAGAGATATTGGAAAAGAGAAATTGGATAAGAGATATCTATATTATAAAAGAGGGATGTTATCAAGAGAAATTGGATAAGAGATATTGGACATGAGAAATTGGATAAGAGATATCTATATTATAAAAGAGGGATGTTATCAAGAGAAATTGGATAAGAGATATTGGACATGAGAAATTGGATAAGAGATATCTATATTATAAAAGAGGGATGTTATCAAGAGAAATTGGATAAGAGATATTGGACATGAGAAATTGGATAAGAGATATCTATATTATAAAAGAGGGATGTTATCAAGAGAAATTGGATAAGAGATATTGGACAAGAGAAATTGGATAAGAGATATCTATATTATAAAAGAGGGATGTTATCAAGAGAAATTGGATAAGAGATCATGGACAAGAGAAATTGGATAAGAGATATCTATATTATAAAAGAGGGATGTTATCAAGAGAAATTGGATAAGAGATATTGGACATGCGAAATTGGATAAGAGATATCTATATTATAAAAGAGGGATGTTTTCAAGAGAAATTGGATAAGAGATATTGGACATGAGAAATTGGATAAGAGATATCTATATTATAAAAGAGTGATGTTATCAAGAGAAATTGGATAAGAGATATTTGACAAGATAAATTGGATAAGAGATATCTATATTATAAGAGAGTGATGTTATCAAGAGAAATTGGATAAGAGATATCTATATTATAAAACGGGATGTTATCAAGAGAAATTGGATAAGAGATAATGGACAAGAGAAATTGGATAAGAGATATCTATATTATAAAATAGGGATGTTATCAAGAGAAATTGGATAAGAGATATTGGACATGAGAAATTGGATAAGAGATATCTATATTATAAAAGAGGGATGTTATCAAGAGAAATTGGATAAGAGATATTGGACATGAGAAATTGGATAAGAGATATATATATTATAAAAGAGGGATGTTATAAAGAGAAATTGGATAAGAGATATTGGACATGAGAAATTGGATAAGAGATATCTATATTATAAGAGAGGGATGTTATCAAGAGAAATTGGATAAGAGATATTGGACAAGAGAAATTGGATAAGAGATATCTATATTATAAGAGAGGGATGTTATCAAGAGAAATTGGATAAGATATATCTATATTATAAAAGAGGGATGTTATCAAGAGAAATTGGATAAGAGATATTGGAAAAGAGAAATTGGATAAGAGATATCTATATTATAAAAGAGGGATGTTATCAAGAGAAATTGGATAAGAGATATTGGACATGAGAAATTGGATAAGAGATATCTATATTATAAAAGAGGGATGTTATCAAGAGAAATTGGATTAGAGATATTGGACAAGATAAATTGGATAAGAGATATCTATATTATAAAAGAGGGTTGTTATCAAGAGAAATTGAATAAGAGATATTGGACAATAGAAATTGGATAAGAGTGATGTTATCAAGAGAAATTGGATAAGAGATATCTATATTACAAACGAGAGATGTTATCAAGAGAAATTGGATAAGAGATATTGGACAAGAGAAATTGGATAAGAGATATCTATTATATTAAAGACGGATGTTATCAAGAGAAATTGATAAGAGATTAAAGACGGATGTTATCAAGAGAAATTGATAAGAGAATTTGGACATGAGAAATTGGATAAGAGAATTTGGATATCTATTATATAAAACAGGGAAATTGAATAAGAGAAAATATAAGAGATGAGATTTTGAGGGATAAAAGAGGAGGTGGGGAATTTTGCACATACAACCCCGGTTTTTGTATTTTTGCCTATGGACCCTCCCCACACACACACCCACACTTTTTATTCTCACCCCTTCCGGCCATTTTATTTCCAGTTCTATGAAGATTTTGAATCTTATCCTACTAGGACAAAGCTTTGTCCTACGTGACAAGTTTGTCCTAGGTGGTAATGACAATTTTGGGGGACTTAAATTTTGGGGGAAAACTTAAATTTGGGGGGAAACTTGAAATTTTGTCGGAAAACTTGAAATTTGTGGGGGGAGAAAAACCCAGCCATTAAATAAACCGTGCCCTATGGGCACGGGTAATGACTAGTATATATATATATACACACACACACACATATATATGTATGTACATCTACATGTATATACATATACATGTATGTACATATACATGTATACATGTATGTACATATATAGTATATATATACATACATGTATGTATATATATACTATATATGTACATACATGTAAACATGTATATGTACATACATGTATGTATATAAATATACATGTACATAGATATATGTACATGTATATATATACATACATGTATGTGTGTATATATATATATACTAGGAAAAACACCGTGCACACATGCACGGCAAAAATAAAGACGGAGGAACAAAAAAGATCTGATAGGAAGCCAAGGGGAGAAAGCGGAAAAGGGAGGGTGTGTGTGTGGGGATTGTGGGGGGGTCAAAAGTGCAATTAGGGATTTGTAGGGGGTTATTTCTGCAAAAAAACCAAAAAAACAAAAAAACCGACGATGGGATGTTTGTCCTAGTCACAACCGCATGTTTTATAGAAGCAACCGCATGTTTTATAGAAGAGCTATAAGATATCTATAATATATGCGTTACTGTGGCATATCAGGCCTCGTTATAATAAAACTCATATTGTATAATAAAACTTACTTTATAATATAAGCTTACTTGCACAAATTAGCAGGCAATGTCATATATGCCATTGTGTATAAGCTAATATATAGAATTAGCATCATAAATATATATATACTAGAAATAACCCATGCACAAAGTGCACGGTGCGGAAAAAACCCGTACGAAAAGGATGCGGTGCACACGCGTAAACGAAAAGGAGAGAGAAGTGTGGGTGTGTGTGTCGGTAGCGTCGGGGGGTAAAAAGATCCAAAAACAAAACAGGAAGCCCAAAACCCCAAAGCCCAAATGAAAGCCCAAAACCCAAGCCCAAAAGAGGGCGAGCACGTAAATAAGTGGACTTGGGGGTGTTTTTTGGGGTTTTTTGGGGTGGGAGTGGCAAACACGTAAATAAGAGGAAACATGGTTTTTTTGGAGGGTTGTCCCAGTCAACTTGTGACTGGGACAAACCCTGCCACCAGGACAATCCTAGGTGGCATTCTCTATTTTATAGAATAGATAGGTCCAAATTCTCTTATCCAATTTCTCTTGGCAAAATTATTTTATCCAATTTCTCTTGATAACATCCCTTTTTTATAGAATAGATAGGTCCAAATTCTCTTATCCAAATTTTCTTGTCCAATTTCTCTTATCCAATTTCTCTTGATAACATCCATCCTTTAAAGAATAGATAGGTCCAAATTCTCTTATCCAAATTCTCTTGCCCAAATTTTCTTATCCAATTTCTCTTGTCCAATTTCTCTTATCCAATTTCTCGTGATAACATCCATATTTTATAGAATAGATAAACGAAAAGGAGAGAGAAGTGTGGGTGTGTGTGTCAGTAACGTCGGGGGGTAAAAAGACCCAAAAACAAAACACGAAGCCCAAAACCCCAAAGCCCAAATGAAAGCCCAAAACCCCAAGCCCAAAAGAGGGCGAGCATGTAAATAAGTGGACTTGGAGGTGTTTTTTTTGGGTTTTTTGGGGTGGGAGTGGCAAACACGTAAATAAGAGGAAACATGGTTTTTTTGGAGGGTTGTCCCAGTCAACTTGTGACTGGGACAAACCCTGCCACCCAGGACAATCCTAGGTGGCATTCTCTATTTTATAGAATAGATAGGTCCAAATTCTCTTATCCAATTTCTCTTGTCTAAATTCTTTTATCCAATTTCTCTTGATAACATCCCTTTTTTATAGAATAGATATGTACATGTATATATGTATGTAGATGTATATATGTATATACATGTACATATATATATATATATATATATATATATATATATATATATATATATAATATGAGAATAATGGGTATCATACTCCGTATGAGATGGTGTCTCATATGCCCTCTCACATAAAAGTGGCAAGTACAAGCCCACATGGGATTGTACTTATTGTACTTGACCCGCTTTATGTGAGAGGGCATATGAGACACCCTCTCATATGGCGTATGATACCCATTAATCCATATATATATATATGTATATACATATATATGTACATATCTATTCTATAAAATAGGGATGTTATCAAGAGAAATTGGATAAGAGAATTTGGACAAGAGTATATACATACATATATATACATACATATATACATACATACATACACATACATACATACATACATACATACATATATATACATACATATATATAAATATATTCTATAAAATAGGGATGTTATCAATAGAAATTGGATAAGAGAAATTGGACAAGAGAAATTGGATAAGAGAATTTGGACAAGAGTATACATATACAAATATCTATTCTATAAAATAGGGATGTTATCAAGAGAATTTGGATAAAAGAATTTGGACAAGAGTATATACGTGCATATACATACATACACATATACATATACATACATACATAGACATACATACATATACATACTTACATATACATACATCTATTCTATAAAATAGGGATGTTATCAAGAGAAATGACGAATCATACAATGATGATCTTGAAACATTAGACCATGAAGAAACATTTAATCCTTTACAAATAGATAAAGTATATGCTTGTTTACAAACATGAGTAGATGAGGTAGATAATATCTTGGATAGACTTCTACAAAGTAATATCGTAGGAGAAGATCCTCAAAAACATTGGGATAAAAATAAGATAGTTCGTAAACTAGAATTAAAAACCCCTGGACTTATTATAAGATGTAAAAAATTGGTCACCACTAATGAAAACTTAGAAGAATTTAAAAAACACATATCAGAATTAGAAAATTTAAACATAATTAGAAGTCTATCCAAGATATTATCTACTTCATCTACTCATGTTTGTAAACAAGCATATACTTTATCTATTTGTAAAGGATTAAATGTTTCTTCATGGTCTAATGTTTCATGGTCTACGTATAATAAAGAAGACATTAATACTACATTTTTAAATTCAAAAATCCTTGAAACATTAGACCATGAAGAAACATTTAATCCTTTACAAATAGATAAAGTATATGCTTGTTTACAAACAGGAGTGGATGAGGTTGATAATATCTTGGATAGACTTCTACAAAGTAATATCGTAGGAGAAGATCCTCAAAAACATTGGGATAAAAATCTATCCAGTATCCTCTTCACCTTGTAGTATCTCATGGAGACCATCTTCACCTGAATTTCTATATTGAAGATCAATAAGAGATTCTAACTGGTCTTGATATAAATTAGTTTATCTAAAGTTGAATTTTTGATTTTTTGCTATCCTAAAAGGAATTAAGTGTAAGAATTTTGAAAACAAGGATATGAGAGAAACAGCTTACAAGAAGTAAGAAATTCCGTTTTTATCTTGTTTAAAAACATCATCTTAAGGAACCACGGGATGGATGTCTTTATTCCGGTTTATTTGCTTCTTTGCTACAGTAAAAAAATCCTCAAATACATTAGGATAAAAATATGTGTAAATAGCTAATTTTTTACTTCTACAGTAAAAAATTGTAGAAGTATTTATACATGTACATATACTATATATATATGTACATGTATATATGTATGTACATATATATGTATATACATGTATGTATATTTTTTTTGGAAGGTTAGCGTGATATTTTATTGCACAAAAATATATACAATGTACAACAATAGCTCATACCGGTGTGTGTTATTAATAGGGAGAGGAGAGGGCACAAGCGCAGTCACTCTCCACTAGAAATTCCACACCCTAAATGAAGCTATACAGCAAACTCAACCCATGTCCCTAAATTCCCAGTTGGCAAATACAGCAGTTTCCTCAGTAGAAGAGGCCTCAAGTCCTTCAAGTGTGATCCGAATTTCGTTGGCAATCTCCTCAAAGACTGCGGTCTTGCTCTTCCTCTCATCATCAAAGATGCGATGATTCCTTTCTTTCCAAATATGCCAAACAGCAGAAGCCAGTACGGTCTTAGCCAATGTATCCAGAGCTCTTTTCCCTTTAAAATTGGTAATGAAGAAGTTCCCAATGTCTCCAAGTCCAGAATTAACACCATTTGCAACTCGTATCTTCAGTAAAGATCTGCGCAAAATGTAACCAGAAAAGCTACAATTGAAGAAAAGGTGTTCAGTGTTTTCCTCTTTGTTGTCGTCACATAGGACACAATTGGTTGATGTATTAAACCCCCATCTGTTGCTCATCTCTCTAGTGAGCAACTTACCTTGAAAAGCTCGAAGAAGAGTAAGAGACCATTTAGGCACATGATTGTTATACCAAATGAGTTTGTGGAAAGGGAATAAATTGCCAGGCCGACGCGCTCCCTCCCATGCATCCCTGAACCGGAAATACTCACCTGGTACCCACCGCCAGTCATCCGCTCCGTCCCTCAAAACAATGCCAGCAAGAAGCGCCCTGACCTGATCAAGTGCCGGATCAACAGTCCAATTGCTGGCCACCCAGTAGTCCCTTACGCATGCAAGTTCATCTCCCTGTGGGATTTCGAAAAGTAGACATAGGGGGCCGCAATCTAACCACGGGTCTACCCAGAAGAGGGTGCTCCGCCCATCGTAAACACGCCTGCGAATTAGTTTGTGAGAGATATGTCTACTTTTTAGAAGCCTCTTCCATGTACTTGATTGTGTGACCTGCTCCCTAGCTACAAAAAAACCCCTGCTGCTCCCATATAATAAACTCATATGCTTAGCCCATATACTATCAGTGGTTAGGTACCTCCATGTAAGTTTCAAACCTACCGCCTCATTTAAATCCTCCAAGAGCCTTATCCCCACCCCTCCCTCCTTCTTAGGCTTGCAAATATCTTCCCAAGCCCAAGCTCTGGAAGAACCCAGAATGAATCGCCTACACATGGAAGTGATGGTCCTATATGTATGTATATATATGTATATACATATATATGTACATATATAGTACATATATATCTATTATACATTTGACAGCGTTTTTTGAATTCTAGGGCTGACTAGGACAAGATAAAGAGTGGCTGAGATTTGATCTTGATAAATCAATGGTTGAGATTGGATTTTGTGAAAATTTTTGGGGGAAAGTGCCTTGGGAACATAAACTTTGAAATTAGAAGTGCCTTGGGAAAGAGTGTGAAAATTAAATTTTGAGGGAAAAGTGCATTGGGAAAGATTGTGGATTGGGGGAAAAGTGCATTGGAAACCTAAACTTTGAAATTAAAAGTGCCTTGGAAAAAATTGTGGAGAACCATGATCCATTAAATTAAACAAAATAAAAAATTTAGCGTAAAACAATTTAGCGGAACAACAAATTAGCGGAAAAATACACTGATGTTTGTTGTTCCGGCGCCCGCGCTAAATTTTTTTACGTCGAATTTGTTGTTCGACGTTGAATTTGTTATTTTATTTAATTTGTTGTTCGATGTCAAATTTGTTGTTCGGCGTCGAATTTGTTGTTCCGTGCCAAAGGCGCCTGCGCCGAATTTGTTGTTCAGCACCGAAGGTACCCGTGCCGCTAAATATTTTTACACTAATTTATTGTTCTGTTAAATTTTGACTGTGGAAATAATTTCCGGGGAACAAAGATTTCGCGGGGGAAATTTCGGCGCGGGCGCCAAAAGCGCCCCGCTAAATTTTTTACAAAGATTTGTTGTTTTGCGCTGAAGGCGCGGCGCCAAATTTGTTGTTCGACACTGAATTTGTTGTTCCAGGCCGAAGACGCCCGCACCGAATGTGCCCGTGCCGCCAAATATTTTTACGCTAATATATTGTTTTGTTAAAGTTTGGCTGTGTAAATAATTTTTTGGAGAACAAAGATTTCGTGCCCGCTGGCACGGGTTATGATTAGTATGTATATATATATATGAGAATAATGGGTATCATACGCCATATGAGATGGTGTCTCATATGCACTCTCACATAAAAGTGGCAAGTACAAGCCCACATTGGAT
Source organism: Scilla litardierei (assembly GCA_030789695.1). NCBI lineage: Eukaryota > Viridiplantae > Streptophyta > Magnoliopsida > Asparagales > Asparagaceae > Scilla > Scilla litardierei. Next base: position 49,142,249 of record CM061142.1, read on the forward strand.
TGTACTTGTTGTACTTGACCTGCTTTATGTGAGAGGGCATATGAGACACCCTCTTATATGGCATACGATACCCATTAATCCACATATATGTATATCCATATATATGTACATATATATATATATATATATATGTACATATCTATATTATAAAAGAGGGATTTTATCAAGAGAAATTGGATAAGAGATATTGGACAAGAGAAATTGGATAAGAGATATCTATATTATAAAAGATGGATGTTATCAAGAGAAATTGGATAAGAGATATTGGACGTGAGAAATTGGATAAGAGATATCTATATTATAAAAGAGGGATATTATCAAAAGAAATTGGATAAGAGATATTTGACAAGATAAATTGGATAAGAGATATCTATATTATAAAAGAGGGATGTTATCAAGAGAAATTGGATAAGAGATATTGGACAAGAGAAATTGGATAAGAGATATATATTATAAGAGTGGGATGTTATCAAGAGAAATTGGATAAGAGATATTGGACAAGAGAAATTGGATAAGAGATATCTATATTATAAGAGAGGGATGTTATCAAGAGAAATTAGATAAGAGATATCTATATTATAAAAGATGGATGTTATCAAGAGATATTGGATAAGAGAAATTGGACAAGAGAAATTAGATATAAGATATATATATTATAAAAGAGGGATGTTATCAAGAGAAATTGGATAAGAGAAATTGGACAAGAGAAATTGGATACGAGATATCTATATTATAAAAGAGGGATGTTATCAAGAGAAATTGGATAAGAGATATTGGACAAGAGAAATTGGATAAGAGATATCTATATTATAAAAGAGGGATGTTATCAAGAGAAATTGGATAAGAGATATTGGACAAGAGAAATTGGATAAGAGATATCTATATTATAAGAGAGGGATGTTATCAAGAGAAATTGGATAAGAGATATCTATATTATAAAAGAGGGATGTTATCAAGAGAAATTGGATAAGAGATATTGGACAAGAGAAATTGGATAAGAGATATCTCTACTATAAAAGAGGGATGTTATCAAGAGAAATTGGATAAGAGAAATTGGACAAGAGAAATTGGATAAGAGATATCTATATTATAAAAGAGGGATGTTATCAAGAGAAATTGGATAAGAGATATTGGACAAGAGAAATTGGATAAGAGATATCTATATTATAAGAGAGGGATGTTATCAAGAGAAATTGGATAAGAGATATCTATATTATAAAAGAGGGATGTTATCAAGAGAAATTGGATAAGAGATATTGGACAAGAGAAATTGGATAAGAGATATCTATATTATAAAAGAGGGATGTTATCAAGAGAAATTGGATAATAAATATTGGACATGAGAAATTGGATAAGAGATATCTATATTATAAAAGAGGGATGTTATCAAGAGAAATTGGATAAGAGATATTGGACAAGAGAAATTGGGTAAGAGATATCTATATTATAAGAGAGAGATGTTATCAAGAGAAATTGGATAAGAGATATCTATATTACAAACGAGAGATGTTATCAATAGAAATTGGATAAGAGATATTGGACAAGAGAAATTGGATAAGAGATATCTATTATATAAAAGACGGATGTTATCAAGAGAAATAGATAAGAGAATTTGGATATCTATTATATAAAACAGGGAAATTGGATAAGAGATAATATAAGAGATGAGATTTTGAGGGATAAAAGAGGAGGTGGGGAATTTTGCACTTACAACCCCGGTTTTTGTATTTTTGACCTTGGACCATCCCCACACACCCACCCACACTTTTTATTCTCACCCCTTCCGACCATTTTTTTTCAGTTCTTTGAAGATTTTGAATCTTATCCTACTAGGATAAAGCTTTGTCCTACGTGGCAAGTTTGTCCTTGGTGGTAATGACAATTTTGGGGGGACTTAAATTTTGGGGGAAAAGTTAAATTTGAGGGGAAACTTGAAATTTTGTGGGAAAACTTGAAATTTGGGGGAACTTGAAATTTGTGGGGGAGAAAAACTCAGCCATTAAATAAACCGTGCCCTATGGGCACGGGTAATGACTAGTCTATTCTATAAAATAGGGATGTTATCAAGAGAATTGGATAAGAGAAATTGGACAAGAGAAATTGGACAAGAGTATATACATACATATATATACATACATATATACATACATATATACATACATACACATACATACATACATATATATACATACATATACATACATCTATTCTATAAAATAGGGATGTTATCAATAGAAATTGGATAAGAGAAATTGGACAAGAGAAATTGGACAAGAGAATTTGGACAAGAGTATACATATACATATATCTATTCTATAAAATAGGGATGTTATCAAGAGAAATTGGATAAAAGAATTTGGACAAGAGTATATACGTACATATACATACATACATATATACATATACATACATCTATTCTTTAAAATAGGGATGTTATCAAGAGAAATTGGATAATAGAAATTGGACAAGAGAAATTGGATAAGAGAATTTGCACAATAGTATATACATCTATATTATAAAAGAGGGATGTTATCAAGAGAAATTGGATAAGAGATATTGGACAAGAGAAATTGGATAAGAGATATCTATATTATAAGAGAGGGATATTATCAAGAGAAATTGGATAAGAGATATCTATATTATAAAAGAGGGATGTTATCAAGAGAAATTGGATAAGAGATATTGGACATGAGAAATTGGATAAGAGATATCTATATTATAAAAGAGGGATGTTATCAAGAGAAATTGGATAAGAGATATTGGACAAGAGAAATTGGATAAGAGATATTTATATTATAAAAGAGGGATGTTATCAAGAGAAATTGGATAAGAGATATTGGAAAAGAGAAATTGGATAAGAGATATCTATATTATAAAAGAGGGATGTTATCAAGAGAAATTGGATAAGAGATATTGGAAAAGAGAAATTGGATAAGAGATATCTATATTATAAAAGAGGGTTGTTATCAAGAGAAATTGGATAAGAGATATTGGACAAGAGAAATTGGATAAGAGATATCTATATTATAAGAGAGGGATGTTATCAAGAGAAATTGGATAAGAGATATCTATATTATAAAAGAGGGATGTTATCAAGATAAATTGGATAAGCGATATTGGAAAAGAGAAATTGGATAAGAGATATCTATATTATAAAAGAGGGATGTTATCAAGAGAAATTGGATAAGAGATATTGGAAAAGAGAAATTGGATAAGAGATATCTATATTATAAAAGAGGGATGTTATCAAGAGAAATTGGATAAGAGATATTGGACATGAGAAATTGGATAAGAGATATCTATATTATAAAAGAGGGATGTTATCAAGAGAAATTGGATAAGAGATATTCGAGAAGAGAAATTGGATAAGAGATATCTATATTATAAGAGATGGATGTTATCAAGAGAGATTGGATAAGAGATATCTATATTATAAAAGAGGTATGTTATCAAGAGAAATTGGATAAGAGATATTGGACATGAGAAATTGGATAAGAGATATCTATATTATAAAAGAGGGATGTTATCAAGAGAAATTGGATAAGAGATATTGGACATGAGAAATTGGATAAGAGATATCTATATTATAAGAGAGGGATGTTATCAAGAGAGATTGGATAAGAGATATCTATATTATAAAAGAGGGATGTTATCAAGAGAAATTGGATAAGAGATATTGGACATGAGAAATTGGATAAGAGATATCTATATTATAAAAGAGGGATGTTATCAAGAGAAATTGGATTAGAGATATTGGACAAGATAAATTGGATAAGAGATATCTATATTATAAAAGAGGGATGTTATCAAGAGAAATTGAATAAGAGATATTGGACAATAGAAATTGGATAAGAGTGATGTTATCAAGAGAAATTGGATAAGAGATATTGGACAAGAGAAATTGGATAAGGGATATCTATTATATAAAAGACGGATGTTATCAAGAGAAATTGATAAGAGAATTTGGACATGAGAAATTGGATAAGAGAATTTGGATATCTATTATATAAAACAGGGAAATTGAATAAGAGAAAATATAAGAGATGAGATTTTGAGGGATAAAAGAGGAGATGGGAAATTTTGCACATACAACCCCGGTTTTTGTATTTTTTTCCTATGGACCCTCCCCACACACACACCCACACTTTTTATTCTCACCCCTTCCGGCCATTTTTTTCCCAGTTCTATGAAGATTTTGAATCTTATCCTACTAGGACAAAGCTTTGTCCTACGTGGCAAGTTTGTCCTTGGTGGTAATGACAATTTTGGGGGGACTTAAATTTTGGGGGAAACATAAATTTGGGGGGAAACTTGAAATTTTGTGGGAAAACTTGAAATTTGGGGGAACTTGAAATTTGAGGGGGAGAAAAACTCAGCCATTAAATAAACCGTGCCCTATGGGCACGGGTAATGACTAGTACATATATATATACATACATATATACATATACATATACATACATACATATACATACATCTATTCTATAAAATAGGGATGTTATCAAAAGAAATTGGATAAGATAAATTGGACAAGAGAAATTGGATAAGAGATTTTGGACAAGAGTATATACATGCATATATAATATACATATATACAGATACATACATATACATACATACATATACATACATCTATTCTATAAAATAGGGATGGTATCAAGAGAAATTGGATAAGAGAAATTGGACAAGAGAAATTGGACAAGAGAAATTGGATAAGCGAATTTGGATAAGAGTATACATATACATATACATATACATATATACATATACATACATACATATATATACATCTATTCTATAGAATAGGGATATTATCAAGAGAAATTGGATAAGAGAAATTGGACAAGAGAAATTGGATAAGAGATTTTGGACAAGAGTATATACATACATATATACATACACATATACATATATACATATACATACATATACATACATACATATACATACATCTATTCTATAAAATAGGGATGGTATCAATAGAAATTGGATAAGAGAATTTGGACATGAGAAATTGGGTAAGAGAATTTGGACAAGAGTATAGATATACATATACATATATACATATATACATATGGCCCAAATAAATCTAGATGTAATAGCTCTAGTGGCCGCTTAGAAGAAATGCTTTTCTTAGGTTTAAAAGACGATTTTGGAAGCTTGCCTCGTTGACACGAGTCATAAAAGCTTTTCTTTTGAAAGACAAGCTTAGGAAAGCCTCTAATAGAATTTAACTTGGAAAGCTTAAATAGTGTTCCAAAGTTCACATGACCAAAACGTCGATGCCATAAGTGTTGTTCACTTGTGTTGGCAATGAGACAATGTTCATGTGATCTTGGAAGATCTAGGATGTAAATATCCTTATGGCGTGTGCCGGAAAAAAATAATTCATTATTATCTTTTCTTAAAATATGGCACATTCCTTTCGCAAAGCTAACTTTGTAACCTTTGTCACAAAGTTGGCTTATTGAAATAAGATTGTGGTTTAATCCTTTAACAAGGTAAACATCACTTATTAATGGTTTAGAAGGATTACCCACTTTACCAATACCTATGATGGTTCCGCTCTCGTTGCCTCCAAAGACTACCCGGTTTCCATTTGCAATGGGCACCACTCCGGAGAGCAATTGAGCATCACCCGTCATGTGTTTTGAACATCCGATATCGAGTATCCAATTATTCTTGGAGCCAAATTTGGATTTGTTGCTCCGTTTCTTTCTCTTGAGTACCTAAAGATAGAAAATATCGTATCATGGTACCCAAGGTCATTGGGTCCAAAAGATTAGACCTTTGGAAGCCAAGTCCAATTGGACTTAAATTTCCCCACATAATTATCATTATCCACTACATTCATAAAATAATCATTCATGTAAACTTGTTTTTCATCCATGCTTGTGTCATTTGGGTTCCAAATAGTGAATATTTTGGGAGCCTTAATCTTATTGGGTGCATGCATGCGTTGTTGATTTCTACGTGATGCATGTCGTGGATAGGCATAAGGAACATGTTGAAATGGTGCATTATGAGAATTATTCATACGATGATGTGGGTGAACATATGCATGTGGAGGAACACGTGCGTGAGGATGTCTCACATGGTGTGCACGTACCCGTGTACGTGTAGCATAAAAATCATCATATGAGTGAGCAGGTGGAGTAGGACGTGTGTTCCTACGTGGCATAGTATTTGTGTACATGTAGGCATGACCCTTCTTTGGAGGTCCACCCAAAGTGGGTTTCTTTCCAAATGAAGGTGTGTACGAGGTAGAAGCACCATTGGTAGATGAACTACCAATAGAGTGTTTGCTACCACTCGTTGAGTCACCGGAAGTTGGCCTAACAAAAGTAGTGGCCGATTTGGATGAACTTCCCATCGTATACCCCAAGCCAATGTGGTGATTGGCCGGAAGTAAGTTATTTAGGATGTTATCCAAATGGTCCTTACCCTTATTGAATTTATTAATTCGGCCTAATGTGCACTCATATTTCTCGGTGAGAGAACGCATAGAAGCATCCAAAGTGGATACTTGTGATGTGAGCACATAAACATGAGATTTGAGATTTTCATTCTCAATACTCAAAGTCGAGTTTTGAGAAGTCAAATCCGCTATCTTGTGTTCCTCCAGATCCTCAATGCTAACATGTTCAAGTTGAGACTTGAGATTTACAATCTCATTTTTCAACTCATCAACAACGGTGTCGTTGTTGGTGATGATAGTTTTAGGTGAGGTTTGGATGCTAGCTAAATCATATTTTACTTTAGTATATCTATTTACTAATTTAGTGTATTTTGACCATAATTTCTCATTAGCATTTCTAAGGTCATCCATGGTTACCTCATCGCCTTCATTGTCGCTATCATCGGAGGAGGAATCTTTATCTTGCTCCTCTCTAGCCATGAAGCACATGTGTGCTTGCTCCACTTGCTCGTCATCCAACTCTCCGCTTGAGGAATCTTCGGAGTCGGTGAATGTCCCGACAATCCCCCTTTTTGTACCCTTTCTTGTACTTCTTGGACTTGTCGAACTTCGGCGCCTTCCACTTCTCCTTGTGTTTGTTTTGAGGACACTCCGCTTTCATGTGTCCTGGCTTGTTGCATTTGAAACACAAAGGAAAGGAGGCATTAGTAGAACTAAACTTCGATTTATTTTTGAAGTTACCTTTCCGGAAGAACCGGTTGAACTTCTTTGCCATGAGGGCCATGGACTCCAAGTCCAACTCTTCTTCCGATTCTTCATCATCGGTCGATGTAGATGTTGATGGAGCGGCCTTGAATGCGATAGCCTTTTTCTTTGGCTCGTCTTGTTTCAAGTAGGACTTCATCTTGTCCTGTAACTTCAACTTGCTATCCTTGCGTACCTCATAAGACATCAAGGTACCCATTAGTTGAACAACGGTATAAGTTTTCATATCATTACCTTCCTCGATGGTGAAGGTATGTTTCTCCCAACAAGAAGGAAGTCCATCGATGATCTTCGAGACTTTCTCCTTTTGGGTGTATGTCTTACCAAGAGCCTCCAACTCGTTTGTGATGTCGACGAAGCGAGCATAATACTCCTTCATCTTCTCACCCTGTAGCATATGAAATAATTCATAATCTTTATTAACTACAACGAGTTTAGAGTCTCTTACCCTACTCGTTCCTTCATGCAATATGAGGAGGGAGTTCCATATTTGATATGCACTCTTACATGTGCATATCTTATTGAAGTCCTCGGGCTCCAAAGCACATTGCAAGGCGTTCATTGCCTTGGCATTTCTTACCTCCGCGGCGACCTCCGCGGTAGTCCACTTCTCGAAATCTTCTTCGGCGGGCTCGACATACTCCTTCATCGTGGCCCTCCATAATGAAGCACTTCGGAGGAAAGTTTCCATCCGGCATTTCCAGTACCCGTAGTTGGTACCGTTGAAGAAGGGAGGCCTCGTCGAGGAGTGTCCTTCCATCACCGAAGACGTTCCTTCACGGTTCCTGAAGGTGCTGTAATCTGAAGGTGGACGAACGGTCTTGTTGTCGTTGGCAGACATAGCTATAGACTTGGCTCTGATACCAAATGTAATGCCCTGCTAAGCTACTGCACAAGTACTAGAGGGGGGGGGTGAATAGTACTTTAAAATAATTAAGAGGATAATTCCTAATTATCTTGCAAACTCTACCAATAATGCGGAAATGTAAATATTAGACAACAAAGAAACAATCGCAAACAAGCAATTTAACAGGTTCGGATCCACCCAAGTCTCCCCGACTTGTTCCCGGTGATCCTACGTCCCAACCACCCGGATCCCCTCCAGATACTTGAGTTAGAAACCCTAACTCAAGATTTGCACTATGAAATACTTGTGAAAAACCTTCACAAAGTCAAATCATACACAAAGGAAATTGTGACTCCCACAACCCGGGATCACAAACAAACTCTCACAACAGAGAGTGAAACTTGCAATATTCAAAGTAAATTGAAATAGAAATTCTTACCGACAAATTCCTATGCCTTGAGTAAACTTACGATTTAGGGCAAAACGTATTTTGGGGAAGATGAAGAGGCACCAAACCCTAGCTCCAAGTAGATGACCAGCAATGGAGTCTTAGGTGGATGTTGGTGACCTTGGATCAAGCACTTGGCTTGGAAGGCTCACAATCAATGAATCTATCTTTTGAAATTAGAGTGAGGGAGAGATTCTTGAAAGGAAATGAATGAGCTTTAATGAGATTGAATGCTTTCTCTTTGATCTCTAAACTTCTCTTAAAATCAGCCTTGAGTGCAATGAATGCAGCACTCCAAGTATATATAGGATAGAGGAAAGAGAGAGCAAAAATCGTGGCATTTAATGCTCCAACGGCTCTATTCTGAACCAAACTAGTCGGTCAAAGAACAACCACTGACCGACTAGTTCATCAACTAGTCGGTCGGTCAAATAGCATGAACCGACTAAGAGATGAACAATGAATAGATGAAGTTCAGACTTAAGGAACTAGTCGGTCCAAGAAGACTTGCCAACCGACTAGTTTCACAACTAGTCGGTCGGTGAGTGAACTTAGACTGACTAAGAGATAAAACAAATAGTCTGAGTACAAATTGAATTAGTCGGTCCAAGAACAAATGTTGACCGACTAGTTCATCAACTAGTCGGTCACCAAATATACATAGACCGACTAACGATAAATAATAACTTGGCATGTACAGGGAAAGCTCACCTAGTCGGTCTAAGAAGGATCACTGACCGACTAGTTCACTAACTAGTCGGTCGGTGAGTTGATCACTCCTTATTTTACACCTTTTTTCCGCATGATTGCATGCCATTTAGATCGTCCAAATCACGTTTCTCACGATATATCGACAAAAATTGCGATGCTTTTCACGATTTGTTGTTTTTGTCGTATTTCAGGAGATTTGGAGCGATTTGGAGTGATACCCTGATACGCCTACTCCAAAGTGTCACCGATGGCTTCCCCGAGGGGTATTTTGCTGTTGGAGAGGAACGGAAGAAGAAAGAACGTCGTAGGAGCGACAAGGAGGCCAAAACAAGCTGTTTGGGCATTTTTGGTGTCTCACTCGGCCGAGTGAAGGAGTCACTCGGCCGACCAGCGAGACACCGCTCGGCCGACTAGATCAGACATGTTTTATGTGTGCATTCGGCCGAGCGTCGGAAGCCACATCGGCCGAGTGACGAGACTCCGTCCACCCGAGTGGCACTCAGACAAAGCCCATCAAAAGTGCCAACTTACTGTTTTTCGTCTGCCTGAGCTTCAGAAGACCCACTCGGCCGAGTGGAAAATGCCGACCGCCCGAGTACATAGAAGCCATCGGCCGAGTGACGACAACTCACTCGGCCGAGCGACCCCCGAAGTGAAGACCCCCGAAGACCCAGACTTACTGGAAATTCTCAGGGTTTGTCACTCGGCCGAGCGACTTTTGTCACTCGGCCGAGTGCGACGCGCTGCCTGTAGCGAAAATTGCGATTTTCAGGCTGCGCAGGGGCATTTTGGTCACAGTTTTTTGGACGATTTTGGGGGGGTATTTAACCCCTGTTTTTACCCTAGGTTAGGGAGCTTTTCTCTTTGCTTTTTGCAGCTTTTTAGATTAAACTTTTTAGGTTTTGATTCTTGTGATTGGAGAGGAGATGAAAGTTTATTTTTGTTGGATTCTTGAAGAACTCTATTGGTTTGTCTCCCTCTCCATTAAAAATCTCATTTTTATTGCTTATTTGAATATTGTGATGAATTCTCTTGTGATTTCAATTGTTTATTCTTGCATTCGTGATATGAATTGTGAGTAGTCTATACGTCTTGGGGCGTGGGGATGAACCCTACGAGCCCAATTTCTTATTTGTGATGAATTGATAGAAATATTGCTAGAATTGCTATTAGGGTTAGTTTGGGATCGATTTACTACGGATAGCTAGGTGTTCATATCGATTGGGATTTGTAAGAGATTGGATCCCAATTCGATAGGAAACCCTAGAAATTCGAATTGGGTTGGAATCGAGTTTCCGTAGTATCAGTTTGCAAGAGATTGGACCGATACTAGGGTTCTCGGTTGCAATTCTGTGCCGATACCCGTTTGCAAGAGATTAGACGGGTAGGAACTATCCCAACCTAGGTCGTGGTCCGAGTTTGCACGAGAGTGGGCTCGGGGCGCGATTGAACGATGATGTTGATCCTAATGCTAGCTTGCCTAGGCTAGGGTTTGCAAGAGATTGGACCCAAACCTAGGATAGCTATAGACCGACAACAGCGTGAGAGCGTGAGCTAGGTTTTACATTCAGTTGCAACTAGTTCATCCGAAATTCTACCCTAGCAATGTTGATGCCAACGAATCACATTGACGAGATACGGTGAGTAGCGGGGAATCCCCATTCCCTAGGCGTCCTTTATTTGATTTTATATCCCGATATTTTGTCTGACGATTGTGACAGGATCACCAAAGGCAAATTCTCTCTTTTCCGTTCTTAATAGCCAGGTTGTTCGGAGCAGGCACTTTAATTCGTCCTCCCTGTGTTCGATAACCCGCTCGCCGCTACACCGTGCGCTTGCGGTAAAACTACAACCGTCGCTCCGGGACGTGTATCCGGGGTGTGATCAAGTTTTTGGCGTCGTTGCCGGGGAGGCGATTGTGTTTGATCTTACCACCCTAGCTATTTCTTTCTTTTTGTTTTATTTCTTTATTTTTTTATCTAACCCTTCCATTTTGCTAATCACTTCTTTGAAACTTCGTTTTCCCGTGCATGAACATGAGATCAACGGCGGACCCTGAAGCTATATTATTTGATCCCGAGATTGAGCGTACTGCGCGGAGAATCAGAGCGGAGAGAAGACAAGATCCGGAAGGGAGGTTTATGACCAACCCGAAAACTGCGGAACAATTAGCGGCAAGAATGGCAAGGATTATTTCTATTCGCGATAGGCTTCGGCCTTAGACCTCTTCTACGACCTCATCCATTACCATGCCGGAGTTGGCGGCTGACAAGAACTTTGAGCTGAAGACTGGACTAGTGGTTCTGATGCAGCAGGATCCATTTCATGGGAATGTCCATGAAAATCCCCACTACCACATCCAGCTATTTTTGTCGAAGTGCGCCACATTTCAGATGACGGGGGTCTCCATCGATGCCATCAGACTGCGCCTCTTCCCCTTCACATTAAAGGATAAAGCACTTTATTGGTTGAGGACGCAAGCTGAGGGAGTCTTTACCACATGGGACGAGTTGGCGAGTGCGTTCATTGACAAGTTCTATCCGCCCTCCAAGACGGTAAAGATTCAGAGCGCTCTTATGTCCTTCAAGCAAGGACCCCAAGAGACACTCTACGAGGCTTGGGAGCGTTTCAAAGACCTGCAGCATCAGTGCCCGCACCATAGCATTGAAGATTGGGAGCTAGTTCATAGCTTCTACAATGGTCTCCAACCGGGGACCAAGCAGATTTCTTGATGCCGCGGCAAATGGTGCCATCCTATCGAAGACTCCCGATGAAGCTACGGCCCTAATTGAGGAGATGGCCTCAAACAATCAACAATGGGGCGACGAGCGAGGACACTCTTCGTCCTCCTTGAAGCCATCTAGCATCTATGAGGCGAAGGCCGTAGCGGAGCTGACAAACAAGTTCGATTCTCTCCACAAGGTAGTGGAGAGACTGGAGAAGTATATCACGGAGCCCCAAGGAACCCCTTCCACATCCGCACCCACGAATCAAATGTGTGATTGGCAAGACCAATCTCAAGCTATGTATTTGGGAGGAGATCAAGGAGAGGGGTCCTTGGAGCAAGTTCAATATGTCGCGGGGAACCAAGGATATTGGGCCAATCCGGCCACTAGAATCCATCTCGGTTTCTCATATGCCAACAATGAAGGAGCGTTGAACCCGCCGCAACAACCACCTCAACAAGCTCGACCACCACCGCAACAACAACATTATCCACCTAGGGGGCCTCCACAACAAAATTTCCCACCGAAGCAACAAGTTCCACCCTATAGGCCACCCGGATACAATCAAGGGTGGAGAAATAAAAACCCTCCACAAGCTCAACAATGATCTGACTTTGAAGCTAGAGTGGAGGAGTTTATGGTCGAGCAAAAGAAGATCAACGCTTCCTTGAAGGCGGGCCAAGACTCCCTTACAACCGGTGTAGCCCAAATCTCAGAGCAATTGACGTTGCTCAATCGAAATACTCAACAATAGCCGGCTCAACCCGAGCAAAACCCACGGGGCAACACCGGCCACATCAATGCCGTGGTTGCCGTTACAACTAGAGGCGGGAAGGATACCACCCCCACCATGATTCCTACCGAGGAGCCCATGGAGGAGAATGTAGAGCCAATTGAGCCGGTAGTTGAAGTTGAGAGGGAGAAAGAGCCGCAAGAAAGGGAGAAATCTAGAGCGGAGCAATTGATTGAAGAGAGGCGCTTTATGCCACCGGTTCCATTCCCCCAGAGGCTTGCTAGAGCAAAAATGGAGAAACGGCTAGCAAAGTTTCTCGAGTATCTGAGAGGGGTTAGCCTCAACATTCCTTTCATCGACGCTATCGTGGAAATCCCGACATACGCTAAATTTTTAAAGGATTTGATTTCGGGAAGAAAGAGGAAGGAGAAAATTATGCTCGCTGAGGAGGGCTCTTGGTTCACCAAGAGAGAGAAGGAGCCGGCTAAATTCAAAGACCCGGGAAGTTTTCGAATTCCTTGCACCTTGGGCGGCGTCCCTCTACAAAAGGCGTTGGTGGATTTAGGGGCTAGTGTTAGCCTCATGCCTCTCTCTATGTTCCTAAGGCTAAATACCGGCACGAAATTGAAGCGTACCGACATGCGGATACAACTAGCTGATGGACGGATCACAAGGCCGGTAGGGATCACAGAGGACATCCCGCTACAAGTCCCGGGGGGCATATGTATGCCATGTGACTTCGTGATCATGAATGTTAAGGAGGAGGGAGACACGTCACTAATACTTGGACGCCCGTTCCTCGCCACCGTCGGTGTCATTGTCGACGTACGTGAAGGAACTCTAACAATGAATGTCGGCAACATCGAGGTGGAGCTTCATATTCCCAAGGCAATGAAACACATGCCTTATCACGAGGAGCTGGACTATATGGACCTCATTGACGAGGTTATTGAGGAGGCGATCTCCCATTCGATCGGCGCTCTATTCAAAGAGGATTTCGAGGAAGGGCCGGATTTGGACCAAGAAGAGAAGACGGAGCATTCCCCCGACCTCTCCATGAACATTGATGAAGGCGACGCTGATGTTGCAAGGATTCGAGATCACTACAAGCTCTCGAAGATGAAGTCTCCGAAGAAAGCTCCGCCGATACGGAAATCGGTGTCACCGGTGAAGCCGAAGATCGGAGCAAGCGCTAGCTTGGGGGAGCCACCCCCCAACACTATTCGAGACGAGAGACCACCGAGGGAGAACTCGCCGCCGCAACTTCCGAATCCAAGCGTTCTCCCCGGAAAATTTGACGGGTGCATCTCATATGCACCAAACATCCCGCATTGATTGAAAATCATAGGGGGTCAAGCTCACGACCTTAAACGAGCGCTTGTCGAAAGGCAACCCGACGGTTATCGCTTTATTTTTACTTTTCCTTTATTTTTGTTTTAGAAATTATTAGTGTTTTGAGTCGTTCGCCCAAAAATTTCGTGATAACTGGTCCTATTTTTCTTTGACAGGAGAGGAGAACGAGGTACCCATCATTAGGAGGATGAACAAGGTGACGAGGAGCGCTCCAGGAAGGTGCTCGATGCTTAGGAGGAAGATGAAATCGACTGGAGGAAGAAAAACAGAGTTTAGAGCCCAAACGAAGACAAACAGCAGAAAACAGGGTTCACTCGGTCGAGTATACTAGTCACTCGGCCGAGCACACAAGTTCGTCCGGCCGAGCGGCTCACGAACGAGGGAAGTCTGCTGTACTCAACTCTCTGTTTTTTTTCTTGATTTCAGTATAACTGATACTCGGCTGAGTATATATATTCACTCGGCCGAGTAAAACTGATACGCTCCTAGGGCGAGTCTTGCCGAGTGGCTTTAGCCACTCGGCCGAATGGACTTATTCCACTCGGCTGAGGGTGACAAGGCCACTCGGCCGAAGCGTAAGCGGGGAGGAATTTTCCGTTGAGTTCACTCGGCCGAGCGACTTCGTCACTCGGCCAAGTCGTAACTTTTTCTATAAAAGGGGGTGGGGGGCGCGTTTTTCGAAACGAATTAAATCGCTCGCGCCCGACCCTTCAACTCCCTCGGCCCCGACTTCCCCCCTCGCTTGCCAGATCTCCGACCCCGCGCCGACGCTCGGCCACCTAACTCCGACCGAACGCCGCCGCCCCTCGTCCGAGTCGCCGCCGTCGGCCACGCCTCCGGCCACCTCCGGTAATGCCTAAATCGCCCTATTTTCTCCTCTCTCTCGTATTTTTCGACGATCCATGAGTTTATCGAACCCCAAACCCACATTAATTTCAATTTCTATCTATTATACCCCTAACCCCCCATACATTTTGAATATTACACGCTAATCTCTTCGTTTGATGTGCAGGGTATATTGGGGAGCTTAGGGGAGCCCAGGGGAGCTTCCAGGGATTGTTTTGGGCTACGTGGAGGTGTCACATTTGTACGCTTCCATTACTTTGCTCTCGCAGCGTGTCGTGGTATATTCTTTCCTTTATTTTACGCACGCCGCATTTTTATTGCTTTTGGTGAGCACTCGGGGCCCATATGCCGCCCCGGACACGGCCGCGGTCGAGGAGAGCTTCCGCCAAGCGGAAGCGGTCGGATGATGCCGGCCCCTCCCACGAGGTGGAGGACTCTCCTCCGCCTACACCACCACACCCCGTTCACCCAGCACAGCCTGCAGGCCCCGCACACCCCGCACAGCCTGCAGAGCCCGCACAGCCCATACACCCCGCACAGCCACTCCCTGCCGTCCCACAGCCACCACCACCACCACCGGCTCCACTTGTCGGGCCGCTGGGGATTACGTTCCGGAACGACGCACACCGCGTCGTTTTCGAGCGCATTTCCCAGCGCTCGATCGTACCCTCCAGGTTCGCACACCTTGTAGACCTTGGACGCCTGGGGGTACTCGAGGGGATGCTCACGTTGTATGACAACGTGGGTTGGCGAGATTTCTTCCAGGTGTCGGCGGACACGTTTATCCGTCCGACACTTGAGGTGCTTAGTTCAATCGCCCGGACCGACGAGGGATGCTCGTTTCGGTTCATGGACCGAGAGTGCCAGGTGACTCTCAGTATAATGAGAGCTTTCTTCTCGTGGCCCGATGTCCCTGGGGCCGACCGTGGTTACGCCCCCACTCACATTCCCCCACCTTCCTTCGATGCCGGTGCCTTCTGGGCCCGGATCACGGGTCTTCACACTGCCTTTGACCCTAGTAGGGCCAAGGCCTCGGCCATCGTCCACCCTTGCCTCCGTATAGCTCAGCGCCTTATGGCGACTACCTTTTTGGCGAGGTATGAGCCGGGTACGATGTCCACGCCGGAGCTTTATATGCTCTACGCGATGACACGACCCAGAGCTCTATCTAGGGAGGGCGATGAGTTGGTCCCGCCGTCGTGATTGATGTCACGAGCTGGTTTTTGGACCGCATCATCGTATCGGTGGGCGCTCGCTCACCGATATGCTGCGGCGGTCTGATCACCCTGCTCGCCCTTATGACCGACGAGGACTTTCCTGATGACCTGCAACGAGCCCCGGGCCCCACTTCACTGTCCATAGATGTCATGGCCCGGATGAAGAGGCTGCGTCCGCACGGTCAGTGGCACTGGGTTTGGTTGCACGGTCCATATGGTGCGGATTACATGATCCTTCCGAGCCCTGCTCGGACTCAGATTGCACCAGCACAGGTGGACTGGCTTCCGGCGATGGATCTCCTGATCCCCGCCGCCTACGTGCTCGAGGCCGAGGAGGCTGTGCAGGCTGAGCAGGCCCACGCTGCCCACGCTGCACCCGCTGACCCCGTTGCACCTGCTGAGCCCACTGCACCTGTTGACCCCGTGGCCCCTCAGCCTATCCCTGATATTTCTTCTGCTCCCGACACCTCTGTCCACACTTCTGTCAGTGTCGGGAGTACCCTCGCTGAGCCCACTTCCACTGCTTCCACGCCTACCACCACCACCACTGGCCCTCTGTCTGTCGAGCCCGTTTCCTCTGCCATACCTGAGCGCCCGCCGACTATAGTTGAGTGCGGAGAGCCCTCTTTTGCTGCCGCCGTGGAGACCGTGGTCTCCACCTCTGTCTCCACTGCTGCTGTATTTTCTGAGAGTGTCGTGGCGTCTGTCCACACGTCTGTGTCACCGACCTCTCTGGCCGCCTCGTTGCCACTTTTGTACTCCTCCTTCGTTGCTGATGCCTCCACTTCTTACCAGCCTGCGCCCCGGCCTCCCACTGAGGCTAGGTCCACACTTGCGAGCACAGCACCTTTCGTCCACTTACCTGCTGAGCCCATCACCTACTGTCACGCCCCGCTTCCCAAAAACATGGAGGCGAAGCGTGAGAAGGTCCGCACGGACTTGAAGCTGCAAAGCCGCAAGTCCGATAAGCGTCAATAAAACGAAGTAGCAGGTCCCTGTAATGTGACTCAGAACAACAATAACAATAATAGGAAAAAGAGGGAGACAATAATATAACATTAGTCCAGCTCATAGTCCAACAAAAATCCACAACCAGAAATGCCACCAGCCAACAAAAGAGTCAAAAGTACAAGGCCCAGCATGGCCAACAGAAACTAACAAAACGGTGCCGCTCACCGACAACCACAGCTAACAAAGGAAAGTATGGAAGATCTCTAAGATTGATCACCGGTGTCTTCGTACTCCACGTCACCAACGGGTTCGGGCACGAACTCCACGAACTCGTCACTCTCCGCAACTGTCTCTGGCTCAGCAACTAACATGCGTCACCCAAAGAGAAGGGGCACATGTCAGCAAGTCTAAAAAGACTTGTGCAAGGGAACTATAAAAGTAAAGCAACCTAGCAGTTCTAAAGTAAAGTATGGCATGGATATAAATTGACAAATGACATGGCATGGCAAGTAAACAAGTAAAAGACAAGTACTGGAATTGTAATCACGTCGTGCACAGAGATTCCGCCCTTTGGCTAGAGTGGCTGTACGGGCCAACTCTTACGCTCAAGTGATCGTTTATCCCTACCCCTCCACGTGTGTCGAGCCAGGGCATTACCCCCGAACACGGAATGCTCGCTTCTGGATCACGAGCCAGGAAGTGTTTTTAACACGGATGGCGTAGGGTTATGCCCGCATAACGGGTGCCTAGCCGGTAACACGGAAACATGGATTGTACAAGTAGTGTAGCGTGTGCTACGATGCAAGTTTAACTAGGATGACATGTATGATGCAATGCATGGCAGTTAACAATTCAAATGCGTACAGTTAAGAAATTTAAACATGACAGATATCAATGCATAAATGATATGGCAAGGTGTTGGATCTAGCTTCGTTGTCAAGCTAGATCACAAAGTTGCGCCTAGATCGCTATCATTTCACGATCTAGTCTCTTTCACGCTAGTGCAAAGAATTGGCCTAAAACATGGCCCTGAGAAATGTTGGCAAGTTTCACTTGCCTGGTACCGAATTGTTGATCGACGTGAGTAACGAGAACGATGTCCTACGGTAGATGAATTCGCTGTTTACGGTAAGAATAAGGATTAGACGGAAATTCTAAATCATTTGCATTGAAATCCGATATCTAATAATCCATTTTTAATTAGGGTTTCTAGTTTACGGTGTGGGTTAATAGAGATTACATGATCAAGATTACTAACCGTAGAGCAGCAGATGGAAGACACCAAAACGAATATAGATTTGGTGACGAAGAACGATCCCGGGAAACTATGGCCGAAAACGGGATCTCGGTGACCTAGATCGGTGTCCGACGCAAGATACGGTGAGAAATAACCTCCGAGGGTGAAAGAAATGTTTTGGGGAAGATTAGGGATGATCTGAGAATGATCTTAGCTCAGGAAGAATGAATGAAGAATGATAGAATCGACGGATTAAATAGAAATAAAAACGGCGGCTAAAAACAGATCTAGGGTTTCGAGGTCAACTAGTCGGTCAAAGAAGAGTGGTTGACCGACTAGTTTAAGAACTAGTCGGTCGGTCACCTAACGCAGACCGACTAAATGACAGACTGAGAATAGGGTTTGGTACAGGTCGACTACTTTAGTCGGTCAGAGCTCAACTGGTGACCGACTAGTTTAAGAACTAGTCGGTCGGTCGACCAACGTTGACCGACTAAAAGACAACCAAAAGCTAAAAGATAAGAATTAGAACTAGTCGGTTGAAGAGCAACTCTTAACCGACTAAAAATTTACAGTAACTACTGTAGAAAGGACTGTACAAGAACTAGTCGGTTGAAGAACAACAGCTGACCGACTAGTTTGCAACCTAGTCGGTCGGAATTTGTTCTTAGACCGACTAAAGACAAACAGTAACTCTACTATTCAGTGAAACTCAGAATTAGTCGGTCTGAGTACAATTCTTGACCGACTAGTTTGAGAACCAGTCGGTCGAAGGTTGAACTTAGACCGACTAACGACAGACAGTAACTCAGCTATTTTTAATATGTTGAACTAGTCGGTCCATGAAGGATTGCCGACCGACTAGATCTCATTCTAGTCGGTTGGTTCTCCTTCGTGAACCAACTAAGATGCACCAGAAGTGTCGGAACGAAGCGCGAAGCTTCGGGAAGGATTCTATGGCTTCTAGGATCGTCCTAACTCCAGAATTATGGCGTTATTAAGCTAAATTATGAGGATTTAATCGAGAAAACATACAAGGAGGAGAAATTCAACATTAATCAGATAAATTATATTTATTACAAACACCGGTCGTTACACCTACGCCACCCGAGTACGCCAGCCCCGTCCTGCACAGCACAGACCGGTGCCTCCCTCTGCACCACCTCCCCTCGACACTGTACTTCAGAGCATTCGTGCTCTCGAGGGGGCGGTGAGTGGCCTCAGAGGTGACCTTAGGACCCTGTCCGCCACCGTCACCGATATGGCCGACCGCTTCGACCTGCTTCCACACATTCACTACTGCCTTACCCAGGTTCTAGAGCGGCTCCCTCGCGTACCCACACCCACCCAGCAGGTACCCACCCCCACCCCTACACACACCCAGCCACCCCCACCCCCACCTCCGCCTCAGGACGGAGACAGCGCAGCCCCACCCTCTTCGGCACCCTTGATGCCATCGATTCTTTTTGCCGTTGTGCTGCCCGTCTCTGCTGGGTCCTGATGCATTTTGCCCACCACCCCCCTCCCCTCACTGTTTTTGGGTACACATTTTCTTTATATATCTTTATATATCTTTTTTGGGAGAGAGGGAGAGTTTTTGGTGTCACACCTTTATATCTGTATCACTCCTATATCTGCATGCATCATGTCCGCATCATATTTTTCATTTCCTTATTTTTATTTTCCTTTTTTTCCCTCATGCATGCATCCTCACCTACCCCTCACTTGACGCGTCTCTCAGTGTGCCACACTTCACACATTGAGGACACTGTGCACTTTAGCTTGGGGGAGTGAGTTCTCACGTTCTTTTCGATTTACCACCTTTATTTTTAGTTTTTTCACGCCATTTTCCGCTTTTGCACTTATTTTCATCATTTTTTCTTTTATTTTACCATGCATCGCGTTTTTCTTATTTCTCTGTGTGCTGCATTGTAAATAGTTTTATTTTCCCCTTTATCTTTATTTCTTTTTCATCTCATGCTAGAGATGACTTTTCTGTGATGATGATGACGTGGAGTTAGCTTTCTCTATATGCACGCTATATTTGTCATGTCTTAGATTTTATTTCTGATATCATATGCTGTGATTTGCCTTGCATTTAGAGATAGTAACCCACACTTTCCCGCATGAAAATGGATGAAATTTTATTATTAGCTGAGTCTGAATATTCATATGTATGCTATCGCAGAAAACACACCAAGATTCACGCATTGAATGCTTATATCTGGAGTACCGATTTCTTTTCCTATATCACTTCTATAAGCATGATTTGTACATTTCACTTCAGGATGATTGAATGATGTTAGCTATGATAAATCTGGATTAGTTTAGCTTTTTTGTGATTGAAACTGAGTAGATTAGATTACCCTGCTGAAGTTGTCGTGCACGTCTTATAGAGTGAACTGAGAGACATATTTATTTCTTTCTCCACATATCTTGAACATCAATTCTCTATTTTAAAATCATTGGTGAATCTCCCCTTAGCGATTCTATTATATGGCATTTCCCCCGCTATTAATCCCTAGCTCCAAATTTCCCAAAACCAAAGCAAGAAAAAGAAAAGAAAATTTTTGTATATCCTTATTTCTCTTTGAGTTGGGATCATTGTGTATATATGCTATTTGAAAAAAAAGAGAAAAAAAAGAGAAAAAGAAAAAGAAAAGAAAAGAGAAAAGAATCTCAATAAACGATCCCATCTCATGTTCTCTCTTTCTTCTCTCTTTTTGTTTTTATTTTCATTACTTTTGGGGCTTCATAAAAAAATGGGGATGTAAATATTGTTTTTGTGCCACCACGCTTATAGATAAGCTTGGGGGAGAGAATCCGATGATGTGTGAGAGAGTGACTACTTGACGTTGCACGACAACCTAGGCTAAGTAATATTCTATACTCGGTAAGATCGTTTTAGCTTTACGAAATCCAGAAATCTATGCCTAGCACTCATTTCATGAAATCCACACTTTTCTATTCTTTCTATTCTACTGTGTGATATTCTCATACTCCTCTTAGAAAGCGTTCAATTGAAAAGTGTGCGATCTGCGATATTGTATACCGCTTTAAATGATTCAGACGATGTTAATTCTAAAATTATTCCGTTTTTCATGATATATCATCATTCTTGGGTTTTCTATTTCTATTTTGCACCATTATACTATGATATCGAAATAAAATTCCTTGACATGTGTTTCACATTCGGTGCATGCTATATGAGTAAGCAAAAACCACGTCCTGAGAAAATGATCTAGCAGCTTCCATCTTCGTTTCCTTCTTTCTTCTTCGTTTTTATTTCTTTTTTTCTCGTTTTTCTTCGTTCTTCGTTTTTCGTTTTTCGTCGTTTTCGTTTTCCGAATCCACCGGGTTCGCCTTTTACTTATCTTCCTCGAGGACGAGTAAGAGGTAAGCTTGGGGGATTTTGATCACTCCTTATTTTACACCTTTTTTCCGCATGATTGCATGCCATTTAGATCGCCCAAATCACGTTTTTCACGATATATCGACAAAAATTGCGATGCTTTTCACGATTTGTTATTTTTGTCGTATTTCAGGAGATTTGGAGCGATTTGGAGTGATCCCCTGATACGCCTACTCCAGAGTGTCACCGATGGCTTCCCTGAGGGGTATTTTGCTGTTGGAGAGGAGCTGAAGAAGAAAGAACGTCGTAGGAGCGACGAGGAGGCCAAAACAAACTGTTTGGGCATTTTTGGTGTCTCACTCGGCCGAGTGAAGGAGTCACTCGGCCGACCAGCGAGACACCGCTCGGCCGACCAGATCGGACACGTTTTATGTGTGCATTCGGCCGAGCGTCGGAAGCCACATCGGCCGAGTGATGAGACTCCGTCCGCCCGAGTGGCACTCAGACGAAGCCCATCAAAAAGTGCCAACTTACTGTTTTTCGTCTGCCTGAGCTTCAGAAGACACACTCGGCCGAGTGGAAAATGCCGACCGCCCGAGTACATAGAAGCCATCGGCCGAGTGACGACAACTCACTCGGCCGAGCGACCCCCGAAGTGAAGACCCCCGAAGACCCAGACTTACTGGAAATTCTCAGGGTTTGTCACTCGGCCGAGCGACTTTTGTCACTCGGCCGAGTGCGACGCGCTGCCTGTAGCGAAAATTGCGATTTTCAGGCTGCGCAGGGGCATTTTGGTCACAGTTTTTTGGACGATTTTGGGGGGTATTTAACCCCTGTTTTTACCCTAGGTTAGGGAGCTTTTCTCTTTGCTTTTTGCAGCTTTTTAGATTAAACTTTTTAGGTTTTGATTCTTGTGATTGGAGAGGAGAGGAAAGTTTATTTTTGTTGGATTCTTGAAGAACTCTATTGGTTTGTCTCCCTCTCCATTAAAAATCTCATTTATATTGCTTATTTGAATATTGTGATGAATTCTCTTGTGATTTCAATTGTTTATTCTTGCATTCGTGATATGAATTGTGAGTAGTCTATACGTCTTGGGGCGTGGGGATGAACTCTACGAGCCCAATTTCTTATTTGTGATGAACTGATAGAAATATTGCTAGAATTGCTATTAGGGTTAGTTTCGGATCGATTTACTACGGATAGCTAGGTGTTCATATCGATTGGGATTTGCAAGAGATTGGATCCCAATTCGATAGGAAACCCTAGAAATCCGAATTGGGTTGGAATCGAGTTTCCGTAGTATCGGTTTGCAAGAGATTGGACCGATACTAGGGTTCTCGGTTGCAATTCCGTGCCGATACCCGTTTGCAAGAGATTGGACGGGTAGGAACTATCCCAACCTAGGTCGTGGTCCGAGTTTGCACGAGAGTGGGCTCGGGGCGCGTTTGAACGATGATGTTGATCCTAATGCTAGCTTGCCTAGGCTAGGGTTTGCAAGAGATTGGACCCAAACCTAGGATAGCTATAGACCGGCAACAGTGCGAGAGCGTGAGCTAGGTTTTACATTCAGTTGCAACTAGTTCATCCGAAATTCTACCCTAGCAATGTTGATGCCAACGAATCACATTGACGAGATACGGTGAGTAGCGGGGAATCCCCATTCTCTAGGCGTCCTTTATTTGATTTTATATCCCGATATTTTGTCTGAAGATTGTGACAGGATCGCCAAAGGCAAATTCTCTCTTTTCCGTTCTTAATAGCCAGGTTGTTCGGAGCAGGCACTTTCATTCATCCTCCCTGTGTTCGATAACCCGCTCGTCGCTAAACCGTGTGCTTGCGGTAAAACTACAACCGTTGCTCCGGGACGTGTATCCGGGGTGCGATCATGAGTCAACATAGACCGACTAAATGTAAACAGTACAGATCTTAGAATTGAGAAGGTAAACTAGTCGGTCTAAGAAGCTTTGCCGACCGACTAGATCACCATCTAATCGGTTGGTTCTTCTTCTTGAACCAACTAACATGCACAAGAAGTCGCGAATCGAAGCGCGAAGCTTTGGGAAAGTTCGTATGGACTTCTTACAAGTTCCTAGCTCTAAGATAGGAGCGTTATGAAGATTAAAACGTAAGACCTACTCAAGGATTAACATTCTACGATACGAAGCCAGAAGACTATAAATAAAACTTGACGAACCATCTTCGAGGGCTTCGATCGAATCTTCATGACTTCAATAATGGTCCAAAAGCTTCAACGAAGCTTTAGGCATACGATCACGCGCTTTGATAAGTCTTGAGACGTCGCTTTGGATGTTCACATGAATTTGGCGATGATCTCCATAACTGCACTCACAAAGAGTTAGATCACGATATATTTATGTTTGTTCATCATCCAAAACCGAATCCGGGGAGTCCAATACTCAACAAAACAAGGGTTAGCAGACAAGGATATGGAATATGGGCTGACTTTGTGGACTTTCGGATGCATTCAAAGGAGTCCATCTTATCTAAGATAATGCGGGCCCAATTTATCTCGCTCCCCATAAAAAGAGCGTAGATAAGCTTGAGAAATGGCTGGGAGGGAAAACTGGAGGAGCCGTACTTCTGTAGAAGACACGACTTCAGAATCAAGTTTAGGACCCACGCATTCGGCTTAAAATATTTCGATGGAACGCCAATCATGGCGAGAGGGATGACATGGAACATCTCAGCAAGCATGGTCTGGTCAAGATTGTGGATATTATCCACGGAGATATCAGAAGGGAGCAGGCCAGAGGATGAGACACCAATTAACTACCCTAAGATCTCTGCCGTGAGGACAATAGGTGTCCCCAAGATATTGGTCTCAATGCAGTGGGTGTCGTCATACTCGCCCTGAACTCGATTGGCATAGAACAATTTGACGAGTCTGGGATAGGGATGAGGATTCGCCTTGGGATCATGGCGAAGATAATCTAGAAGGCCGCTATAGGAGAGGAGATCAGCGAGATGTGGAAAGTCAGAAAACCGGACGAAGTGCTCCAGAATCAACGGACAGTGCTCAATACGATTGTATGCCGTAAGACACAACGGGTCATCGCGACACAACGAGATATCAACACCACCTAAAGGCATGGGAGCCTTCCCCTTAGACTTACGGGAGGTAGATCGAGGATGAGGAGTAGGAGCCTTCTTGGTAGGCTCAGTCTCCGGGATATACTCTTCGTCAGAGTCAGAGGGTGGTGGAGTGGGAGCATGGGAAGGTCCAGGAGTCAAAATCTTTTCTTTGACCTTGGTCTGAGGCTTGGGCTTGGGCTGAGCTTAGGGTTTTGGCTTGGAAACGGTAGTTCTCTTCTTCTTAAGGGGAGGCGAGGAAGAAGATGGAGAGGTAGGGTAAGAGGGGATTTGGCATGACGGTTGGATTGAGGAGGGTCGGTAGGAGGAGACTCGACGGTCATGGGAGATGGAGTGGTAGGACGGATAGGGATGCGTGTCTTCGACACGAGATCGCGACGAGACAACACACAAACGATCGAAATTGACCTAGAAGTGAACCCTAAATCGAACAAAAATGAGATGAACCCTAATACGGACCCTAAAAAGATTGAGAATATAGCCCTAAAACTGGAGAGAAAGTGAGAGATTATACCCTAGGAAGGAGGAGAGAGGCTCAGGAGGACCGACGGCGGTTGACGGCAGCCGGAGATGGCGACGCACGACGGAGAGACGAGAGGAGTCGAAGGGTTTGAGGGGGTTGAGAGGGAAGTCACACCGATTAGAGTGAGATCTAATCGGTGCTCAAAGAATATAAGTCGATTGAAAGAGGAAAAGACCAAAGTGCCCTAACGCATTTAGTCGGTCTCAGTTAAAGGGCTGACCGACTAGAATACAATCTAGTCTATCGGCCAATGAGCTTAGACCGACTAACTGCAAACAGTAACTGAGGTCAAAAAATAGGGCAAGATTTAGTCGGTCTGAGTTCAATCACTAACCGACTAGAATTGAATCTAGTCAGTCGGTTGATGAACTGGGACCGACTAAGAGAGTCCAAAAATTTGAAAATCTAAAATTTTGAGTTCTCTCCTAAGAACACTTGGACGAAACATCTAAGTCACTCTCAAACATCATTATTCTACCCCATAAAACATCAAAAATCATAAATACGACGTGCATGAACATATCTAGCATAAATTCCGAAAATCCAATCATAAATCCAGAAAATCCTAACAAATCTAGCATGAGCATATACAAAATTATTATCATGCAAGATTATCGAAAATATGAATCCTAAATCTTGGATTCACCCATAATCCCCAATTCTCGACGTAACCGCACAAAGGAGTCTTCCTTGAGTGATTTCGTGAAATATCGGCGATTTGCTTATGGGTTTCAACGTACACTAAGATGATGTCCTTTCTAGCAACATGATCATCTAGAAAATGGTGACGGACATCTATGTGTTTGGAACAGGAATGGTGTACCGGATACTTAGAGAGACATATTACACTTTGGTTGTCCACCATGATAGGGCAAGTATCACAGTTTATACCGAAGTCTTTAAGAGTGTGTCTCATCCAAAGAACCTGAGCACACGCAGCACCGGCGGCAATATATTCCGCCTTGGTGGTTGAAAGTGATACGGAATTCTGCTTCTTGGAAAACCAAGAGACAAGAGAATTTTCTATAAAATGGCAAGTGCCACTAGTACTTTTCCTGTCGGACTTGCATCCAGCATAATCTGCGTCACTATACGAGATTAACTCATATGTGCTAGACTTTGGATAATATAATCCGTCGTCGAGTGTGTAACTTAAATAACGGAAAATACGTTTTACCGCTACTAAGTGAGATTCCTTAGGTTAAGACTGATAACGAGCACATACACATACAGCAAATATAATATCAGGCCGACTGGCAGTAAGATATAATAAACTACCTATCATACCTCGATATAGACGAATGTCTACATCTTTGCCGCCAGTATCTTTATCAAGTTGTGTAGTAGTGCTCATTGGAGTCTTCTTGCCAGAAGCATTCTCCATTCCAAATCGCTTTAGCAACTCCACCGTGTACTTGGTTTGGTGGATGAAGATTCCATCGTGCATTTGGCGAATTTGAAGACCTAAGAAATATTTGAGCTCATACATGTGGCTCATCTCAAATTGGTCCTTCATGACATTAGAAAACTCTTCGCAAAGAGTGAAGTTAGTAGCACCGAAAATGATATCATCAACATAAATTTGAACTAAAATAATATCATGATTCGCATACTTAACAAATAGTGTAGAATCAACTTGACCCATTTTAAAACCCAAACCCAAAAGAAAGTTCTTTAGGCGGTCGTGCCAAGCTCTTGGAGCTTGTCTCAAACCATAAAGTTAAGTTTGAAAACGTGATTTGGAAATTTTTCATTTATAAAACCCGGAGGTTGAGAAACATACACTTCCTCAACGACATCTCCGTTTAAAAACGCACTTTTTACATCCATTTGAAAGAGTTTAAAATCTTTATGGCATGCACAAGATAACAACAACATAATAGATTCTAATCTAGCTACAGGAGCAAAGGATTCTTTGAAATCTATACCTTCCTCTTGCCTGTAGCCTTGAGCTACTAACCGATCTTTGTTCCGGACGACATTTTGGTTCTCGTCGGTCTTGTTCTTGAAAATCCACTTCGTTCCTATAACGGTGTGGTTCTTCGAAGGCAATGGAACAAGCTCCCAAACCTCATTCCTCTCAAACTGAATGAGTTCTTCCTCCATGGCTAGGATCCAAGAACTATCTTCGCACGCCTCGTTGATATTCTTTCGCTCTATTGAAGAGGCAAAGGCACAATGAGCTAAGTAGTTGACTTGAGATCTCGTCTTGACACTATCAAGTATGTTGCCAATGACTTGCTCATGGGGATGGTCACGAACTGTATGAAGCCGTTTAGGAACTCCCTGATCACTAGGAACATTCTCAAAAGATTCATCAGTAGGGTTAGTAACATTAGAATCAATAGAATTAGAATTACCAATAGAATCATATAAAACATCCATGGAGTCATCATCATTGATAATTCTAGATGGGACAAAATTTTTATTGAATGAAACATGAAGAGATTCCTCGATCGTTGAGGTTCTTTTATTGTATATCCGGTAGACTTTGCTACGTGAGGAATATCCAAAAAATATCCCCTCATCGGATCTTGGATCAAATTTGTTCAAACTCCCATACGTGTTTTTAATAAAACATTTTGCACCAAAAACTCGAAAATGTTTAACTTAAGGCAATCTACCAAACAACAATTCATAACAAGTTTGTTTGGTGCCGAGCCTCAAAAGTATTCTATTAAACACATAGCAAGAGGTATGTACCGCTTCCGCCCAAAATTGATGGCCAAGTTGGCTATCATCAAGTATAGTGCGAGCACATTCCACTAGCATCCTATTCTTTCTCTCAACAACACCATTTTGAGGGGGTGCACGAGGGAAAAAAAGGTGTGTGTAATACCAACTTCATCACAAAAATTTGAGAAAGACTCATTCCCAAATTCCCCTCTATGATCACTACGAATAGTGACAATGGTGGTTCCAATGAGATTTTGTACTTTCTTCACAAATATTGTGAAGTTTTCAAAAGCATCATTTTTATTACATAAAGAAAATACCCAAGTAAATCTAGAAAAGTCATCAACAATGACAAGTCCATATCGAGCACTCCCTAATGAAGCAACTCTAGTTGACCCAAAAAGATCTAGATGTAAAAGCTCTAGAGGCCGTTTAGAGGAAATGCTTTTCTTAGGTTTAAATGACGATTTTGGAAGTTTGCCTCGTTGACACGAGTCACAAAAGCTTTTCTTTTGGAAAGTAAGCTTAGGAAATCCTTTAATAGAATTTAAATTGGATAGCTTAAAAAGTGTTCCAAAGTTCACATGACCAAAACGTCGATGCCATAAGTGTTGTTCACTCGTGTTGGCAATGCGACGTTGTTCATGTGATTTTTGGAAGATTTAGGATATATATATCCTTATGGCGTGTGCCAGAAAATAACAAATTATTATTATCTTTACTAAAAATATGACACATTATTTTCGCAAAGCTAACTTTATAACCCTTGTCACAAAGTTGGCTTATTGAAATGAGATTGTGATTTAAACCTTTAACAAGATAAACATCACTTATTAGAAGTTTAGATGGGTTACCAACTTTACCAACACAAATGATGGTTCCGCTCTCGTTGCCTCCAAAGACTACTCGGTTCCCATTTGCAATGGGCACCACTCCGGAGAGCAATTGAGCTTCACCCGTCATGTGTTTTGAACACCCGCTATCGAGTATCCACCCATCCTTGGAGCTAAATTTGGATTTGTTGCTCCGTTTCTTTTTCTTGAGTACCTAAAGATAAAAATATCATTCCATGGTACCCAAGGTCATTGGGTCCTAATAGATTAGACCTTTGGAAGCCAAGTCCAATTGGACTTAGACTTTCCAACATAATCATCATTGTGCACTACATTCATGAAATAAGAATTTATGTAAGCTTGTTTTTTATGCATGCTAGTGTCCTTCGGGCCCCAAATAGTGAATGTCTTGGGAGCCCTATTCCTATTGGGAGCATGCATACGTTGTTGATGGCTACGTGATGCATGTCGTGGATAAGCATATGGCACATGATGAAATGGTGGTGGCATCATATGATATGGTGCATGATGGAAATCATTCATATGATAGTAATGTGGATGAACATATGCATGTGGGGGAACACGTGCATGAGTGTGTCTCACTTTGTGTGCACGTGCTCGTGGACGTGGAGCATAAAAATCATCATAATTGTGAACCGGTGGAGTAGGATGTGTGTTCCTACGTGGCATAGTATTCGTGTACATGAATGCATGACCCTTCTTTGGAGGTCCACCCAAAGTGGGTTTCTTTCCAAACGGGTGTGTGTACCTAGTGGAAGCACCATTGGTAGATGAACTACCCATGGGGTGTTTACTCCCACTAGTTGAGCCATCGGAAGTTGGCCTTACAAAGGTGGTGGAAGATTTGGATGAATTTCCCATCTTATGCCCCAATCCAATACGATGATTGGCCGGAAGTAAGTCATTTAGGATATTATCCAAATGGTACTTACCTTTATTGAATTTATTAATTCGGCCTAATGTGGACTCATACTTCTCGGTGAGAGAAAGTATAGAAGTATCCAAAGTGGACACTTGAGTTGTGAGTACACAAACACGAGACTTGAGATTCTCATTCTCAATACTCAAAGTTAAGTTTCGAGAAATCAAATCCGCTATCTCGCGTTCATCCAAATCCTCAATATGAACATGCTCAAGTTGAGATTTGAGATTTACAATCTCATTTCTCAAGCCTTCAACAACGGTGTCGTTGTTGTTGATGATAGGCTTAGGTAAGGTTTGGATACTAGTTAGCTCATCTTTAATCTTAGTATATCTATTTACTAGTTTAGAATACTTAGACCAAATTTGCTTGTTAGCTAATCTAAGGTCATCCATAGTTACCTCATCGCCTTCATCCTCGCTTTCATCGGAGGAGATCTCTTGATCATGTTCCTCTCTTGCCATGAAGCACATGTGTGCTTGCTCCACTTGTTCATCATCCGACCTCCACTTGAGGAGTCCTCTTCGGAGTCGGTGAATGTGCCGACAAGCCTTTTCTTGTACCCTTTCTTGTACCTTCGAGACTTGTCGAACTTTGGCGCCTTCCACTTCTCCTTTTGTTTATTTTGAGGAAAATCCGCTTTGATGTGTCCTGGCTTGTTGCATTTAAAATACAAAGGAGCGGAGGCGTTAGTAGAACTAAATTTAGATTTGTTCTTGAAGTTACCTTTCCGAAAGAATCGGTTGAACTTCTTTGCCATGATGGCAATGGATTCTATGTCCAACTCGTCTTCCGATTCATCATCATCGGTAGATGTAGATGGAGCGGCCTTGAACGCAATCGCCTTTTTCTTCGGCACGTCTTGCTTCAAGTACGACTTTATCTTGTCCTGCATCTTTATTTTATTGTCCTTGCGTACCTCATAAGACATCAAGGTACCCATTAGTTGAACGACAGTATATTTATTAATATCGTTACCTTCCTCGATGGCGAATGTACGCATTTCCCAACAAGAAGGAAGTCTGTCAATAATCTTTGAGACTTTCTCCTTTTGGGTGTAAGTCTTTCCAAGATCCTCCAACTCATTGGTAATGTCAACGAAGCGAGCATAGTACTCCTTCATCTTCTCACCCTGTTGCATGTGGAATAATTCGAATTCTTTATTTACAACAGTGATTTTGGAGTCTCTTACCCTACTCGTTCCTTCATACAAGATGAGGAGTGAGTTCCAGATTTGATATGCACTCTTACATGTGCATATCTTGTTGAAGTCTTCGGGCTCCAACGCACATTGCAAGGCATTCATTGCCTTGGCATTGTTTACCTCCGCGACAACCTCCGCGGTAGTCCACTTAGTGAAGTCTTGTTCGGCGGGCTCGACATACTCCGCCAACGTAGCTCTCCATAGTGAAGTGCTCTGGAGGAAGATTTCCATCCGACATTTCCAGTACCCGTAATTGGCACCGTTGAAGTAAGGAGGCCTAGTTGAGGAGTGTCCATCCATCACCAAAGAAGCTCCTTCACGGTTCTTGAAGGTGCTATAGTCTGAAGGTGGACGAACGTTCTTGTTGTCGTTAGTAGACATAGCTATGAACTTGGCTCTGATACCAAATGTAATGCCCTGATAGCTACTGCACAAGTACTAGAGGGGAGGGGGGTGAATATTACTTTAAAATAATCAAGAGTAATTATTCCTAATTATTGTGCAAACTCAACCAAAAATGCGGAATGAAAATATGACAACAAAGAAAGACAATTGCAAACAAACGATATAATAGGTTCGGATCCACCCAAGTCTCCCCGACTTGTTCCCGGTGATCCTACGTCCCAAACACCCGGATCCCCTCCGGCTACTTGAGTTAGAATCCTCTAACCCAAGTTTTGCACTATGAAATTCTTGTAGAAAAACTCTACAAGATCAAATCATACACAAATGAAATGTGACTCCCACAAACCGGGATCACAAACTTCTCTCACAAACCGAGAGAAAAAAACTTGCAATATCAAAGTAAATGAAATATAAACACTTACCAACAAAATCCTATGCCTTGAGTAAAACTTACTGATTTTAGGGCAAGGAAGATTTTGAAGGAGAGAATGTCACCAAACCCTAGCTCCACCAATATGAACAGCGATCGAAGGCTAGGATGGAGTTGGTGACTTTGAATCAAGCTCTTGGCTTGAGAGGCTCACAATGAAGAGAATCTCTCTTGAGGAAATTAGGGCTCAAGGAGTTTGGAGAGATTCTTGTGAGAATGAGGAAGCTTTAGAAATGGAGTTGAATGCTTTCTCTTTGATCTCTAAATCACAATAAATGTCAGCCTTGAATGCTATGAAGAAGCATCACAAGATTATATAGGATAGAGAGAAGAGAGAGGAAAAATTCGTAGCATTTAATGCTCCAACGGCTCTATTCTGAAGCAGTCTAATCGGTCAAAGAAGGATCACTGACCGATTAGTTTGGAAACTAGTCGGTCGGTGATTCTTCTTGGACCGACTAAAAGGTTCACAGCCAAGAAAGATAATTCAGGAGATATGGTCTAAGAAGACTTGCCAACCGACTAGTTTGACAACTAGTCGGTCGGTGAGTGTTCTTTGACTGACTAAGCAGTTGAAATCAATAGGCTGAAAACAAGGAGAACTAGTCGGTCTAAGAACAAATTTCAAACGACTAGTTTCACAACTAGTCGGTCAATGGATGTTCTTGGACCGACTAACTAGTCAACCGTAGCTAGGCTGGAAAATGAAGGCATAACTAGTCGGTCTAAGAAGGATTCCAAACCGACTAGTTTGACAACTAGTCGGTCGGTGAACCTTCTTGGACCGACTAATTGGTCAACAGTGCCTAGGCTGAATTGAGCAAGGAAATCTAGTCGGTTCAAGAAAGATTCTTAACCGACTAGATGACAATCTAGTCGGTTGGTTCTTCTTCTTGAACCAACTAATATGCACTAGAAGCCGCGAAATGAAGCGTGAAGCTTCGGGGAAGTTTCTATGGGCTTCTAAGATAATCCTAGCTCTAAGATATGAGCGTTATGAAGATTATAATGTAAGACCTACTCAAGGCTTAACATTCTACGAAAAGAAGCTAGAAGACTATAGAATAAACTAGACGAACCGTCTTCAAAGCTTCAATCCGAATCTCTTGACTTCAATAATGCTCCTAGAGCTTCAACGAAGCTTCAGGCACACGATCACGTGCTTTGAGAAGTCTTGAGACGTCTCTTTTGATGTACATACAATTTTGGCGACGATCTTCATAACTGCGCTCACAAAGAGTTAGTTCATGATATTTATGTTTGTTCATCATCAGAACCAAATCCGGGGAATCAATACTCAACAGAGTAGAGCTGGACTCACTCTTGAAACGCGAAGTTTTTGGACCAATAGTCCAAACACCTGAAGGTGTAAAACCTGCGGGTTATAAGTGGGTTTTCATCAGAAAAAGAAATGAAAATAACGAGATCGTGCGCTACAAAGCACGGTTTGTAGCACGGGGATTTTCCCAACGACTGGGGATAGATTATGAACAAACATATTCCCCTGTTATGGATGCGATCATGTTCCGATTTTTATTAACCCTATCATCTCTGGAAAGCCTAGAAATGCAGCTCATGGACGTTATGACTGCATATCTATATGGCAACATAGATAAAGATATCTTTATGAAACTCCCTGACAGATATAAATTACCTCCAGAGATAGCAGAGAGACCTCGGGACGTCTACTCTGTAAGGCTTCAAAGATCATTATATGGTCTTAAGCAATCAGGTAAAATGTGGTATAATAGACTGAGTACTTTTCTTGCGCAGCAAGGTTTCACCAATAATGAAGTCTGCCCATGTATCTTTATTAAAAGAACGGGAACATGATTTGTTATAATCGCCGTTTATGTGGACGACTTAAATCTCATTGGATCTCTTGCAGAGATCGCTGAGATATCTGCAAGCCTAAAGAATACTTTTGAAATGAAAGACCTAGACAAAATAAAGTATTGTCTTGGCTTACCGATCGCACAACTACGTGGTGGTATCCTGTTACACCAATCCACATATACAAGAAAATTACTGAAAAATTTCCTAATGGATAAATGTCATCCTCTAAGTACACCAATGGTCGTTAGATCCTTGGATGTACATAAGGACCCCTTCCGTCCGCTGGAAGAGGGGGATGAAATGTTAGGTCCTGAAGTACCTTACCATAGTTTCATTGGAGCACTTCTATATCTGGCTAACTGTATGCGTCCCGATATAGCGTTCTAAGTGAATCTTCTAGCCAGATATGGTGCAGCACCCACAAAGCGCCACTGGAACGGAGTTAAGCAGCTTCTACGCTACCTCCAAGGGTCAATTGACCAGTGATTATATTTCCCTAAAGGTGGATCTCCCACTTTAATTGGTTATGCAGATGCAGGTTACAGGTCTGATCCTCACACCGAGAAATCACAAACTGGTTTTGTATTCACCTACGGTGGTACATCCATTTCCTGAAAATCTGTGAAGCAAACCACTTCAGCAATCTCTTCCAGCCATTCTGAGCTCCTTGCGATCCATGAAGAAAGCTAAGAATGTGTATGGATTCGTTCAATCATTCATCACATCTTTGTGACTACCGGCCTGAAGACTGGTGACCTTGAGCCAACCACATTATTTGAGGACAATGTAGCCTCATAGCTCAACTACAGACTGGTTTCATCAAGGGCTACCAGACGAAGCACATCTCTCCTAAGTTCTTCTGGACACACGAGCTACAAGAGCAGAAGCAGATTGAAGTACGTCATGTTGGATCTGGATCTAAGCCTGGGGGTGAATAGGCTAATAAAAAAATTCTCGTGCAACCCACAAGCAAACACATGCAGTTATAGCAGATTCAGAGTAAATAAAAGAAATCACAGATGCACAGCAGATTTACCCGGGTTCGGTCGATCACCACGACCTATGTCTAGCCCCCGAAAGCAAATATTATATTAATAGTGTACAGGCACAACCTTAATAGCTAGAGAACCAACATCTCAACACTCACCGGGCTCAGTACCCCACTCACCTGTAATTTTCACCTGTATGGATCAATACACTAGAGGGGGTGAATAGTGTAAATAATAAAAATGTTGCAAATAAAACGTTACTGATATTTGCAAAGATGGCACAGAAATAAAATGATAAGTACTGAAAATAAATCAATCGCAAACACAGAGATTTATCCTGGTTCGGATCCTCTTGATCCTACTCAAGTCCTCTACTCCCAGTAGAGATTTTTAATCCACTATAATCACTTGCCCCGCAAGCACAAATTTAGAAAAATGGCGACACTCCCCGGGTCCCAAACTTTGTACAATCTCTAAACAGAGATTCAAACCTGTTAAATAATGAAATAGAAAAACATCTATAGCCTTGTTATGAATTTAGAATGAAATTCAAGGATGGTGTTTAGAGAGAGGCTTCAAGATGTATATGATATGTAATGAAGAACAATACTTGAAGTTCTCTGGCTCATAAAAGAAGAGAGAGATCAATCGATTTCTTCTTGCAATTATGAACACAAACAACTTTCCAAAATGATGTTGAAAAATCCAAGTTCTTCCGTTCTTAAACGAAGAAAGAAATCTAATGATTTCTTCTTACAAATAAGAAAAGAACAACTAATGGCCTAAAGCTTTAGAAAATGAAAGACTTGATTTCAACAAATAAGAGAGTAAAGAAGATGAAAGTGAGTGAAGAGAAAGAGAGGGTCTACCCCTCTATTTATAGTGTTTAGGGACGGTTGGGGACTGTAGTTAACATTGGAAAACGGGCAAGAACCGTCCCTGAAAATTTGGGATCAAAACGGCTAGTTTTGAAGTTGGTTGACCAAAAGGACAAATTGGTCGACCAAAATTTAGAGAGAGAATTTTGACCGTTGGAAGACAGTTCTAGAATCTACACGGTAATGGGAGTTTGCATATGTAATCCCATAGTCAAATTCGAAGGTTTAAAATTGGTCGACCAAAATGGGGTTATTGGTTGCCAATTTTCAAAGTTGCGAATTTTCAAAATTGGGAAGTGTAGATCTCTGAGTAATGGAACCCAGATGACTAAGACATATTATCACAACGCTTTGTGACTCTAATAAAGTAAATTTTACATTGATTACAAAAAGCCGTAGATAGGTCTGCATCTGCAACTGAATCTGAGAAGTTTCTTTGCAGGGGATCCTTATTAAGTGATTATATATCCAAGTCGTGGATTAGGTGCCTTTGCCTTTCCAGTTTCATGAATGATATATCCGTTTGAATACACATGAAGATATCTGATTGTGAGCATTGATTTGTATCTGCATACATAGAGTTAGTAGCACCGAATGTGTTTGTCATATCAAAACCATATGGGAATAGAAATATGGAATTATGAAATTCCAACATTCTCCCCCTTTGTGATGATGACAAACATGAAAAATATATATCGTTAAAATTGAACATATCAGATATACTCCCCCTGAATATGTGGATACTCCCCCTGAGTAGATAAAATATATTCCTCAAAAAGAGGGAAATAAGAGTGAGCCCAAAAATAAGCTAGAAATATTTGTTGAGGTCAAATATGGAGTGTAGAGGCCGAAAAAGAACATGCCATTATATGTCGGCCAAATATAAAGAAATTAGGAGTGGAAAGGCCGAATAAGGAGCAGGTCATACAAAAAACAATGAATTGGAAAACCATTTAAAAATAAGCAGTGGGAAGGCCACTTAAAAATTAAGAAGAGATAGGCCAGGAAAAATACAGATAGGCCAAGAAAAATACAGAAAAGGTCAGGCCGAAAAAATGGAATATGCCCAATTGTGATACATGGTGAAACTTAAGAAAAATAAAAAACACTTGTGAATTATGAGAGTCAAAAACTTCACAGTATAAATAAATATGGGCAAGTATGAATCAAAAACTTTACAGAAGTAATAATGTCAAAATGGCCAAGTGAGGAAAACGGAAGGAAGCAAAGATCCATAATAGTGGCCTAAACAAATGTGTGGCAATGGGAGGAAGGCTGGGTAAAAAAATGAATAGAGAAGTCCTGCCTGCATAAGATATTCCAAAACATAGGACAAAGCAGAGAGCACATATATAAGAATAAATAAATGATCGGATTGCTCTTCAGAAGAGGGGTTGATGCCAAGGAAAGAAGGGGAAAAAGGGCCGTATAGGGGATGTCTGCATGACGAAGAGGCTACCTCCTTTCCCTTCCCAGACATGGCGACGGCGTGGAGAATAATTATAAGGTGGGATATGGTGTCTATGAAGATGATGAAGCAGATGAAGTATGCAAACACAAATTCAAGACATTGCATATAATGAAAGAATTGTGAAGAGTGGAAAGATGTTGCACATCAACTTGCAAGATCAAGCACTCGGAAGACCCCATGCAGGATAAGGAAGTGATTTGGAAAGCCGCCGCTCGCTGATCTACAAGAATTGAAATTTTCAAAAATTTGGGGGCTAGGGTTAGGGTTTGGATGTTTGGTGGGTGAATGTTGTTGATGGGAAGGGTGGTGATGGTGGGGGAGTATGGGAATGAGTGAGGATGAGGGTTTAGGGGTATTGGGGTAGATGGGGGAGATTGAGTTGGCAGTTGGAGGGAGAGAGATTGTGCGAATGGGAGTTTGGGGGTCGGGTGGATGAAGTCGTGCGAACGGAATATATATAGGGGCGAAAACGAACCGATCGGGTGAGGGCTCACCCGATCGGTTGGGTAAATTTAGAAAAAAGATTTCGTCGGCCAACAGCTACAAGTGAACCGATCGGGTGAGTTTTCACCCGATCGGTTGACCGCTTCCCAAATCTTCCCGAGAGTACAGTGACTTTTCACCCGGTCAATCACACGACCACAGCTTCACTCACCCGACCGGTTGATGTAATCCCCAAATTTCCCGAGAATTCAGCCATTCTCACACAGTCAGCCACCCGATCTCAGCTTGCATCACCCGACCGGTTGACTGGAGAACAGATACAGGCCATCGTCTGATACGTCTCACCCGATCGGTTGAACGGTCACCCGATCGGTTGAGGGCTTGTTTCCTGTAAAAATTTACAAATGGCCTAAGTCTCTTGACGAAAGTCCCCATGGCTGGATTTATTTATAAAAAATAGGAAAAATTAAGCTTAAAACAAGCTTAAAAACAAAGGTGAGAGTTTAGAACATGGGTTGCCTCCCATGAAGCGCTTTTGTTTAACGTCGTTTGCTCGACGCCTCTTTTGGTGGTCAATTAGGATCCGGAGGGTTTGAGGAAGAGTCGTCAGTCGTTGAGAATCCGACCGGAGAGAATGCTGGTTCTCCTACCGCATAGTGTTTAAGGCACCGCCCGTTGACTTTGAATGGATCATCTCTTCCCATTATCTCGATAGCCCCATGCGGGAAGACCTTGGTGACGCAGAAAGGTCCCGACCATCTCGACTTGAGCTTTCCAGGAAAAAGCTTCAGCCTTGAGTTGAAGAGGAGAACTAAGTCTTCTTCCTTGAATTCCCTCTTCAGGATGCACTTATCGTGCCACCGCTTCAGCTTCTCCTTGTAGATCCAGGCATTTTCATAAGCATTGAGCCGGATCTCGTCGAGCTCGTTAAGTTGTAGCTGTCGGTGGCCTCCTACCTCCTTGGCGTCAAAGTTTAGGTTCTTGATTGCCCAAAATGCCTTGTGTTCCAATTCCACGGGTAGATGGCATGCCTTCCCGTAGACAAGCCGGTAGGGGGTCGTGCCGATCGGAGTTTTAAATGCTGTCCTGTAAGCCCAGAGCGCGTCAGAAAGTTTTGATGACCAATCCTTCCTAGAGTTGGCCACCGTCTTCTCCAGTATGCTCTTGATCTCCCGGTAGGAAACTTCCACTTGCCCGCTAGTCTGCGGGTGGTAGGCACGCCCTATTCGGTGTTGCATCCCGTACTTCTTCAAGAGAGATTCGAATTTCTTCTCTATGAAGTGGCTCCCTCCATCACTGATCAAAACTCGAGGTACACCGAACCGCAGGAAGATGTTGTTTTTAAAGAACTTGGCGAACACTTGGGAATCATTAGTAAGACTGGCTATCGCTTCAACCCACTTCGATACGTAGTCTACGGCCACCAAGATATACTGATTCCCAAAGGACGAGGGGAACGGTCCCATGAAGTAGACTCCCCACACATCGAAGATCTCTACTTCTAAGATGTAGTGTTGAGGCATCTCGTTCCTCTTGGAGATGTTTCCCGTCCTCTAGCATTTTTCACAGGCCTGGACATAAGCGTGGGTGTCCTTAAAGAGGGTCAGCCAATAAAATACACTCTAAAGGATTTTCGTTGTTGTCTTATAGGCGCTCGCGTGACCTCCACACTGCAGATCATGGCAATGGGAAATTATGGAGGTCGCCTCAGTTTCAGGAATGCACCTTCGTATCACCCCATCATTACAGGTCTTGTACAAATGGGGGTCGTCCCAATAAAATTTACGGGCCTCATAAAAGAATTTCTTCTTCTGCTGATAGCTCACGTTGTGGGGGACGATGGCACAGGTCAGATAATTTGCAATGTCGACGTACCAAGGAGTCCAAGCGGAAGAGATGGAGAAGAGGTGCTCGTCAGGGAGTGAGTCATCAACCGGAGTAGCATTCAAATCAAGGGTATAGGCATTCTGGACAAGTGATCGGCAACGACATTCTCCTCCCCCTTCTTGTCTTTGGTTTCCAGGTCAAATTCCTGGAGGAGGAGAATCCATCTAATGAGCCGTGGCTTAGCCTCCTTCTTGTTCAGTAGGTATTTGAGAGCCACGTGATCCGTGTGCACGATCAAATTTGCACCAACGAGATATTGCCGGAACTTGTCCATGGCATAGATGACTGCTAGCAATTCTTTCTCCGTGGTCGTATAATTTCTTTGGGCAACGTCAAGGGTCTTGCTCGTGTAATATATAACATGCAGATTTTTATCCTTCCTCTGCCCCAAGACGGCTCCAACGGCATAATCACTAGCGTCGCACATTAGCTCGAAAGGTAAATTCCAGTCCGGCGGCTGAATCACGGGTGCGGAAATCAGGCTTGATTCAGAAGGCGGAAGGCTTCCATACACTCATCGTTGAAGACGAAAGGTGCATCCTTCACGAGGAGTTGGGTCAGCGGCCTGGAAATCTTGGAGAAGTCTTTTATGAAGCGGCGGTAAAATCCTGTGTGCCCTAAAAAACCACGGACCCCTCGAAGATTGATCAGAGGCGGAAGCTTTTCAATCACCTCAACTTTCGCCTTATCTACCTCGATTCCCCTTAAAGAGATGACGTGTCCTAGAACAACTCCTTCTTGGACCATGAAATGACATTTCTCCCAGTTCAGGACTAGACCCTTGTCTTGACATCTCTCTAGGACTTTAGTTAGATTGCTGAGGCATGAGTAAAACTCTGTTCCATAGACGGAAAAATCGTTCATGAAAACCTCCATGATATCCTGGGAGTAGTCGGAAAAGATTACCGGCATTAGTCTTTGGAATGTAGTCGGGGCGTTACAAAGCCCAAACGGAATTCCCCTATATGCATATGTCCCAAATGGATAGGTAAAAGTCGTCTTCTCTTGGTCGTCATTATGGATGGGGATTTGAAGAAAACCAGAGTACCCGTGCATAAAGCAGAAGTAGTTGTGCTTTGCCAGCCTCTCGAGCATCTGATCAATGAAAGGGAGAGGGTAGTGATCATTCCTCGTGGCCTTGTTCAGCTTTCTGTAGTCAATGCACATCCGGTACCCTGTGACGGTCCTCGTAGGTATGAGCTCGTTTTTCTCGTTGCAAATCACCGTCATTCCGCCGTTCTTGGGTACAACATGCACCGGGCTAACCCAGCGACTGTCGGAGATAGGGTATATGATACCGGCATGTAGAAGTCTAACAATCTCCTTTTTGACCACCTCCATCATGATGGGATTTAGTCTCCGTTGCAGCTCAATTGAGGAGGCTTGCTCATCCTCAAGCAGTATCATATGTGAGCAGAGCCCCAAGCTAACTCCTTTCAAGTCTTCAATTGCATACCCGAAAACGCTCTTAAACCTCTTTAAAACACCAAGAAGTTTGGTCATCTGGTCTTTAGGCAGCGAGGAGTTCACTATGACCGGCAGGTTCGAATCCTTCCCCAAATATTCATACTTTAGTCCCGGGGGAAACTCTTTCATCTCAACTTCATGGGGACCCGACGCATATTTCTCATGCTGAGCATCCTCTAGCTAAAGGACTTCTTCGTGGGTCTCCTGAAAGCTAGCATCCAGTACCTCACTCCCAGCTGTGGTTTCGCATGGCAGAGCCTCGCAAGGTAACGAGGGGACAGGGAGGTTGGCTCTGGGTCTCTCTCAAGCTCATAATAATTATCTGGGAAGAAGGCTTCAACGTGGAAACAGGTTTCAACAGTCGATGGTTCCCCTCCACTGCTTCAGGCTTCTTCATTTTCCAAGATTCGAGATGCTCTATAAAAGTCTGTAAAGAATAGATCGATTCTTGTCCAATGTGCTCGACAGACTCTGCCTGATAGCTCCTAACAAAACTCCTCATAGGTGAACAATTCTTCTCTACTGAATTCGGAACTGTGCACGTCAATATACGCAACTTCGTCTGAAGGGAGGAGAGTTGTCGTGACTGGGTGTTGCTGCGTATCATGATACCTCCTCTGATTTTCCACAGCAGCAGACAGAAGGGATAGAATGTTCGAGGCATTTAGGTATTCTGTCAAACTCTGTGCCAGGCAGCGGATGTGGTATGAATGATCCCAGATATCCCCCGAAACGATACACAACATCCTTGTCGGGGAGCAGAAAACCTGTGTGAAAAGGAGGGAGAGAGAACTGCACAGATAGAAAACACGTCAAAAGCACCAGTTGCATGAATGGGAGGTGAGGAGTAGCAACGGCAGCATGGCAACGCAGTCGGCCAATTTTATACAACTAATATTTACATTATGTCCAAGTAAAATCAAAAAGTGTAGAATGCGAAAATTATTGCGAGATAGAGATGTGAGCTATACTCAAGGGTTCAAAAGGTCCAAAAATAACAAGCACGTTGCCTCCCCGACAACGGTGCCTTAAAGCTTGACGTCCCCACGTTGTGGTGCATGCCATAAAACGTGATTGGGGGCGTGAGATTTAAATATTTGTAACCGCAAGTGCACGGTGTTGTAGTGTGGCTTGGGGGTCAAACTCAGGGAGGCGTGATTGTGCTTGTGTCAGAAAGGACCAAATTCACCCCATGGGTGAGCTAGCCCGAATCGGTAGGTGGGTTGTCACGGAAATAGAATGCGAGGGATAAACAATATAAAGGGAAACCCGGGACTTTGGTTTCCACCCTATCGCATGATTCTCACTAATACGACCTGCAGATAGTATAACGATCGGAATTAGGGTCTAATGGTGAGACGTTGCCTCTAAGAGTGATACCAGCGTCCCATGGGCCCGATATTCCGGTCGATGCCCAGGATGATACGCCGGACTACACGGGTTCGGTCAGTGGGAATTCCCATTTCCATTAATACTGACCGACTCCAGGAGCACTAAGCTCGTAACGATAACTCCCAACATCTCGTCCTGCCATTCCCACGCGCTAGGATTCGATGTCTACGCTAAGGGCGTGAGCAATGGCTAGGGAGTCAACCGCCAAGTTTATTCCCCCTTGACCCAACGGTCAAAGGCGGTCTTTTTTCCGCCGATGAAAATGAAACACCCTGCATAACCAATAGATTCTTAATCACTATCGATTTCCTAGTCTTATGGACGCATCAGGGAGAACCCACGAAGGGGTTTCCACCAAAATCATAAATTAGGGAACTACTCACACATATTAGCTAAAAAGCAATCTAAATAAAAATCGACCGTTAAAAACATAATCAGGCGATTGAAATGCAATAGTAGCAATGCAATTAAGATAATATCAAAGTTTGGTAAAGATCGGAATACTTACAAATGACTATAAAATTACAGCCGTCACAAGAGAGAAAAACAGTAAAAAAATTACAACAGCCCCCGTTTCTGGAAGCCTAGGGTTTATATATATAGAAAACGAAGTCACCTTATCGGGTGAAGAATCAACCGATCGGGTGACCTGCTGCGATCTTCGACAGCGTCTTCAGAAACTTTACCCGGTCAGGCGGCACAGTCGGTTGGCGGAAGCAGCTCGTCGTTTGGATCTTGAGCTCATCGGGTGAACCAATCGGGTGAGCTCTCCCGGGTCGTGTCTTTGAGGAAACAGCTACAGATGAACCGATCGGGTGAATATCACCCGATCGGTTGGATTTCAGCTCCAATTTCCCGAGAAGTTCGTCGTGTTGAACC
Source organism: Scilla litardierei (assembly GCA_030789695.1). Classification (NCBI taxonomy): domain Eukaryota; kingdom Viridiplantae; phylum Streptophyta; class Magnoliopsida; order Asparagales; family Asparagaceae; genus Scilla; species Scilla litardierei. The sequence continues at coordinate 49,185,224 of CM061142.1, forward strand.
GGTCGTCGAACCGGTCGGTTGATGCTCTCGTAGCTTCAGCTGCTGTCCGGGTGGTGCACACGTGCATCACCCGATCGGTTGACTGTGTCCAACCGATCGGGTGGGGGCTGAAAGATGACGATCTTCGTCGTTTGACCCCCTGGATCATGCGTGACTCCTCCCGTTGCTCCGGGGACTTACGATATCTTCGTTATGTGTCCCCTATGCTGGCAAACTCCTGCAAACACACACAAAACACGGAAAAGTGAAAGAAAACAAGAAAACACGAGAAAATGGATACGAGATGGCGGAAAATAGCAGAAAAACACAAAGAAGACGTGCGTGGATATATAAAATATACACACACACGTCAGTATGCTTGCGTAAAGTGCCAGGAATTCGCATTTGGGATACATCTAGCACTTGGTGTTCGTGCCATTGCTAGGTGGCTTCTAGGTGTTAGTTGCGGCCATATCAAATTTTTGGCACCGTTGCCGAGGAAGGTAATAGTGTTACTTAGGTTATTTTTCTATTGACGAATTTGTTAGCAAATGTTATCATCTCTTATCTTTCCAGACTTTTTATTTTTTTATTACTTTGCTATTGACGGTATTTTTCTGAGTTCTTGTTATGCATGAACACTCGCCTTAGGAGGCTTGACAAAGAATTATTATTTGACCCCGAGATCGAAAAGGTCGCAAGAAGGCATATAGCAGAGAAAAGGAGTCAGACTACTATAGATCCAATGGCAGAGGGAAATATTTCTCCTCCACGCAAAGGGTCCATTTTGGACTATATTAAGCCGAATTTCATAGGTGCTTCTTCTATCTTGAGGTCGCAGCTGGCGGCAGAAAGTTTTGAGCTCAAGACTGGGTTGATAAATTTGATGCAGCATGGCCACTTTCATAGGCATCCTCATGAAAACCCAACCCACCATATAGACACATTCTTGGTGAAGTGAGACACATTCTATACTAAAGACGTGAGTGAAGATGCTATCAGGCTCAGACTATTCCCATTCACTCTGAGGGACAAGGCCTCCTATTGGTTGCAAGTTCATCCTTCTAATACCTTCACGACTTGGGAGCAGTTGGCTACCGCCTTTGTGAACAAGTTTTATCCACCGTCCAATACGGTGAGGATTCGAGGAGTGATCTCAAATTTTAAGTAACTTCCTCAGGACTCATTGTACGAGGCTTGGGAAAGATTCAAAGACCTGTAGCATCAATTACTGCACCATGGAGTCGTGGAGTGGGATCTTGTTCAGAGCTTCTATAATGGGCTCCAACCAAGCACAAAGATGATTATCGATGCCTCCGCTCAAGGAGGTCTTTTGTATAAGCCATCTGATGAAGCTTTATCTTTGCTGGAACAAATGGCCACAAATACTCAGTAGTGGGGCGACGGACGCTCATCTACTAAAGGCCCCGAGGTAAAAATCGCTACCCATCTTGATAGTCATATTGAAACTCTTTGCAAACAGGTAGCGAGTATTGAACAGAGGTTGGATGCTATTCCAACTACTTCTAGAGCTCCAGCTTATCCCACAGATGAAGGCTATGCGGAGCAAGGCTATGCTCCTAATGAAGGACCCTATGATGGAGCAGACATGCAAGCTAAGCATGTACACTTTTTAGCTGGAGAGGGAAGTAATCAATGGCAACATCCGACAGTGAGAAATCATCCCGGATTTTCTTATGGTAACCCGAATGGAGGATTGCAACCTCCTCAGCAGCAGAGACCCCCACCACCTCATCAGTAACAAGGGCCACCTCCGCAACAATATGGGTTTAGGCCATCTGGGCCTTACAGATCACCGGTGTACAATTACCGTCAACAATAATATGCACCGGCGGATCCAAAACCCAATCTCGAGGCAACATTGGACACTTTCATGAGTGGGCAATACAAGATAAATGCAGAGAATTCCGCTCATTTCAAGTCTATCAACGATTCCATCGATGAGCTCACCGGTGAAATGTCCCAATTCATGAAGATGCAAGGGAGATTTCCTTCTCAGCCGGAGCCCAATCCTAGGGCCCAAGCAAATGCAGTGGTCGCAGTTACCATAAGAGGAGGAAAGACTACCGACGCTGTCATGGTGCCTGTTTCTAGCAATGTGAGCCGAAAGCCATCTACTCATGCTCAAGATGAAGATGCAATGACCATTGAAAAGGACAAGGAAAAGGCTACAGAGGAACCCATGCTATTGAAGAGAGGGAGGATTCGCCTTCTACTTTGCCTACCACCACCACGGCACCGACGGATGCCACTGCCACTTCCAACAAATCTATTCCAAAGGATGCCGCTAGGGACAAGGCAAGTCGACCTCCAGCTCCATATCATCAAAGGTTGGCACTAGCAAAGATGGAGAAGAAATACGCCAAGTTCTCCGAGCTCCTCAAAGGTATCCAATTGAACATCCCCTTTATGGACGCTATCATTGAAATCCCCACATACGCTTAGTTCTTGACGGATCTCATTACGGGGAAGCGTAAGCAAGAAGAGGTGAAGCTCTTGGATAATTGCACCTCAGTTATTAAGCACCATCTACCGAAGACGTTGCCGGATCCCGAGAGTTTCACGGTGCCGTGCTCCGTTGGCGGCACCCCTATTAGTAGAGCATTGATCGACTTGGGGGCAAACATTAGTCTGATGCCGCTCTCTATCTTTAAGAGGCTAAACACTGGGACGGAGCTTGAGCCTACCAATATGAGCATTCAATTTGTGGATCACTCTATTACTTATCCGGTAGGCATCGCACACTTCATCATCCTTTAAATACCGCCCAGGCTATGCGTGCCGGTAGATTTTGTGATTATGGCCATGCCAGAGAAAGGTAGCTCGTAGATCATACTGGGTCGTCCATTCATGGCGACGGCCGGAGTCTTGAGTGACGTCCATGAGGGGACGTTATCTCTGAACGTGGGAAATATTGATGTCCAATTCTGCTTGTAAAAGCCTATGAGGGAACGCCCACCGCTGGAAGACGCTAATTACTTTGATCTCTTGGAGGACGAAGCTACTCATGAACATACCATGGATGAGATTTCCAAAGATCCAATGAAGATGCGCTTGGACGACGACGGCAACATCATATACAACAAGGCGGTGGCCGCCTACTTATGAGTCCTTGACGAGGAGCCCCCGGATATACACTTGCACAATCAAGAACAGGAGGCTACTATCTCATTGGCCGCTGAGGGCCGACACGAAGCGGCGCACCAAATACCACCACACGAGATCATTGGAAAGCATGACGGGCATATCTCGTTGCGCCCAACATCATTCGTTGAAAATCTTGAGGGAGTCGAGCTTACGACTTAAAACAAGTACTTATCGGGAGGCAACCTGATTTCCTTTGCCTTATTTTTTATTTTTCTTTGTGTTTTTCTTTTCTTATTCAAAAACAAAATAAATACGTTTTTAATTCAACAAAATTACAAAAACATAAAAATTTGATGAGTTCTTCCTTCTACACGTTGAACAATAAGGAGAGCGCGCGTAACGATGAAATGAAGGAGAAGGAACCAAGAGGAGCACCTTAGAGAAATACAGGCTTGGAGAAAGAGTTCCAGGTGACTCGATCGAGTAGCTATCCTACTCGGCCGAGCTGCAGAGAATTGGATAAAACATGCAAAAATGCGCTCTGGAAATCAAACTCGACTTGACCGAGTAGCACCCTACTCGGTCGAGCTACGGTCAGAGCTATAGAAAGCTGGAGGAGCAGGCAAAAAGTGGCTCTGGAAATTAATTATGACTCGACCGATTAGCATCCTACTCGGTCGAGCTACTGGCAGAGCCTAAAAGGTCGAAAAAGAGCACTCTGTTTCTAATTCGACTCGATCGAGTAGCTACCTACTCGATCGAGCTGCGGGGAGAGTCCAAAAAGTGCTAAAAAGGGCACTCTGGAAGCTTAATGGACTCGACCAAGTAGCTAGCCTACTCAGCCGAGGTGCAGGGAGAGCAAAAGAGAGATGAAAACAACACTCTGTTTCAATTCAGCTCGACCGAGCTGAGTAAGCAGCTCGGTCGAGTACTAGGGCATAATTTCTGAGCTTAATTTCAAATTTTTATATTCTTTTTTTACTCGACCAAGCAGCTATTGCTGCTCGGCCCGAGTAGCGACTTACTCAGCCCGGGCCCACAAGCCAAACCGAGCTCGACTCGACTTATATTAATTCGACCTAACTCGAGCCATCACTAATCCTACTCGAAATCAGCCCCCCAAATCCCCGAGCTCTCCCCTAACCCTAGCCTTAACTCGACTCGACCTAACCCGCCATCGTCGCCGCCGCGCTCTGCTCGAGTGCCACCGCTCCTCGCCTCCCGGTCCGCTTCTTCTCTCTCTCTCTCTCTCTCTCTCTCTCTCTCTCTCTCTCTCTCTCTCTCTCTCTCTCTCTCTCTCTCTCTCTCTCTCTCTCTCCCTCTCCCCCTCTCTCCCTCTCCCTCTATCTATCTCTCTCTATCTCTCTCTCCGCCCCAAATCACTTCCTGTCGCCCTAGCTGCGGCAACTAGCTGGAGCAGTGCCGTCGGTGCCACCCAGCACCGGCGTCGCTTCCCCATCCCATCCCATCCTTCTCTTCCCCCATCTACCCCCCTTCCTCTCTCTACCCGATTTCTCTCTCTACCCCATTTCTCTCTCTACCCCCTTCCTTTCCCCCAAACCCCACCCCGCAGCAGCCCCTTGCTCTGGCGACTCATCGGAGCTGTGCACCTGAGCAGCCCCGAGCACACACAGTGCTCGGGTGGAGTAGCCACCCCCTTACTTCATCCACCTCATCCCCCTCCCCATCTCCTCCAATTTCGAACCCCAACCCTAATTCTTTCAATACTAAACCCCAAACCCGATTTATTTTCTTAATGGCCTTCTAAATCAATTTAATATCTTATTACAGGTACACTTGAAGCTTCTTCGTGGATTTGAGGAGCCGGGTTTGGATCAGCTTGGGGGATAGCTTGGATTCGAGGCTTCGCACGTGCGTATTCCACTTTTGCTTTCACAGCTACGCTCGGTATTGGTTTACTCTTTCCACACTTTATTTTTATTACCATATCATCGTAGTTTGCCACTCTTGCATGATGCCTCCTCGCCTTAGGCAGAGGAAGCCTCAGTCGACGAAGAGGAAGGCCACCACTGTCCCCTCCTCTTCTCGGCCTACACGACGCCCACGGTGTTCACCATCACCCACACCCGAGTCATACTTGGACGATTCATCATCCTCGTCCGACTCGTCATGATCCCCTATACCCATGCCTCTAGCCATAGAGGCCCCACGCACCACCCACACTACCGCTCCACCCATCCCCACTATCGCTCCTCTGTCTCGTCTAGTTCCACCACCACCCACCCTGAGGACATACGATATCGTCTTCAGGGACGATGCTCACTGCGAGCATTTTATAGCCATGTCCCACGGCACCATCGTCCCCACCAGCTTCGCTCATATCCCCACCCTCCAGTTCCTTGGGCTCCTGCAGGGTGTCCACAAGCTTTACCAGGTCATAGGTTTTGACCGCCTCCTCACCATCCACGCGTGCACCTACACACGCCTCACCTTGAGACATTGAGCTCTATTGTCGTCATCCCAGCAGGTGATTGCATTAGCTTCCGGCTGCTTGACTGCGACGTAGTGGTCACACACGCCATGATCCGCACCCATTTTCATTTTCCCGTCATCCCCGACCTCACCCTCGTCTTCTCCTCGGACTTCGAGCCCACCGCATTCGATGCCGATTAGTTTTGGCATCGCATCACTGGTCTGCGAGGATATCGCCCTAGCAGGGCAAAATCCTCTTGTATCGTCCACCCATGTCTCTGCTAGCCCAGCGCCACCTCGCCACCACACTCTTTTCCAGGCCAGAGGTCGAAATACTCTCCCTACCTGAGCTTTCCCATCTTATGGGGATGACTCGACTTCTACGCTTCCACCCTGACGGTACCCTCCACCCCTTCCTACTCTTCGACGCAACTCGCTGGCTATGTCATCGCCTCCTTCAGACCGCCCACGCCGACACTGATATCTGCTGCGGTGGATTTTTCACCATTTTCGTCCAGATGCTCGGCCTTGCCCTTCATGCACGTCTAGTGATTCCCACCGGGCCGACACACCTGACGATGGATGTGCTTACATGCATGTCCATCATCAGGCCGTATGGTAAGCGTCACTGGATTTACCTTCTAGGCACCCACCACGAGCAGCACCTCTCCTGCCCCGCCCCGACCTCACCCATGTCTCCCCAGTCATGCTTGATTGGCTCACTCCTTGCATTTTTCCTATCCCCCATCCACGTCTCCTGAACCTACCGATTCACCCACCTCGGAGCCCATAGCTGCAATCACACTTCCCGCACCTGTAGACCTCCTCACTTCCCTTCCCACCACTCTATTTTCCACAGTTTCTCTATCTGGCACCACTTCTGCATCTGCATCAGCCGTTTTCTCAGAGAGCATCGTGGTGTCGGTCACCAATTCTGTCGCCATGACGTCTCCCATTTCTGATGCTGCTGCTGCTTCTGTCTCTGCATCGGATCTCGGAACCATTCCACTCACATCCTCTTCCTTCGAGATCCCCGCTAGACCACCCTCCCCTGACTTTCAGTTCAGACCCAGGGTATCTCTTTCCCGTGGGCACCATACGAGGGTGGTTTCTAGCAGTTCACGACCACCTCCTAGCTCCCGCACCACGGACGCACGTCTCTCTGCGATGGATGTTGTGCCCTGTATAGCTACTGCACATGTACTAGAGGGGGGGTGAATAGTACTTTTAAATAATAGGGAGAGTTATTCCTAATTATCGTGCAATTAATAAACAACAATGCGGAATAACAACAATCAACAAGAATAAATGCAAACGTAAACAAATGGTTTAATGGGTTCGGATCCACCCAAGTCTCCCTGACTTGTTCCCGGTGATCCTATGTCCCAACCACCCGGTCCCCTCCGGATACTTGAGTTAGAAACCCTAACTCAAGATTTCCACTATGAAATACTTGTGAAAACCCTTCACAAGTCAAATCATACACACATGAAGATTGTGACTCCCACAACCCGGGATCACAAACAAACACTCACAACCGAGAGTAAATCACTTACAATAACAAAGTAAATTGAAATGAAATGCTTACCAACAAAATACCTATGCCTTAAGTATTCTTACCAAATTAGTGCAAGGGGGATTTTGATGGAGGAAGATGGCACCAAACCCTAGCTTCAAGAAGATGACCAGCAATGGAAGCCTAGCGTGGAGATGGTGACCTAGAATCAAGCTTCTAGCTTGAATGGCTCACAATGGAGAGAATCTCTCTTTTGGATTTAGGGCTCAAGAACATGAGGGAGAGATTCTTGTGAGAAGAGAGAGCTTGGAAATAGAGTTGATTGCTCTTCTCTTTTGATTTGAAAATATCTCTAATATATTGCTTAACCCCTTCAAGAAATGAATCAGGATTCTATTTAAAGGGGCAAGGAAAAACGAGTTCAAAAAGATCCCAACAGCTCTTTTCTGAAGCTGGTTAGTCGGTCAAAGAAGGATGCCCGACCGACTAGATCACAATCTAGTCGGTCGGTCAATGAGCATGGACCGACTAACGAGTTGACAGCCAAGATAGAAAAGTTCACGGTCAATATGAACTAGTCGGTCTAAGAAGACTTGCCGACCGACTAGTTGGACAACTAGTCGGTCGGTCAGTGTTCTTTGACCGACTAAGAGATGAAACACAAAGGCTGGAAGCAAGTTTAACTAGTCGGTCTAAGAACAATGTCTAACCGACTAGTTTCTCAACTAGTCGGTCGACAGATGTGCTTTGACCGACTAAGTGTAAACAGTGGCTCAGGCTGAAATTGGGAGAAGAAAACTAGTCGGTCCGAGAAGGATTCCTAACCGACTAGATCGTCATCTAGTCGGTCAATGAGCCTTCTTGGACCGACTAACTGTAAACAGTAGATAGCCAATATTGAGCAAGGGCATCTAGTCGGTTCATGAAGGATTGCCGACCGACTAGATCGTCATCTAGTCGATTGGTTCTCCTACTTGAACCAACTAAGATGCACCGAAAGCCGAGGGAAGAAGCGCGAAGCTTCGGGAAAGTTCCTATGGGCTTCTAAGATAATCCTAGCTCTAAGATATGAGCAAAATGAAGATTATAATGTAAGTCCTACTCAAGGCTTAACATTCTAAGTAAAGAAGCTAGAAGACTATATATAAACCTTGACGATCCGTCTTCAATAAAGGTCCTTGACCTTAAACGAAGCTTCAGGCACACGATCACGCGTATTGAGAAGTCTTGAGACCTCGCTTGAGATGAACGTATTCTTTTGGCGACGATCTCCATAACTGCGCTCACAAATAGTTAGTACACGATATTTATGTTTGCTCATCATGAAAACCAAATCCGGGGAATCTATACTCAACATTCTCCCCCTTTTTGGTGATGACAAACCAACATAAATAATAATCAATAATAATGTACTAAATGAAATTTACTTACTCCCCCTGCATTGATGACACATTAGTTCCATATGAAATAATAAACATATGCATCAATCAGGCGAGAAAATTAAAACTACACATCCATTTATCGAATTTGAAATACATTTATATTTTCTTAACTCCCCCTGAATCTAACATATCAAATTAGACTCATGCTAAACTATCATTTAGCACATGCCATTATTATATCTCTCCCCCTTTGGCATAATCCAAAAAGTGCGGGAGGGAGTCAATGATAACAAATCATGGCCAAATAATACATGAATCACGGGAGTCGAAGAATACGACCTCGGTCCAATGACACCAAAGTAAAATACCAAAACATATTAAAGGTGTGCCAAGGAGACCTTAGTCGAAAAACGAAAAATGAAACAAAATGAAGTCATCAAAATACCAATTGTAAATTCACGCATTGATGAAAGGAATTTATTCTCCAATATCAACATTTGTAGCTACACTAGTGCATGGAAAACAATTCTATGTTTTCATACAACTAAAGCTATTAAATCAAGATAATCGTCGAGTGACGATAGTCAATATCAGAGACCAAAATGCAATGAGAATACCAATACCAAATGTATCGAATTGATATCAAAAGTAAAACGGAAAAGTGTTATGCCAAAAAAAATAAAACACCATAAAACTAGGCATACACAATCCTAGCATACTAGTGGAAACAAAATGATACCAATGTAAAAATTCTATTTATGCATGCATACAATCACACATGGATACCAAATGTAATATCATACTTACAACATTAAGCTCCACCTACATTGGTGCATCGATCAAGCACCATCAACTCCGTTTGAATGAAAGTCTTTGCAAATCGAGGAGTTGGTAGGGTTGGTATCCCAAAGCGGATTGAACCTAGAAAACTTCATTTTGGTATCCAAAAATCCTTTTGGATCCAATGGGTTAGACAACAAATTTGAAATACGAAATAAAAATTATTGTAACCCATAAATTAATATAATCAAAATCAATTTTATAAACACATGCCTTGGTACCCATAACATGATCATAAACTCATGGTACCAAGCATTGAAGGGTTAACGGAACTAACCCTTCGGAAAGCAAGTCCAAGAGGAACTTGACTTCCCAACATAATCATCATTCAAAATAACATCATTAATATATGATTTCATATAAACATTCATATCATCATTGCTAGTGTTCTTGGGACCCCAAATAGTGTACATTTTGGGAATCCTCAACCTAGTGGTTGCATGCACAAAAGTTTGATTTCTATGTGGTGCATGTGGCCTAGGAGCATGGGATCTAGCAATAGTATGATGATGTGTGTATGCATGAGGATGATTATGAGAGTAGGCATGCACATGTGGATAAGATGTTTGAACATAAGCCTTAGGATGTGCATGAGCATGATTACGTGCATATGGGTGTCTCATATGAGTGTTTGCACGTGCTCGTGGGTACGGAGCATAAAAATCATCATTAATATGAACCGGTGGAGTAGGATGTGTGTTCCTACGTGGCATAGCATGTGAGTACAAAAATGCATGACCCCTCTTTGGAGGTCCACCCAAAGTGGGTTTCTTTCCAATCGGGGGTGTGTACGAAGTGGAAGCACTATTGGTAGGAGAACTACCAATGGGGTGTTTGTTCCCACTCGTTGAGGCGTCGGAAGTAGGCCTAACAAAGGTTATAGACGATTTGGATGAGTCTCCCATCTTATACCCCAAGCCAATGTGGTGTTTGGCCGGAAGTAAGTCATTTAGGATATAATCCAAATTGCCCTTACCTTTATTGAAATCATTGATACAGCCTAACGTGCACTCATACTTCTCTTTGAGAGAATGCATCGAAGCATCCAAAGTGGATACTTGCGATGTGAGTGTATAAACACGAGATTTGAGATTCTTATTCTCAATACTCAAGGTTGAGTTTTGAGAAGTCAAATCCGACATCTTGTGTTCATCCGATTTCTCAAAATGAACATGCTCAAGTTGAGATTTGAGGTTCTTCACCTCATTTCTCAACAAGCCATTATGAGTAAGCAAACTTGCTTTCTCATTGACGAGTGTCTCAACAATGGTGTCATTGTTGGTGATGGTAGTCTTAGGAGAGGTTTGGAGGCTAACAAGTTCATCTTTGGTCTTATTATATCTATCTATTAATTTAGTAAATTTAGACCAAATTTCTTGGTTAGCTAACCTCATTTCTTCCATAGTAGGCTCTCCACCTTCATCCTCGCTACCATCCTCGCTTTCATCCTCGCTATCATCGAAGGAGGACTTTTGACCTTTTGCCTCATCATTAGCCATGAAGCAAATTTTTGCTTTCTCCACTATTCCATCATCCGACTCTCCACTTGAAGAATCCTCTTCGGAGTCGGTGAATGTGCCAACAAGCCCTTTCTTGTGCTTTCTCGACTTGTCGTACTTAGATGCCTTCCCCTTCTCCTTGTGTTTGTAGAGTGGACAATCCGGTTTGATGTGTCCTGGCTTGTTGCATTTATAACACACGGGAGTAGAGGCATTAGTCGAACTAACTTTAGATTTATTCAAAGATTTACCTATTCGGAGGAATCGATTGAACTTCCTTGCCATACGGGCAATGGATTCCATGTCCAATTCGTTTTCCGATTCTTCATCATCGGTAGATGGAGCGGCCTTGAATGCAATCACCTTTTTCTTTGGCTCGTCTTGCTTCAAGTACGCCTTCATCTTTTCCCTCATCCGGATCTTACTATCCTTGCATACCTCATAAGACAACAAGGTACCCATTAGTTGTACGACGGTATATTTATTCATGTCATTACCTTCCTCGATGGCGAAGGTACGCTTTTCCCAACATGATGGAAGACCGTCGATAATCTTTGAGCATTTCTCCTTTTGGGTGTAGGTTTTCCCAAGAGCTTCCAAGTCGTTGGATATATCTATGAAGCGAGCATAGTATTCCTTTATGGTTTCACACTGCTCCATATGAAACAACTCAAATTCTTTGTAAGCAACGACGAGTTTAGAGTCTTTTACCGTACTCGATCCTTCGTGCAAAATGAGGAGTTGGTTCCATATTTGATATGCACTCTTACATGTGCATATCTTGTTGAAGTCCTCGGGCTCCAACGCACAATTCAAGGCATTCATTGCCTTGGCATTGGCTACTTCCGCAGCGACCTCCGCGGGAGTCCACTTCGCGAAATCTTCTTCGGAAGGCTCAACATACTCCGTCATGGTGGCTCTCCATAGTGAAGCGCTCCGGAGGAAAATTTGCATCCGGCATTTCCAGTACCTGTAGTTGGTACCGTTGAAGTGTGGAGGCCTGACGGAGGATATTCCTTCCATAACTGAAGAAGCTCCATCGCGATTCTTGAAGACGTTGTAGTCGTTGTTCGTCATAGCTCTCAACTTTGGCTATGTGTAGCTTTGAACTTGGCTCTGATACCAATTATTGTGCCATGTATATCTACTGCACATGTACTAGAGGGGGGGTGAATAGTACTTTTAAATAATAGGGAGAGTTATTCCTAATTATCGTGCAATTAACAAACAACAATGCGGAATAACAACGATCAACAAGAATAAATGCAAACGCAAACAAATGGTTTAATGGGTTCTGATCCACCCAAGTCTCCCCGACTTGTTCCCGGTGATCCTACGTCCCAACCACCCGGATCCCCTCCAGATACTTGAGTTAGAAACCCTAACTCAAGATTTCCACTATGAAATACTTGTGAAACCCTTCACAAGTCAAATCATACACAAATGAAGATTGTGACTCCCACAACCCGGGATCACAAACAAACTCTCACAACCGAGAGTAAATCACTTACAATAACAAAGTAAATTGAAATGAAATGCTTACCAACAAAATACCTATGCCTTGAGTATTCTTACCAAATTAGGGCAAGGGAGATTTTGATGGAGGAAGATGGCACCAAACCCTAGCTTCAAGAAGATGACCAGTGCAACGACCCGGTCCCCGGGATACCGGATAAGTACGAATCCGTATCAGGTATTCCCGAAGAGGCGAGTGTTACGTAGAAAGAAAGAAAAGAAGAGAGTAGGAAGAACACTGCAGGTACTACGCACGTGCTGGGAAGTACAAGTAAAACTCCGTCACAGATAAAAACACTGAGAAAATAACAAAAGTACAATATTCCATTTTATTGATACATGGATACATCTTATACAAACACCAACATCTTCATATTCACAACTCTAAGTACAAAGGTCCACCCGAAAAGAAACACCAAAAAGTACAAGTCTCTCATCATACCCCTCACCACCCAATACTACAACTGATCACCAACTCCGAAGCTCCAGCCGCTATCTCCAACCTCCAACTCACATGACCTGAAAGTCAACGGGGACACGTCAACGCGTGACCCAGTAGAAACTCCTAACACTCTAGCAGAACCCAGTTTTAGAACTAGTCTGTCTATCTAGGGAGGGTAGTCTAACAAGTAAGGTTCATGGTGCGTAAAAGTAATCACATTCTAACATGCGAACCTAGTTATGAGAACGTGCAAAAACATGCATATGAAACCATATTATGAAATGCAGCTATTGAAAGGAAGCGTAAGAACATGTTGCCATGTGACAATAGCATTAAAGTACACAAAAATAAGGAGACATGAGATAACAACATTTATAAATTAAAGACAACTACTATAAGTTGTTGATTCACATATTTGGAACCCGTGTATACCGTAGAACGCTAAGGAGGCGGACTTCACCCAGGGTGGGTGAAAAAGTGGTACCACAACCAGCGACACGAGCACTGGATGGGCCTCTCGTAACTCTCCGTACCCGAACGGAACAAGGTATGGGAGTGAGATAAACTCGGTTTTTCTGTCGGACAAACGGAGCAAACCATCAATTACCGTCATGATGCATCACGAGTACACCAGCGGCCTCTCCAACCCTTTCAACTCGCCCTTCTGGGAGTGATACAGCGGGTGAGAATTCATATCATATGTCCGCTCCTTAACTCCTAAAGTTTACCCGTTTTCCCCCAAACCCGTGTCACCCTCCTTTAGGAGGACTGATACATTTCTCATTCTCACTCTCAGTTTTCAAGATATTACTTCGTTTGTCAACGAATCATCTAGCGGACTTGAATACCGCTTTAACCAACTTTTAACAATATCATCATCATCTAACAATATCATCATCATCATCATCATCATCATCTCAATTAAAGAATTGCATGGAATATCATCACAAACTCATCGTTATGAACATACTAATGTGAAAGCATAAACAAATTGAACTTAAATATTATTGACATAACGAATATTTCATGAACCATCTTCATAACTACATGTATCAAGAGCATGTCATTGAGAACATGATTAGCACAAACAAACTTAACTTCGAACAAAACTACACCATGATAAATAATAAGCAAAATTAGCATATGAATCTGTCAAAACCGTTACAGCAGAAAGAATATCACTTTTAGCCTATCTACAGTCAGAATTGGTGTCTGGTCCCTTCACGAAAGTTGTAGATATGGGTGTTTTCCTTTCACTGACCAAATTTCATAAGCTCAGTTGACATATGTGATTTATGGTGGATTTTCTCCTAACATGTATAATTTCAGCATTCTGAACCAGAAACTAAGTTCAGTTCAAGTCCATTTTTCTACAAGTTACAGACAGAATTAAAATCTAAAAAAATTATGGGTTGAATATCTTGAAGGCAGCTTTCCAATGGAATCAAGATCATAATATTTTATAAAGTGTGCATGGATTTTTACTCGTTTTACTGAAAGGTGTCAAAACTGTCTAAAAACAGACCAGTTTTAGAAACTGAGTTTTTACCCTAGCTTTCAGTCCGAATTTGCAAAACTTGTAAACGTGAAAGTTATTAAGGACTACAATATGAATAACATATATGTTTTCATATTTTTCTTTCATCTACGTTGGGAGATATTCTCAGTTTAACAGAGAATAAAAATACTGGAATTTCAGAACAGTTTTGATTGAAACACCAGTTTGCAAATCCAAATTTTTATAAAATCATACGGCTAGAATTTGGAAAAATGATCTAAATAAAAGTTGTTCATAATAATGAGATACCCAACATATAAAATTTCCAAAGCATTCCCATTAACCAATTAACCCCAGCACTTAGTCAAAGTTTCAGTTTTTCTAGATCAAATTTCAGCATGAAGAACAAAGGTGTTTCATGAAAGTTAATTCAATTCTCCTTGTCCTAAAACTAAATTCTACCTATGTGAAAGGAATTTCTACCTTGCAAAAGTCCTCCAAAATATTTCTTTGGCCCTTCTTAGTCCTTGATGGAGAGCCACATATCCTCCTTCTCCAAGCTCCAATTGATCTCCAAAAAGTAGGGTTTTGGGGCTAATTTGGACTAATTTTAGATGTTGGAATGATGAGGGGTCATTGGTGGTGGAAGAGGAGGAGTAATTGATGGTGATGGAGGAGGAAGGGGTGGTGCAAGAGGGGAGAAAGGGGAGGATGAATTTTGACCAGAATTTTGGGGGGTGAGGGAGAGAAAAATGAGGGTTTTTTTTGAATTTTTTTGTATTTTGTTTTCCATGCCTAGTTTTTAGGAATCCCTAAAATCCTCTCCACCATCCATTTAGTCAAGATTTTTTCCATGTGTTCTCTAATTAACTAACAATATGACACATAATATGATGTGTTGTCATGGTAAGAAAAATGTGTATTTTGTATTTTAAGAAACTAAAAATACATGAAGAAATACTTCATACACTCCAAATACATGTATTTCTCCAAATACTCTCATATACTAAATTCAAGTAATGAGTTTAAAATATTTTAAAATAAATTCCTACACCAAAATAATTAAAGAAAAATACGGGCATTCTCCCCAAAAATCATACGCACTTATCTACGCCCAAAAATACCTACATATATATGTATATATGGATACGGGGTATTACATTCTACCCACCTTAAAAACAAAGTCCGCCCTCGGACTTTTCATGGTAAGGGTCTGACCTGAGATTAATTGTAGAAGGGTCTCCCTACCCACGACATACAAACAGCGCTATATGTATATACAATACACTCATGTATACATGCAATATATCGTAGATTATACACATATATATGGACATTCTTATCCAAGAATATAGGTATACACACAGACAAATCATCACAACACCTACATAGTACTATACATTCCATATTCATCCATGTACTCACAAATATATCTATATTGCATGAGAACACTCACATATATATACAGACTAATATGTACACACATGCTAGTACACCTATACACATGGACACATGTATCAATGTCGTACATAGCAATAAGTAGAAATGTGTATAGATACACCCAATGCATTCATATACACACCAATATTTATACCCTTATTATACCCACTATATATACACTCACATATAGATACACACAAATACATGTCCAAAGACATATGCTATATCATGGATACATATGGATATATCTAAATACATACACCTTTATATGTAATCACACACTCCTTGTATTTGTATATCTACATACATGCATGTTCACATGATATTTAAACACACCCTACTCATAAGTCACAAAGCTAGCATACTTACACATACACATACCTATGGGTATACCTAGATACATCAGAGTATAATTCAAGTATACATCCATATGTATTCATATCCAATATTTACTCACATAAGTCTAATTTATCCACCTATTCACGGTACAAATATACTTACATACAAGCCGTCCGCATAACATATATTCAATGCAGTATATATATACACACAACACTATGTATAAATAATAGCATAAGAATCTTATCAATACAGTATATGTATCTATATACACACACACTTGTACAAACAAGACATGTCCATATATAATTCTCATTCACTTGTTACACTCACATATCATCACATAATATATAAGTACACACCAATATTGTATAACTTGGCATACCTACTTATGCATATCTATACACACCATTTAGTACGCCAATATATTTCACACACTACTTATGATAAGCCTCCAATAGTATCTATACTCATATATACATATCTCATTATATCAATTTACACCACCACATTCCTAGTATGCATACACACACACATCATCATATAGATTCTCATATAACAATACCAATACACACAGATATTCACATAATGATATATCTATCCAACATCGGTGTAAGCGTATCCGCTTACAGTCAGACAGGCAACCATATACATATTTCATATATGTATCAAACACACAACTCTAGTACACCTAGGGCATGCCCATCCGCACATGGATTTACACAATCATCATGTACATATACACCACATATTACCAATACATACGGTATACCATATCTATACATCGCCTAGAGCTCAATCAACTATATATGTCCATGATACACACTTCTTATAGGTTACCATATGTTAATCATATATACGTATGCACCTCTATACTCAGACATACAATCATGTACGTCTCCTAGTATCCATTCAACATTCACAGATGTATCATTGCACAAGATTTAGCATATCAATATCAATACACATAGATAACCATACAAAATTATATTCATCTATATACAGGTGTAAGCGTGCCAGCTTACAACCATATATATAACTATATACATATCACGTATATCACCACGTATGCATATACAACATAATAGACAACCATAATATACTCACATTTCGAGAGTATGCCAGCTCATACATGAGTGGGACACATGGATCCCTGGATCCACACATACATGGGTGTATACACTACACTTTATATATATACACACACACTTACGACATACATCTCAACCAATACAATCACTCTATTGCACCTACCTCTTAAAGTGCAACCACTTACGAACACATGTACTTATAATTTCACATATCAACATATAGCCACACCAGTAGCTAAGGTAGTAGCATATACATATAATCATTCCATGTATACCATCATACACTCTATACATTCAAATATACTTCCAGTTAGACTTACCAACAAACATCCATATACTAACACATATACCATAAATTTATTTACACGCCATTACATATTCACACAGATACTCCGCATATCTATACACTTTTCCATTAGACACCCATATACAAATATATCTTCTAACCTCACATAAATGCATCATACTTTAGTATCTATACATACAGCTCTATATACATCCATATAGTCATACATATACACCTCCAAATATAATCGAAGTATAGATTACCATATAGATAATACATAACACTCTATTGCACAGATAATATGTCTTACACATAATTTCACTCATCAAATAATACATTCACCTCAATCCATACAAACAACAGTACTATACACACACCTATACTATGAATTACAAGAATACACATAAGTAGTTATACACGTATCTATAGTGTATCTTATTTACAGATATAGCTATAGACACATATCTATAAAATTACACGCAAAGACATTACAATACTTTTATATCCATGCAAACACATACCCACCCGTACATATATGTATATATACAAACAACTACTCATGCGTAAACTCAGGGAGCTCTTTACATTGGGTTCCTAATACCAGGGTTTTACCCTAAGGTTGATCACCTACCCACCTTAGGATACATCTACCCCTATGGAGCATTACCCGTACTATCCTTATGCACGCCGCAGTGCGGAGACCTGCATGGGCCACCACCTGCAACGACACGGTCCCCGGGATACCGGATAAGTACAAATCCGTATCAGGTATTCCCGAAGAGGCGAGTGTTACGTAGAAAGAAAGAAAAGAAGAGAGTAGGAAGAACACTGCAGGTACTACGCACGTGCTGGGAAGTACAAGTAAAACTCCGTCACAGATAAAAACACTGAGAAAATAACAAAAGTACAATATTCCATTTTATTGATACATGGATACATCTTATACATACACCAAAATCTTCATATTCACAACTCTAAGTACAAAGGTCCACCCAAAAAGAAACACCAAAAAGTACAAGTCTCTCATCATACCCCTCACCACCCAATACTACAACTGATCACCAACTCCGAAGCTCCAGCCGCTATCTCCAACCTCCAACTCACATGACCTGAAAGTCAACGGGGACACGTCAACGCGTGACCCAGTAGAAACTCCTAACACTCTAGCAGAAACCAGTTTTAGAACTAGTATGTCTATCTAGGGAGGGTAGTCTAACAAGTAAGGTTCATGGTGCGTAAAAGTAATCACATTCCAACATGCGAACCTAGTTATGAGAACGTGCAAAAACATGCATATGAAACCATATTATGAAATGCAGCTATTGAAAGGAAGCGTAAGAACATGTTACCATGGGACAATAGCATTAAAGTACACAAAAATAAGGAGACATGAGATAACAACATTTAAAAATTAAAGACAACTACTATAAGTTGTTGATTCACATATTTGAAACCCGTGTATACCGTAGAATGCTAAGGAGGCGGACTTCACCCAGGGTGGGTTAAAAAGTGGAACCACAACCAGTGACACAAGCACTGGATGGGCCTCTCGTAACTCTCCGACCCGAACGGAACAAGGTATGGGAGTGAGACAAACTCGGTTTTTCTATCGGACAAACGGAGCAAACCATCAATTACCGTTATGATGCATCACGAGTACACCAGCGGCCTCTCCAACCCTTTCAACTCGCCCTTCTGGGAGTGATACAGCGGGTTAGAATTTATATCATATGTCCGCTCATTAACTCCTAAAGTTTACCCGTTTCCCGCAAACCCGTGTCACCCTCCTTTAGGAGGACTGATACATTCCTCATTCTCACTCTCAGTTTTCAAGATATTACTTCGTTTGTCAACGAATCATCTAGCGGACTTGAATACCTCTTTAACCAACTTTTAACAATAGCATCATCATCATCATCATCATCATCATCTCAATTAAAGAATTGCATGGAATATCATCACAAACTCATCGTTATGAACATACTAATGTGAAAGCATAAACAAATTGAACTTAAATATTATTGACATAACGAATATTTCATGAACCATCTGCATAACTACATGTATCAAGAGCATGTCATTGAGAACATGATTAGCACAAACAAACTTAACTTCGAACAAAACTACACCATGATAAATACTAAGCAAAATTAGCATATGAATCTGTCAAAACCGTTACAGCAGAAAAATATCACTTTTAGCCTATCTACAGTCAGAATTGGTGTCTGGTCCCTTCACGAAAGTTATAGATATGGGTGTTTTCCTTTCACTGACCAATTTTCATAAGCTCAGTTGACATATGTGATTTATGGTGGATTTTCTCCTAACAGGTATAATTTTAGCATTCTGAACCAGAAACTAAGGGCCTGTTCTTTTGCGCGGAATAGGGGCGGGAATAAGAATAATGGCACTGTTCATGCACTATTCACCCTATTCCAAGGTTGTATTCCAAGCGGTTGTTCTTTTGGGCGTGGAATAGAATCCTACGTGGCTATTCCAATTTGGTAATGATGAGCACTTTTGTATTCCAAGCTTTTTGCTTGGAATACAATGGAATCCTTAGGAATGGTGGGGCCCACTCTCTCATCTCTCTCTATCTCTCCCCTCCAACTCATCCCCTTTCCACTTTTTCATTCCAACTCCACAATCCCAAAAGAACACAAGAATAGAATGTGGACCCCACTTTCTATTCCAAACCCCACTTTCCATACTCTATTCCACCCAAAAGAACACAAAACTCCATTTTCTCTCTCCTTGGAATACAAACTTTCCCTTATTCCATTTTTCCTATTCCAGCAAAAGAACAGGCCCTAAGTTCAGTTCAAGTCCATTTTTCTACAAGTTACAGACAGAATTAAAATCTAAAAAAATTATGAGTTGAATATCTTGAAGGTAGCTTTCCAACGGAATCAAGATCATAATATTTTATAAAGTGTGCATGGAGTTTTACTCGTTTTACTGAAAGGTGTCAAAACTGTCTAAAAACAGACCGGTTTTAGAAACTGAGTTTTTACCCTAGCTTTCAGTCCGAATTTTGCAAAACTTGTAAACATGAAAGTTATTAAGGACTACAATATGAATAACATATATATTTTTCATATTTTTTTTCATCTGCGTTGGGAGATATTCTCAGTTTAACAGAGAATAAAAATACTGGAATTTCAGAACAGTTTTGATTGAAACACCAGTTTGCATATCAAAATTTTTATAAAATCATACGGCTAGAATTTGGAAAAATGATCTATATAAAAGTTGTTCATAACAATGAGATACCCAACATATAAAATTTCCAAAGCATTCCCATTAGCCAATTAACCCCAGCACTTAGTCAAAGTTTCAGTTTTTCTAGATCAAATTTCAGCATGAAGAACAAAGGTGTTTCATGAAAGTTAATTCAATTCTCCTTGTCCTAAAACTAAATTCTACCTATGTGAAAGGAATTTCTACCTTGCAAAAGTCCTCCAAAATATTTCTTTGGCCCTTCTTAGTCCTTGATGGAGAGCCACATATCCTCCTTCTCCAAGCTCCAATTGATCTCCAAAAAGTAGGGTTTTGGGGCTAATTTGGACTAATTTTAGATGTTGGAATGATGAGGGGTCATTGGTGGTGGAAGGGGATGAGTAATTGGTGGTGATGGAGGAGGAAGGGGTGGTGCAAGAGGGGAGAAAGGGGAGGATGAATTTTGACCAGAATTTTGGGGGGTGAGGGAGAGAAAAATGAGGGTTTTCTTGAATTTTTTTGTATTTTGTTTTCCATGCCTAGTTTTTAGGAATCCCTAAAATCCTCTCCACCATCCATTTAGTCAAGATTTTTGCCATGTGTTCTTTAATTAACTAACAATATGGCACATAATATGATGTGTTGTCATGGTAAGAAAAATGTGTATTTTGTATTTTAAGAAATTAAAAATACATGAAGAAATACTTCATACACTCCAAATACATGTATTTCTCCAAATACTCTCATATACTAAATTCAAGTAATGAGTTTAAAATATTTTAACATAAATTCCTACACCAAAATAATTAAAGAAAAATACGGGCATACTCCCCAAAAATCATACGCACTTATCTACGCCCAAAAATACCTACATATATACGTATATAGGGATACGGGGTATTACAACCAGCAATGGAAGCCTAGGGTGGAGATGGTGACCTAGAATCAAGCTTCTAGCTTGAATGGCTCACAATGGAGAGAACATCTCTTTAGGATTTAGGGCTCAAAAACTTGAGGGAGAGATTCTTTTGAGAAGAGAGAGCTTGGAAATAGAGTTGATTGCTCTTCTCTTTTGATCTGAAAATATCTCTAATATATTGCTTAACCCCTTCAAGAAATGAATCAGGATTCTATTTAAAGGGGCAAGGAAAAACGAGTTCAAAAAGATCCCAATGGCTCTTTTCTGAAGCTGGTTAGTCGGTCAAAGAAGGATGCCCGACCGACTAGATCACAATGTAGTCGGTCGGTCAATGAGCATGGACCGACTAACGAGTTGACAGCCAAGATAGAAAAGTTCACGGTCAATATGAACTAGTCGGTCTAAGAAGACTTGCCGACCGACTAGTTAGACAACTAGTCGGTCGGTCAGTGTTCTTTGACCGACTAAGAGATGAAACACAAAGGCTGGAAGCAAGTTTAACTAGTCGGTCTAAGAACAATGTCTAACCGACTAGTTTCTCAACTAGGCGGTCGACATATGTGCTTTGACCGACTAAGTGTAAACAGTGGCTCAGGCTGAAATTGGGAGAAGAAAACTAGTCGGTCCGAGAAGGATTTTTAACCGACTAGATCGTCATCTAGTAGGTCTGTGAGCCTTCTTGGACCGACTAACTGTAAACAGTAGATAGCCAATATTGAGCAAGGGCATCTAGTCGGTTCATGAAGGATTACCGACCGACTAGATCATCATCTAGTCGGTTGGTTCTCCTACTTGAACCAACTAAGATGCACCGGAAGCCGAGGAAAGAAGCGCGAAGCTTCGGAAAAGTTCCTATGGGCTTCTAAGATAATCCTAGCTCTAAGATATGAGCGAAATGAAGATTATAATGTAAGTCCTACTCAAGGCTTAACATTCTAAGTAAAGAAGCTAGAAGACTATAAATAAACCTTGACGATCCGTCTTCATAAGCTTCAATCTTCATTATTGACTTCAATAAAGGTCCTTGAACTTAAACGAAGCTTCAGGCACACGATCACGCGTATTGAGAAGTCTTAAGACGTCGCTTGAGATGAACGTATTCTTTTGGCGACGATCTCCATAACTGCGCTCACAAATAGTTAGTACACGATATTTATGTTTGTAGGATCCTGTCAAAACAATGTTAGGATCGATAAATGAAGTTGAGACTTACGCTTACGTACGCGGCATGGTAGTCTCGGAACTTCGCCCTCGGATTCGCCACAACGGTCGATACTTCGTCACGGAGGATCGAAGCAGAGTTTCACCGCCTAAATCTCTAACTAGTAGAGGATTTTCATGGAAGGGAGAAGAAGAACATAAGGATGCCTTATGCAAACTTATGGCATGGAAAAAGTGTGAATGAATGCCTTACCCTTGGGTCTTATTTATAGGCTTTAGGGGTGGTTATTGTAGGAAATAACCAATTATAAGCTTATTAGCCTATATTAACACATTCATTTATCTTCTTCTTTATCCACTTATCAAGTGCCATTTTGCACTTATAAAGTGGCTCTTCCACTTATCGAGTGGCTTTTTCCACTTATCGAGTGGTCCTTTTCACACGAGAAAAGGTTCCCTTCGTGCACGCCTTCGTGCACGCGACATCTGAGGTCCGTACACCCTCATACATCCCCTCATGGGTGTATTTATGTCGCCCATATCCAACATCTCCCACTCACACTTGAGGGGATTGTAAGGAAACTTATTTTCCTCTAACTCTTCTGTTTATCATACCGAGAAATAGGCCATGTGACCGTCATGCGCATAGAGTCCGCTGTTGTGCACTTGTTAGAGATACACAACACTCCTCGAGGTGCAAAGTTGAGTAGATCAACGCATACTTTATCCTAGATTATTTCTTCACATTTCTTATACTTTATATTCAACAATTGAATCCCATCTGGATTGCAATTGGCTGGCCAGCTTTGAATCTTTAAAGTCCAAATGTGAATGCGAAATTAATCTTCCTCTTCTTGTGATCCTTTCGATCTTGACTTGACTTGCTTTTATAACATGCCCCGTCGGACCGAATTAACCATAGTCCATAAGTAACATGCTAAGATAGCAATCACCCAATCAAATCTTAAGGAACCAATTAGAGTCCATAAGGGTAACGAGTTAAGACCCATGTGGTCTTTGGGTCTCACATAATAGTAAACTTATTTACTATTCTAACCCAATGGTCAAAAATGCATACGTAGTATGAATACGTATTACAACATCGCTCCTTTCCCAGGGAGTGTATGTCTCAATGATGTTGTAAGGATGATGATCAGACACCACAATGTCTGACTTTGAGTCCCTTTTTCTACTCAGATAATCCTTTGGACTCACATCCCGCATTTAGACAGATAGGATTTCAAAATCCTCTTAGATCTTCTGTAAGCATCCATATGATGCAGATCTTTCATACGACCATTTTGTTTAAGTCATGACTCTAAATCATCCGTCTGATGATTTTGACTTTAAACAGGTCTCATCTCTATTCTATCCGTCTGATATAATAAGGCGGTTGCTCATGTGAGAGAGCCAACCTCAATCTGTCCGACATACTAGAAAGTATAACTGAGATTTCAAAAATGTACACAAACATTTCTCAAGAAATTCATATGCAATGTTTGAAAAAGAACTTATTCTTTTATTAAATTTGATAATTTCAGACATGGGAATTTATATTGGTACAACTCAGCTCTTACGCAATCCTTGAGATGATAAGTGTTTATAAAACACATCTCTGGGGATCGCCTTCGTAAGCGGATCCGTTATCATCTCATGCATAGATATGTACCTTATGTCTACCTTCTTGGTCTTATCATAGTCTTTTGCAAGTCTGCAGTTCCTTTAAGATACTGCATTATCCTCTTAACCGCTTTCCAGTGTTCTTGCCCTGGGTTGGGTTGGTAACGACTTACCATTCCAACGGCAAAACATATGTCCGGTCTTGTACGCATCATAGCGTACATAAGACTACCAACTGCACTGGAATATGGAACTTTTTCCATAATTTCCTTTTCCTTTTGGTTCTTAGGACATGATTTCAGACATAAATTATCGCTTTTGCTTATAGGAGTATCAATGGACTTGCAGTCCTGCATATTAAATCGTTCTAGAATCTTCTTTATATAAGTCTCCTGTGAAAGAGAAAGAAGTTTCTTCGAACAATTCCTTGAAATCTGAACTCCAAGGATATATGCGGCTTCTCCCATGTCTTTCATCTCAAAAACTGATGAAAGCCAAGCCTTGATATCCATCACAAAGCCCTTGTCATTTCCGGCTATTAAAATGTCATCTACATATAGAGACATGATAACATACTTGCTTTTAATCCTCTTGATATATACTCATTTATCTTCATTAAGCATGGTAAAACCATTTGATAAGACAACTTCTTGAAATCGTATATACCATTGCCTCGAGGATTGTTTAAGACCATATATGGATTTAAGAAGTTTACAAACCTTATGTTCGTTTCCTTCTTTTACAAAACCTGTTGGTTGTTCCATATAGATCTCCTCGTCCAATTCTCCATTGAGAAAGGCAGTCTTTACATCCATTTGATGTAATTCGAGGTCTAAGCAAGCTACCATTGCCAGAATCAGGCGAATCAAGGTAAAACGCACAACAGGTGAGAAGGTCTCTTCGTTGTCTATCCCTTCCTGTTGCGTAAAACCTTTCGCGACAAGGCGAGCTTTATATCTATCAATAGAGCCATCAGCCTTATGCTTGATCTTGAGAACCCATTTGTTCCCAATAGCTCTACGTCCTCTGGGTAAGTCAACTAAGTCCCAGACTTGGTTAACTTTCATGGATTCTAACTCCTCTTGCATCGCTTCCATCCATTTGTCTTTAGCAGGGCAAGATACGGCCTGTTTGAAAGTAGCAGGCTCGTCATCTTCTTGCAGTAAGGTCATAAAGGTTTGCGGAAATTCATCCTCATATCTTAGAGGAGCCAACCTTGTACGACTACTACGTCGTATTTGAGATTCTTCAAGTCCTTGTTGACTCGAATTTAGATCAATTCTAATATCACTCCCACTTGGAATGTCGTTAGAATTGCTCCCACTTGGATCATTATTCCCGTATGGAATAGGATAATCGTCATTCGTATAATCCATTGGTGAAGGTTGAAACGTATTTTCGTTTTCACCAAGAATTCTCCCACTCGAATGAGGTAATCCTTCTTGATCATAAATCTCAAATAGAGATAAGTCCTGACTTATCTCGCCCTGTCTTGGAAACTCGTTTTCCAAGAAAGTGACATCCCTCGACTCAAACTCAATTAGCCCACCATTGTCTTCCTGACTAACAAAAACATAACCTTTGGAGTTTTCTGCGTATCGTATAAAGATACATTTCCTTCCCCTTGGCCCAAGTTTGCCATACTTATGGGATGAAATATGTGCGTAGGATGCACAACCCCAAGGTTTCAAAATGTTTAAGTCAGGAGACCTTTGGTTCCACAACTCATAAGGAGTGGAGCTAACCGAGTTCGAGGGTACGCGGTTTAAAATGAAAGCGGCCGTCAATAATGCATCACCCCAAAAGGTGATTGGCAAGTTAGCTTGCGCCATCATTGAACGGACCATTTCCATTAAAGTCCTATTTCTCCTTTCTGCAACACCGTTTTGTTGAGGAGTATAAGGCATAGTTACCTGATGTACTATGCCTTTTTCATCACAAAGTTCCTTAAAACTTGTTGATTGATATTCACCGTCCCTATGGTTCGTAAGACCTTAATCTTGCGATCTAATTGATTCTCCACTAAACTCATATAGTTTTTAAAGCAAGCCAATGCTTCACTTTTGTGGGATATTAAATAGATATGTCCGAATCGGGTGAAATCATCAATAAAAGTGATGAAATAGGACTTCCCGCGTCTTGTCTTGACATTCATCGGACCACATATGTCCGAATGGATAAGCTGTAATGGAACCTCGGCCTTTGTGCCGGTTCCAAACAGCTTGCGACAAGATTTCCCCACTAGGCAATGTTCGCAGGTCGACATTTCAACCTTTGAAACATTGGATAGAAGGCCACGTTTGGCAAGTCTATCCATACGCGTTGGTCCAATATGACCAAGCCTTACGTGCCAACAAATCACATCAGACTCATAAGTCTTAGAATTTGTAATAAGGAAATTTTCATTACACGAGGAATCATACATTGTACTTATTACAATAAATCCTTTAAATACAAACCCAGTACCAATAAAGGAATTATTACAAAACAAGTCCACTTTACAATTTTGAAAGAACCAGCTATAACCAAGACCCATCAACACGACCACAGATATAATATTCCTTTGAATATCTGGAGCGAAGAGGACATCATGAAGTAGGAGAGTGCGGCCGTTGTCCAAGACTAGCTTGCAAGTCCCAACGCCTTTCACTTCAACACGTGTGTTGTTTCCTACATAGATCCACTTCGTTCCTTGGGGTATCCGGTGATACTCCACGAAGGACCGTCTGTCCCTTACTATGTGGTCGGTGGCACATGAATCAATTATCCAAAATAGATTAGATTCCACAAGAAATATTAAACTAGAAACACATATGTAACTAGTATTACAAGTTACCTCGTCACTTCCACTCGTACACGAACGAGCATAGTGACCGAGCTTGTTGCACTTGAAGCACTTGATCCTCTTCAAGTCTTTCTTCTTGTGCCATTTCTTGTGCCCACCCTTATGTTTGGGTTTCTTGGTAGACTCAGGTTGCTTATTACGTTCATTAGTGAACTTTGAACGATCTTTCTGTTTCTTTCTCCCGTGTGAGGAACTAGCAACCATGTGCACTTCTGAACTTGGCTTGGTAGCCGCAAGCCGCTCTTCCTCTAATTCGAGGTGCTTAGAAACATCGCTGAAAGTCTTGATGCTCTCATTGTGAGTGAGATGCATCTTCATTTGGTCCCACCCATTTGGTAGGGAACGTATGACTGCTTGGATTTGTTTCTCATCAGTGAGCACATGACCTGCGTCCTTTAACTCCGAGATAAGATTCGCCATATGTCGCAGATGTTTCCCCATGGAATGATCTGGACGTTTCTTATATGAATCGAACCTTATAGTTAAGGCGTGAAGTTTGGACACCGATGTGCCACCAAACTTCTCTTCTAGCTTGGACCATATGTCCATGGCTAGGTCATGTTCTCGGAAGATGCGCATTATGTCATCAGCCATACTGCTTAATAATGTAATGCGTGCTATCTTGTTCTTCCGAGACCAATCATCAAAAGCTTCCTTGTCTCGTCTGTGTTGTGCCGTAGTGCCCAACTCGGGTTCAATCATTACGTTCTTTAGAGTTTCGAGCACTTCTTGCTCCTCTAAAACGTAGTGTATCTTGATGGACCAAAGTTTGTAATTATCGCCGTTGAGTTTTTCACCTCTGTTTAACTCAGCGACGATATTCTTTGAAGCGGAAGACATTTTACTTTTAAAATGCTGCAAAAGACACAAAACCGAAGGTTTGATCAAAACATTGCATAAAAATTCTTAAAATATAACTCCCACTTGAAATGATAATAGAATATTCCATTTGGATAGTTCTAAAAATTCAAATCCCACTTGGAATTATATTATATTTGATAATTTACTTTCGAAAAATATTGAAGATGTTTTTCTAGAATCGAAAAGGTCTCTACGATTCCAATCACCATCTAGAACAACCTTCAATATTCCCCCATCACTTATCAAACAATAGTACTCTGATAGTACTAGCAGCGGAAAAACGAGTTTGAAAACGTATTTTTCAGATATAATTCCCACTTGAAATGATAATAGAATATCCCATATGGATAGTTCTAAAATCAACTCCCACTTGGAATGATATTCATAATTTGATAAGTTACTTTCGAAAAATAATGAAGATGTTACTCTAGAATCGGAAAAGTCCCTACGTTTCTAATCACCATCTAGAGCAACTTTCAATATTTCCCCATCACTTTATCAAATAATCGTACTCTTATAGTACTTCGCAGCGGAAAAGCGTTTTTGAAAACGTATTTTTCAAAACGTATGAAAACGTATTTTTCAAAAATATATTTCAACATAGTACCCTTATGATACTAGTGAAATATTCGGCAATCCCTGGCCATTGCCGGGTTTAAGCCGTTGCCGTGCCAAGGTCGGATCCCCCTTTTGGGGATTTTTCTGCAAACTATCGTCGCCGGCTCCCGTATGGATCCAGGCATTTTCCCCCTTATTGGAGAATTTTTGCCGCAGACGACTGCCGTCGGCCCCGTATGGGCTAGGCTTGTAGGGTACCGGGGCCGAAACCATTGTCAAGGCCTCTGGCTAAATTGGTCGACCAATAATCCCGAATTGGTCGACCAATACCGACCAATTAGTTATTTGGCACCCCCTTGGCCAGGGCCTCTGCCCTGGCCGGCCAGGGGCCCTGGCCCCTCGGCCAGGGCCTCTGCCCTTGCCGAGGCCGGCCAGGGCCTCTGCCCTTGCCGAGGCCGGCCAGGGCCTCTGCCCTTGCCGAGGCCGGCCAGGGCCGGCCCTGGCCTGGCCTTGGCTTCTGCCAGGCCGGCCATGGCCCAGGCAGAGGCCAGGGCCGACCAGGCCCTGGCCTGAGGCCAGGGCATTGGTCCTGGCCTCTGCCAGGGCCTGCCAGGTCCTGGCAGAGGCCAGGACGTCGGCCCTGGCCACTGCCAGGGCCGGCCAGGCCTGGCCTTAGCCACGGCCAGGGCCCCTGGCCTGGCCGGGGCCGGGGCCGGCCGGCCATGGCCCGGCCATGGCCTATTGGCCTAGGCCGGCCTTGGCCCTTTGGCCATGGCCGGTCTCCCCCCTTGCATGGGGTGGCCGCATGCACTCCTCCCCCTTGACGGGGTGGTCGTGGTGGTTTTCATCGTAGCCAACCCCCTCCGCATGGGAAGGTGGGTGCATTGCCTTCATAGCCCATTTGGCCATGGTGATCATGCACCAAAAGTCATCTTCTCCGATGTAGATTACTACCATCATCTTCTTCGATGAAGCACCCGTTCGTCGATGAAGCTCCCGTTCGTCGAGAAAGTAGTTATTCTCTAATGGTCGTGTGCCAAAAATGAAAAATAACACACTTTAAAGTTCGTAAACTACGCACTCCACATGAAGAGAGTTCACATTCCCTATGAATGGAGACTCAGCATCCATGAAGAGAGCGAGCTTGACGATATGAACGGTCGGTTCTTCCCATCACGGAGAGTTCCTACTATATCCGTAATGATAGGAGACCCTAACATGAAAAGAACAACCGATGCGTTCTCTCCGTCACGAAGCGTTCCTACCATATCCGTAATGGTAGGATACCCATTCGTGAAAACGACAACGCCTCGTTCATCGGTTCGACGTGGCGGTGGTTTTGACCGGGGCGAACCCGTATGGCTCCGATACCAATGTAGGATCCTGTCAAAACAACGTTAGGATCGATAAATGAAGTTGAGACTTACGCTTACGTACGCGGCATGGTAGTCTCGGAACTTCGCCCTCGGATTCGTCACAACGGTCGATACTTCGTCACGGAGGATCGAAGCAGAGTTTCACCGCCTAAATCTCTAACTAGAAGAGGATTTTAATGGAAGGGAGAAGAAGAACATAAGGATGCCTTATGCAAACTTATGGCATGGAAAAAGTGTGAATGAATGCCTTACCCTTGGGTCCTATTTATAGGCTTTAGGGGTGGTTATTGTAGGAAATAACCAATTATAAGCTTATTAGCCTATATTAACACATTCATTTATCTTCTTCTTTATCCACTTATCAAGTGCCATTTTGCACTTATAAAGTGGCTTTTTCCACTTATCGAGTGGATTTTTCCACTTATCGAGTGGTCCTTTTCACACGAGAAAAGGTTCCCTTCGTGCACGCCTTCGTGCACGCGACATCTGAGGTCCGTATACCCTCATACATCCCCTCATGGTTGTATTTATGTCGTCCATATCCAACAATGTTTGCTCATCATCAAAACCAAATCCGGGGAATATATACTCAACAATGGAGACCGAGATTGTCACCCTGAGGCGTGCCTTTGACACCCTCGCGACCTCGCTCACCATTTTTCAATAGTCTATGGAGCGATACCTCAATGCCATTCTCGACATTCTTAGGCATCAGCGTGCACCCATTGTCATACTTGCACCAGTCCCTCCTCCCATGCCAGACCCTGTCCCTTCTGTCCTTCCTGCACCACTCATTATGCCCCACTCTCAGGCTTCTGTAGGGCCTGTCACTTCTTCAGTTGAGTCGGTTGCACCGCAGCTGGAGACTTCTCTTGTCGACATACACGTTCTCACACCTGTCGACACTCCAGCCGTTGCACCTTTGTCTGAGCATGTTGTCTCTTTCGTTGCCTCACCGGTCGACACACCTGTCGAGCCTTCACCTTCTGTGCTTGATGTTCCTATCTCTGGTCCCCAGTAGTCGGACCTATCACTACCTCCAGAGGTGGTGCCGCTGCTTGATCTTCATACTAATTTTGCTCCCGTCACCCCTTATTCATTTTTGTGCCCATCTGTCTCTTCGGGGCCCTGTCCTTGCATAGCTTTGGGGATGACCATTTTTACACCACCGGTATATATTCCATCATTTTGCATTTGCATACATCCCACCTGCATCATGTCATCATTTGCATCATCTGCCTGCTTGTTCACCTTTTTGCATATTAGGCATTAGGTCATGCATCTGCACTTCTTTTTTAATTTGCATAGTCTCGCTTTTATTTTTTCTTTATTTACCACCCGCCCACCCTAGCCTCATTTTCCTTCTTGCCAGCATGTTCTCAGCAGTGAGGACACTGCTACATTTAGCTTGGGGATGAGCGCTATCGCTTTTATTTTCATTTTTCTCATTTTCTTCCATTTTACATCTTTTTATTTTTTATTTTTCACCACTTTTTCACCGTTTCACTTTTTTTAGCATCATATTTTCCATGTTTGGTATGCTTGCATGCTTGCTTTTATTTTATTTTCTCTGCCTTTCTTTTCCTCTTTTGCTAGATATATTCTGAATGATGATATTTCTCTTAGCCTTAGTAGCCATCACGATGCTTATTACTTTTGCCATGCTACTTAGAGTATTTTAGTGTCTTACTATTTATATGCTTGCATATATATTCTGTTGACGATCTCTCTATATGAATACATGAAAATAATTGAAACTGAATGTATGCAGTAGTATTTAGTATGCTCATGTTGGATATGCACCGAGATTCACGCATCATTAGAATATTTGAAGCATCTGCCTTGTTATCTTTTTCACTTCTTATTGCATGCCTTCTATTATTGTGTGTCTTACCGCATGACTTCATTATTCATTGAAATAAATGAAAATATCCGTGCTTGCTTATGAGTTTAGTTGGAGTATTATCTTATTGAACCATTGTGCACATCTTATGAGTGAACCGTGTGCTATTATCTCTCCTTTCACTCTTTTCTCCTTTGGTGGGGGGAGGGAGGGACTTACGACGAGGCGCCACCCCCCTTCGGGCGGGAGTTCGACTGCGGCGAGGAGCCGCCCCCCCTTCAGGGGGTTCGTCTGCGGCGACTGGGGGGGTTCGACTGCGACGAACCTCTGCCCCCTTCGGGGGGGTTCGTCTGCAACGACAGCGACCCCCCTCGCTTTAGGCGAGGGGGGATACACAAGAGGGGACGGGCAGGGGGATGTGGGCAAGAATAGGATTAAAACCCCTATTATTCTCTTATTTTTCGGATTTAAAACATTTTAAAAACATGATTTTTGGGCGATTAGTCCAGATTCCACTTCGATCTTGCGAGATCTATGGAAAATACTATCATACGTATGATAAAAACGACATTTTTAGCGAGATTTACCTCTGTATCCATCCTCCGGATATAGAGACGGTTGAACGAAGCCTACGCGAATGACAACGCTCGTTTGATGAAGCTTGACGCCATGCGCGTGGATCTCCCACCTTTCTTCTCTTTTGCAATGATCGATTTTGTGTGGAAAATTTGTTTAGAGGCTCATGCTGATAATGTGTTATGAATCAACATCTAGGAAGGAACCCACACCTCTTTATTTATAGCCTGTAGATGAGCGTATACAGATAAGATACATTAGATACGGTCTTATCTATAAGATAAGCTGTGCTCTCAACCGACTAACCAACTAGGTATAATCCCTTCACAACAAGTCCGATTAATATTTAACAAGATTTGGGTTAAATTTTGGATGAAACCAGATACTTTCTTGAAAGGCAGAAATCTCTCTCCCAAATGGCATGGATAAAACGATGGGAAAAGTTAAGTGAAACTCTTTTTTATGTAATTGAATAAATTTGGAGGACCGAATTGTAATAACCTAATTTTTGGATGCAAAATGTTTGGGAATTGCTATTAGAACAGGCCAAACTGCCGAGTTTACAGACAGCCAAAATTCTTATGTAGTGCACAGACCTAAATAACAATTTTGCTGAGTTCACAGACCAGGTTTGACAAAAATACCCATTATTAGGGTTTAAAGACTCCAGACTGAATAAGCCCGTCTCCTCAATGATCAGAATATTAGGGTCTAAAATACCAATTGCTGATCTCGCTCCTCGGTGATCTCGCTAGTGAGGCCCGTCTCCTCAATGATCTCGCTGGTGGTGACGCCACCACTACCTCTATATCCCTTCTCTCTCGGCGGCCACCACTCACTCTCGTTCCTCTTTCCCCAGCGAACCCCTAAATTCTCATCCTCTATTCTCTATCTCCCCGTCACCAGAAACCTAACGGTGTCTCACCTCTCTCCGTTGTGCCCCCTGCACGCGGTGGTGGAGTTGGCAACTCTTCCGGCCGATGAGCTCCTCGACATCTCGAATCTTGAGATATCGGAGCAGATTGTGTCTGCTCTTTCTTGCCAAGGAATCGCCGAGCTTTTCCCCATTCAGGTAAGGAACACATGTTTTCTTTTTTGTTTTGAGATACTTATTGCAGTCGTGAATTTAAGGAACTTATGTTTAAATGAACCGGTGGCTGAGACTTTGTGGGAGATGTTCGATCTAACACTAAAATTTGGAACTTAAATTTATAGACTTGTTGGACTAACCCTAGTTCTTGTTATTTTTGAGTTGCATTTATCTATTTACTATTCTGCCAATACTGGGATCTAATTGGTCTATTCGAGAATGTACTGTTGTAGGTTTTTTCGTTCATGTTGTTGTATCAACGGTTGATAATAAATCAGTATTTTGTGTATTTATACAGTAATGTATCTTTTCGTTCATGTTGTACATTTTCAGTATGCAGGACATGTAGGTGTTGAGAATTTAGTTCGAATTCGTTGCCAAAGCTAGAAGAAGGATATTACATACATAGAGAATGCAATTTTCATATGGAGGGTGTTCTATCTCCATTTATAGAAGATGATGAAAATGGAAAGGTATGAAATAAATAATATTTAATATTTTGTAAATGAAATTCATACATGTATGTTAAGTGTTGATGGTAAATGTAAATTGTACGATACCGTCTTAAGCAGTGTATGTAGCGTTGGGGCAGAGTGCAATATAGATTTTACTGCACAGTTGACTATCACAACCATATTTCAAAGTAGAGATGAACTATTACAATGGATAAAGAACACCGGTAGTGAAAATGGGCTGGTGATTGTGAAAAGGCAACGAATATGACAACTAGGGGTGGTAGACTCCCACATATGTATTTTGCGTGCGAAAGAAGTGTGATATATCGTGGCAACAATTTTAGTAGTGAGAAAAAGACGAAGAAGAAGACCGGAAGCAAGAAATGTGGTTGTTCGTTTTCTTTGAAGGCGAAGATGGTTGGCAATAAGGATGAGTGGAATGTAACAGTCTTGTGTGGGGTGCACAACCACCCACCTGCAACTTACCTCGAGGGACATTCATATGCGGGGAGATTACAGTGCTCGGAGATGGAAACATTGGTAGAATTGTGGCAAAGTCTTGTGAAGCCAAGAGAAATTTTAAGAATATTGAAGAAACGGGATAAGTATAATGTTACAACGATTAAAACAATTTACAATGCAAGACAGAAGCTAAAAGGTTGTGGAGATGGCCGGGCGATCTCAAATGCAACAACTCATGAAGGGCTTGATGGAGAAGCAGTACATTGAATTTCATACTTCTGATGCAGAGACATCATGTGTTAGGAATTTGTTTTGGGCACATCGACTTCAGTTGATATATTACGTGCATTTCCTGATATTATGATAATGGATTGCACATATAAGACAAACAGATACCGGCTTCCATTGTTAAATATTGTCGGCGTGACATCGACTGAAATGACATTCAGTATCGCATTTTGTTACTTGGAGGCTGAACGGGAAGATTGCTATACATGTGCATTAGAGCAGTTGAGATATTTGCTTGTGGGATTCACGATGCCTAGAATAATTTTGACAGATAGAGAGCAAGCTCTTATTAATACCATCACCAAAGTATTTTCCTCCACGAAGAATCAATTATGTAGATGACATATTGCAAGGAATGTAGTGGCGAATTGCAAGAAATTTATTGAAGTCAAAGAAAATTGGGATGGATTCCTATCAAGCTAGAGTTTATTGGTACTAGCACGTAAGAGGAGGAGTATGGGAAAAAACTCAGTGAATTTGAGAAAAACTTTATTGCTTACCCACAGGCTATAAGCTATGAGAAGAATTCATGGTTGCACAAGCACAAGGAGAGGTTTGTTTCGGCTTGGACCGATACAAATGTGCATTTTTGGTAATGTAACAACCAATAGAGCAGAGAGTTCGCATGCAAAACTTTAAAAGCACTTGGGATCATCGGCATGCAGTTTTGCAACATCATGGTCTATTATGCATTCTTTGCTAGAGCTGTAGCATGCAGAGATACATGCATCTTTTGAGAAATCAAAGAGATGTGTGCTGCACGACATGAAGGGCCACTTATACATGGAGCTGAATGGGTTTATGGCTATGAATGCAATGAAAAAATTATGGATCAAGCAGCACAGTATGAGATAATTGGCACCGACCCAGAATTATGTGATTATCTAGCTTGACGCATTTATGGATTGCCATGTGCACATGAGATCGAAGAATACAAAAAGGAAAACCGTCCCATTCCCTTAGCATCCATCCATTCGTATTGGAAGAAGCTAGACATTGCACCCATAAAGGAAGTGATCGAAGAGGATGTGCTGATAAAGGAGGAGTTGGATTGGGTATACAAGAAATACAAGGCCCTGGATGGTTCTAGTAAGCGGCAGATGCTAATAAAGCTGAAGGAGATATCCACCCCAATGACCACTTTTCTTATCGAGCAGAGGTTTCGAGCCAAAGGTAAAGGTAAATGTGAGGGGGAGGCCAAAATAGAAAAAGGAGGAGAATATGAATACATCCACCAAGCAGGAGCCTTCTCACTTTGAGCATGCATTATCTACTAAAGGTACTTGCCCTACTCCGTGTGAAGGCTCTTCATCCAACGTTTTCTTGGTAAAACCACCACGTCGAGAGAAGGAAAGGGTGTACTGGTCCCATTCGGCTTCATCATCATCACCATTCATTGATAACTTTCCTGAAGGTATCAGGCCATATGTACAACTTGTCAAGGATGTCAAGGCCGATGGAAAATGTGGGTACATGGCAGTTGCAGGTCTACTTGGCACAGGGGAGGACAACTGGAGGAAGGTACAAATGGATTTGATGACAGAGTTGAATAAATTTAAGGACGAGTACATCAGAATTCTTAGTGTCGAAGAGGTAGCACATCATGATGTGACATTGTCATATATGGATGATTACCCCCCGTACAGTTGTTGGATGACCATGCCAGATATCGGCTATGTTATAGCATCCTTTTATAACTGCATACTGCATTATCTATCCAACAAAATGTATCTTACATTTTTGCCTTTTAGGACGGAGCCCGTGCCATTACCTCTCCATCTACAATCACTATTGGGTATGTTAATGATAATCACTTTGTCGAGGTATATCTTATGGATGGAAGCCCTATACCACCAGTTGCGTCATCTTGGGAACAAAACCATCACCCCTGGGCAAACGGATCGGATGAAGCTTATGGAAAAAGTGTGAAGAAATTCAGGGATATAGTAAGCAAAGATGTGGCTACAAGAGATAGAATCGTTATTGACGATAATTGAAGGGTATGCACATATTACAAATCAATTCATCCTTTGTCTCCCTGCAATTTTCATGTTTATTCATACATGGCATTACTGCATTTTCTTAACTATAATATTGCTTGTATGTTCAGGCATGTGCGCATCCACATGTGCACTTTTCACTTGATATGGAGTTTGTTCCGAAGCTGTATTATAGCTAAAAAATAGGCGGTCTGTTCCAATAGCAGTTTGGTTATACTTCCATTTTAGTGATTTTCATGGTGAGATACTTACCAACCAATGTATTTCCAAGCACATACCAAGTGGAATATTAGGCAAACTGCTTATTGTATTGTTGTAGGAATCTTACCCATTGTTAGCCTGCAGTTGCATTAAAAATATTTAAAACACACAAGCATCTATGTAGCACAAATACTCATATCGTGCAGCTATGTTGTGTCGGAAACGTGTCCGATACGCGTGTCATACATACATGTCTTATGTATTTAGAAATTGTGGCATGTGGAATAACCATATTCGTTGCAGTTACGGTTGCAGAACCTTGATTTTTACAACTTTATCAATACATTTACTATTAGTCAGAATCTATACTCTTATGGGTGCAGCCCATTCACACAAGTGGTCGTCTGGACTCTGTAGTTGTGGAGGAAGTTTGGGCACTTGTAAGTTATTCCACTCATTCATCTTTGTATTAGCGCATCTCAGTATGCAGACAGAATATTACACCGTCAATCTTGATAGAACAAGGAAACACATTAATACATGTAGTCATGTAAAACAATTGTCATTCAAATGAATAGGGATTTGATCGTCACTTGCAAATGTCAGATGATCTATGTTATTAAGTAATCTGAGAATATTACAGCACTAAGATTGCATGCAACTTGATTTGTGGTGAAATATGGAAACAATTGTTATTGACTCTCATTTTATGATTGCAGTTTGCATGACATGTTGGCTCCATTGTGTCTCATTTGGAAGAAATGCAGAAATAATAGATGAAGGTCGAACTTGTAAGTACAATGACAGCCTACACCATTTTATAGTGTCTTTATGTGAAATATTATTGAAGGTAAAAGCTTCACATAATGCAATAGTAATGGTATGTGATAAATTAAATTGCTTAATTATATTGTTATTAACAGATTTCATAACGTGATCTGTTGTCTGTCTGTAGCATGTTGCGCTCATTGATGCGTTTATGGACTTCTATCAACAGTGCAGTGTCATTGGATATACTCATTGTCTCAGCTTGCTGGGCTTGTGAAGGATAGCCAGCTTGCTGATGGGCATGCGACGGATACCCACCCTGCTGGGCTTGTGGACGATACCCACCCTGTCGGACATGTAGAGGATAGCCGGCTTGCGGGGGATGACCAACCTGATGGGCTTGTGGAGGATATCCAACCCACTGGACTTGTGGAGGTGACGAAATGGGCAGCTCATATTCAGTTATTTTTCTCGGACAAAGCCATCATGCCTGATGTTATGAGGAGATGCACATATATCATCATAGGTATGTCCTACAGATGTTATAGATGAAAATCAACATTCGGCAAGCAGTAACTTGTATAATCGATTCTTTTTTTTTGGAATGAGTTGAATTATTAGTCCTTGTTACATTCTTTTGTTCTTTCGCAGTGAAAGCAACTTCTGTGAATAGAGGCACTTGTTGATGCTAATATACCGACATATAGTCTTGTGTTATGTACTTGTGATGGATGGGTACTGAAATTTTAATGCATTGATGTGGTTATGCTATGAATTAACAACAGAAATCAATCATCTAGAATCCCTTCTCGTCAGAATGCCAAACAACAAGGCGTAACACAACCACCAGCTTCACGACTATTATCACCAAATCGCACAACTGTGCTGGTGATGATCCAGATTCTCGATCTTGATACACAAATACAGGAAACACCCAAGCCACCCAAGCAGGCTTCGACCATCCATGAACACATTGCACACTGCACCTTCCTGCATTCAGATCAAAAATTTCCAATTGTGCTATTTCCAGCTAAATATACTCGAGCCCTACGTGCTCATATCCCTACTGCTGGCAGTGGTACATAACATTGCGGCCCTAAGAACAATACTGTCACCCAATGTGGCTCCTGGCTTGGACTTGGGTTTGGATGAGGCCACCACAAGTTGAATGTTAGCACTTTGAGGTGGAACCACAAGCTTTTTTTGACATTGAAGGGGTTGTAGCGACTTGCAGAGTTGCAACCTCTCATGGGTTCAAGCCTTTGCTTGATTCTTAGGGGGTGCTCGTGGGTTCAAGCTCAACACCCCTGGCATCATGAAATGTAGGACCTCGTCTAGAGGTGGAGGAGAGACTCCAGAGGCGGAGGAAGTCGTTGGAGGAGGTGAGGAGGCAAGATGCGGAGTTGGGCTGGAACATGAAGTCTGTGCACCCATTGAAAATGTATGTAAACTCAGCAATTCTAAGGGCTTTTTGGGGTTTTTTAAAAAGATATATTAAAGGGTAGGTTTGGTATTTTTTGAAAAATTAAGTGGTATGTGAACTAAGCAAAAAAGTATGTCCCAATAACAATTCCCACAATGTTTAGCGTGATTCTGTTTAAATATATTAATAAATTTGGATGATAAAATCATAACTAACCTGATCTAGGGGCTTGTTTAAAAACAAAAATATTTATAAGGAACCAATATCTTAAAAACCCAATGATTAAATAAAAATAAAACTTTGTGGTTCTTAAAAACTCGTATCTAAATATGCCAGTTGTAGTTGCATGAAAAAGGTAAATAAACTTACAACAATGATGCCCGCATTAAAAATGCTCCCTTGGTTGTTGAATGAAAATGACTTAATTATTCCTAGGGCTATTGACGAACGAGCTTGAATGAGCTTGAATAGGGAGCTTGGTTTTGTTCATGAACAAAATCCATGTTCAAGCTCTGTTCGTTTACTAACCGAGCTCTAAAAACCTGTTCAAGCTTGTTCGTTAAGCTTACCGAACGAACGTAAATGAACGTAAACGAACATTTACCGAGCTTGTTCACGAGTAGTTAATCGAATGTTCTGTTCGTTAACAAGACTTATTGAGCTTTTTCGTGAACATGTTCGTGACCACACAATCAATTTTGTTCATAAACATATTTTCTATCAAACAAACGAACGTCAATTTTTTAATTAGGAATAATAATATTTAAACATAATTGTCAATGACTAAATCAATTAAATAAAATGATTATATATTTGCATGGCAAAAACAAATAAATCCAGCATAATAGCTCCATAGTTTCCATTACAAGCATCCATTTCAGGCATAATAAAAAAATATAGTATTTGTCTAAATTTACTATTTTCGGTACATGTTCATTCACGAATACTTAACGAGCTTGTTCATGAACATAACTTAACGAGCATGTTCACGAACACTTAACGAGATTGTTCATGAACATAAATGAACGAACACAGTGTTCAAGCTCTGTTCGTTTACTAACCGAGCTCTAAAAATCTGTTCAAGCTTGTTCATTAAGCTTCCTAAACGAACGTAAACGAACATGTACCGAGCTTGTTCACGAGTAGTTCGTCGAACGTTCTGTTCGTCAACAGCCCTAATTATTCCTGATCTCATTAAAAGTAATCTTACATATGAAATTATCAAGTTCTTCAAATATCATTGTCATGTTTTGCTCATGCTTTACGCTGAAAACACGGTCATGTATTCAATGTTTCATTGGGTTAAGGGCACGTGCTAATGTTATCGGTTTAACCTAAATCCAACCGATTAGCATGATAAAAAATTTAAGGGCATGAATAAGCTGGTATAATTCCAAGACCGAAAGCTAATCATATCGGCATCCAAAGTTAGCCGGCTGTCTTTGCTTAGGATCCAAATTATGTGTGTCCTCTATTACGACCGTAATACCGTCCGCAAGTGATTTTGGAGCTCCATTATTAACTTTGTTTACTAGTGTAGGGAGTTGGGGTTCGTTGGATCTGAACCGAACCCGAAGTGGGTTGCGGGTTCGAATCCTATAGGGACCTAACCAGATCCAATACTGCTTATGGTTTAGGTCTCCTAATATGATTTATGATTTGTATTCAGCGCCTTCATGAGACTTAGATCGGGCATCCCACGGTTGTTAGGATTGTTTGCTAATAAATTGATTTGAGATTCTAATTATCCTAATGATGTAATTCATGTGGTATCTGAGCAATGCTCTTGATTTGGTATGCGTGTATCCTTCATCTACACCTGTAACATGTTTGATTATTTATTTAGGCATGTATGTTAGAGAGTAATCAAACTCAAGAAGAAAAATAGTGATAGGAATTCTTAGAGATAGAATGAGTAACCATGGCCATAGGCCATGGTTCTCTATATATTAATTTAGAGGGGGAGATGAAGGGCCTCTAGGAGACCAAGAGTCCCCATTACCCATAGTAATGGGACTAATGAATGGGTAATGAAGGAGGAGAGGCCAAAAGCCTCCCTCATTCATAACACTCCCCCTTACCCATTCATCACTTTGGTCTCAGTATCTGAGGCAAATATGGGTGGATACTTCTGGATCCAGAGTAAGTGTGTTTGCCTCGTTAAAACCTTAGCTATGGAAAACCCAGTGGAAAAAACCCAACAGCTTAAGGAAAAAAAGTGCAACCCACGGGTTACTCCCCCTGATCCTTACAAGCTTCAGGCTTGCAGGTCTTTTAATTGTCGCAAACCAATGTTCTTTACAATCTTTACAAAAGTACATTTTGGCAAAGACTTAGTAAAAAGATCAGCTAAGTTATTGCAGGACTGTATCTGCTGAACTTCGATTTGCTTGTCCTCCTTTAGCTCATGTGTTCAGAAAAACTTGGGAGATATGTGCTTCGTCCTGTCGCCCTTGATGTAGCCCTTTTGAAGTTGAGCAATGCATGCAGCGTTGTCTTCAAACAGGACGGTAGGCTCCAAATCACCGGTCTTCAGGCCAGTAGATTGAAGAATGTGTTGGACGACGGATCGTAGCTAATAACACTCTCTGCTTGCTTCATGGATCGCAATGAGCTCCGAATGGTTGGATGATGTAGCTGTTGTGGTTTGCTTTACCGATCTCCAGGAGATAGCAGTACCTCCGTAGGTAAAAACAAAACCTGTTTGGGATTTTCCCGTGTGCGGATCTGAGAGATAACCTGCATCAGCATAACCAAATAATTTGGGGGAGGCACCTCTCTGGTAGTAAAGTCCAAGATCAATGGAACCCTGGAGGTATCGCAGAAGATGCTTTACTCCATTACAGTGGCGCTTTGTGGGCGTTGCACTGTGTATGGCTAGAAGATTAACTGTAAACGCTATATCGGGACACGTACAGTTAGCCAGATATAGAAGTGCTCTAATGGCACTGAGGTAGGGTACTTCAGGACCCAGTATCTTCTCCCCCTGTTCTAGTGGCCGGAAGGGGTCCTTATGTACATCTAGTGATCTTACGATCATAGGAGTACCTAAAGGATGACATTTATCCATGTGAAACTTGCGTAGAAGTTTCTTTGTATAATTAGATTGGTGTAATAGGATTCCACCTCTTAGGTGTTCTATCTGTAAGCCAAGACAATACTTTGGTTTGCCTAGGTCTTTCATTTCAAAAGTATGTTTTAGGCTTTCAGATATCTCATTGATCTCTGTAGGAGATCCTATGAGATTTAAGTCATCTACATATACAGCTATGATGACGAATCCTTTTCCCGTTCTTTTTATAAAGATACACGGGCAGACTTCATTATTCGTGAACCCTTGCTGTGCAAGGAAATCACTTAGTCTGTTATACCACATCTTGCCCGATTGTTTTAGACCATATAATGATCTATGTAGCCTTACAGAGAATACGTCCCGAGGTATCTCTTTCATCTCTGGGGGTAGATTAAACCCATCAGGAAGTCTCATATAGATATTTTTATCTATATCGCCATATAGATATGCAGTCACAACGTCCATGAGCTGCATTTCTAGGCTTTCCAAAGAAGTTAGGCTTATTAAGAA
This sequence comes from Scilla litardierei, assembly GCA_030789695.1. Lineage (NCBI taxonomy): Eukaryota > Viridiplantae > Streptophyta > Magnoliopsida > Asparagales > Asparagaceae > Scilla > Scilla litardierei. Next base: position 49,227,840 of record CM061142.1, read on the forward strand.
TCGGAATGTGACCGAATCCATGATCGGAGAATACGTATCTTCGTAATCAATCCCCGGTCTTTGGGAAAATCCCTGGGCTACAAGGCGTGCCTTATAGCGAACGATCACATTATTTTCATCTCTGTTTCTTATGAAAACCCACTTATATCCCACAAGTTTTACACCTACTGGTGTTTGGACTACTGGTCCAAAGACTTTGCGTTTCAAGAGTGAGTCCAGCTCTGCTCTTATTGCCTCGTCCCACTTTGGCCAATCATCTCGGCGTTTCCATTCTGCTAGAGATCGTGGTTCGACGTCATCGTCATATTCAGTGACGTGAACGGCAATATCAAACGTAAAATCGTCGTCGACGACTATGCTATTTCTGTCCAGTACTTCTCCAGTACGTACAAAATTTAATGATGTTTCTCCTATTGTTTCCTCTGCTGGGGAAATCAGGAGGGGAGAAGTAGCTGGTCTGAGCTCAGCATCATGTGGAGGGATAATCTTAGTATCTCTAGGAGTCTTCCTCTTTCGAGGAACTTTATCTTTTGAACCTGGTAGGCGTCCTCTTTTCATTTGAGGTACAGCCAATTCTGCTGTCGGTGGATTGCATCCATCTATGGGGATGTCAATCCTAGCTGGCGTATTGGCAGCAGGGATGTGTGAACGGACAATCTTCTGGTTGTCCGTGAATTTATCCGGCAAAAGATGTACTGTATTTTGGATGTGAAGGATCTTCAGGATCTCATCTTCACACAGATTAGTACGCGGATCATATAGGGACAAAGACTTCTGGTCCCAACTAATGGTCTCAGAAGCTTCTGGCTTCTTAGACTGTGTGCCCAGTTTAGGAAAAATTTTCTCATTAAATTTACAGTCAGCAAAACGTGCCTTGAATGCGTCACCCGTCAGGGGTTCAAGGTATCTTATGATAGAGGGCGAATCAAACCCAATATATATACCTAGACGACGATGAGGACCCATTTTGGTCCTCTGAGGTGGTGCTATTGGGACATATACCGCACAACCAAACACTCTCAAATGAGAGATATCCGGAGGTGCGCCATATGCTAGTTGCATCAGGGATAAAGTATGACCTCCAGAGGGTCTTATCCTAATAAGTGATGCGGCATGTAAAATAGCATGCCCCAAGCATCCACAGGCAACTGGGATTGCATAAGCAATGGACGTGCAATCCATTGGAGTCTCTTTATAAGGGACTCAGCTAATCCGTTTTGGGTGTGAACATGTGCTACAGGATGTTCAACTTCGATACCCGTTGCCCGGCAATAGTCTTCGAAGACTTGTGAAGTAAATTCTCCCGCATTATCAAGACGTAGTTTCTTGATATGGTTATCGGGGAAATGAGCACGCAACCTAATTATTTGCGCCAATAGCTTTGGAAAAGCTAGGTTGCGGGTGGACAAAAGGCACACATAAGACCATTTGGTTGATGCATCAATCAGTATCATGAAGTACCGAAATGGGCCACTTGCGGGGTGAATAGGCCCGCAAATGTCACCATGAATTCTCTCAAGGAAGCCAGGAGACTCTAATCCCACTTTCAGGAGGGATGGTCTCGTTATAAGTTTTACCTTGAAACAAGGGAGACATGGAAATTCACCCTTTTGAAGAATCTTCATGTTCTTCAATTTGTGTCCACGAGATTCAGAGATGATGTGTCGCATCATTGCTGTTTCAGGGTGACCAAGTCTATTGTGCCAGAGTTCGAACTCTGGCAGTGATTGGCACGTCTGGTGCTCAGTCATATTGGCTTCTATTGGTTGAATGTATGTTTGGTAGAGACCCGACGGGAGTCCCTTGAATCGTTCGCAGATGATTTTCCGGTCATCTTTCTGACGAGTTACATACAGATATTCAACCGTATTTTCATCTCTGGTTTCTAAGTGATATCCATTTAAATAGAAATCCTTGAAACTTAAGAGATTCCTATTTGATTTAGGAGAGAATAATGCATTTTTATTTGAAGTCTTGTGTTATTTGAGAGCAATATAATTGCTTCACCAGATCCTTCGATTATTTGGGACAGACCTGAAATTGTGATAACATGACCATCATATTTATTTACGCTATTAAAGTAGCAATGATCGCGAAGGATTGTGTGCGTTGAGGCACTGTCCACTAGGCACTCAGACATCATCTATATAAGCAAAAACGAAATTTTATTTGAGCAAAAATGTAAACATTCATTCGAAAATAAAAGTTCGTACTTAAGCAAATAAAAGATGAAGATACATTGAATTCTAAAAAGCATAGATAAAAGATGGTGCTCAATCGAGAAGGTCGTCGTTCTCGAAGTCTTTTGCAGTAAACATTGTTGGCGGCTGAACAGCCGCCAAGTTTGTTTCAGGTAGAGACTTCTGGCTCGCCTGGTATAGATCCTGGAGGTGGCGAGGAGTGCGGTAGTTTCTGGACCAATGGCCAGGCATGCCGCATCTATGGCATTTATCCTCCCAGTTCTTCTTTGGAAGTGACACTTGCTCGGTGTTCTTTTGCTTCCAAGTGAAATTTCTTTTTCCCTTATTGTTTTTGTTTGTCTGGGGAGCTGCACCTCTTGGTTGCTTCATTACAGCTTTCCCTTTAGTGTTTTTAGCCTTCCTCTTGTTTTTCCACTTCTGGGGAGAAACGTGGTGGGCTTCAGGGATAGGGGCAGTGCCAGCTGGACGTAAGTTATGAGTTGCAAGCAGTAAGTCTCGATTCTACTCTGTCCTAAGTAGGCATGAGATCAGATCGGAGAATTTCGTGAAATTGCGTTCACGATACTGCTGCATGAGGATTGCATCTTTCTCGTGAAACGAGGTAAATGTCTTTTCCAACATGCGCTGTTCTGTCACTTCTTCACCGCACAACTTCAGGCGTGAGGTGATGTTATGAAGTGCAGAATTGTACTCAGCGACGGACTTATAGTCCTGAAGTCTGAGGTTTTCCCACTCATAACTGGCACGCGGTAATATAACATCAATTTGATGTTTATACCGAGCTTCCAGCGCTGTCCACATGTCCTTTGGATCCTCAACCGTTAAGTATTCTGCCTTTAAGGTCCGATCGCTATGTTTCCTAATGTAGATTATGGCTTTCGCCTTATCTACATCGGATACAGTGGTTGTATGGCTGCTGCTAGTTGTAGCAGAAGCTTCGGCCGCTGCTGGGGCCGAGGAAGGAGCCAAAATGGACCCAAGGAGGGCCATCGAACGCAAGTGGAACTTTAGGTCCACTCGCCAACTCAGGTAATTCGTCCCTGCAGAGTCAAGGACTTCGAAATCGACGCTTGCCAATTTTGCCATTTATCTACGCAATTTAAAATGAGCATGAATTAATTAAAATTCAAAATTCATGCATAAAGAAATAAGTAAAAATGCGGGAATCGGCCAGATACCCAATAAAAAAGTACATAGTCCAAAGTTCGGTTTTAGTCCATAAAAGAAAAGAAAAATACAACTTCGAAAACCCAAAGTGGGTCCCATTATCTTCGTCTTCATATGCTGTTGCACCGAGCTTTGGCTTTTTATACAAATTTCCTCACTTACAAATTCTCTCAAAAGAAAATAAAAGTGCAAGGAAAGTAAATAGGTATACAATGGCTGATCCCGAAAAACACATTTTTACTTATTTAAACATCCACGCAGTTCTAAATATGCTACAGGCATAAAAATAAACAACCACGCATATATCTCAAGCATAACATATGGTAAAGGAAACTAGAAAATATAATTATCTCGTAATCCACGTGGAAACGTTATACACCGTTAGGTTAGTTGACTAACGGCAGAGCGGTCTCAGGATCTTTAAGATAGTTATATTTTGAAAAATAGAATCCTAGTAAACCATAGATAAAAATTTGCAAGAGCGATGTTTATATATATATATATATATATATATATATATATATATATATATATATATATATATATATATATATAAACATGGACTATAATTTTTTTTTTCATGCAATGTAGTGAGTGCACGAGTTATCACCCTTCATCATCATTTGTATAAATGATGACCAGTCCTGTTAGATTGAATTCTACTGATTCATTCAAATCTGCGAGCAGAGTTTTGGGCAGCAGATATATATTTGAATTTGTTCCCATTTCCGAAAATACAGATACACGACTATGTAGCTGCAGAGAATTTGGATATGAGTACTCTGATTAATACCCATAATTGGTAATTTGGTTGAAATAAAAGTATGCTATATGGAAAAAATTGTACATGTGTTGTATGCATACTCATTTTTGTGCTGTTGTGAGGGAAGCAGGGGAGCAAATGCTCGGACGGCCTGCATCCCCATGCTTCCATCAAGGCAGCGCACAGCCGGGTATGCCTGCATCCCCAAGCCCTATATTTTGTTTGGCATGTGTTTATTTATGCAATGCAAATTTATCGTTGCATCCTTGATATGCAACCTACCAAGAGTTGACACACACAATAATAGATGGAAGAAGATGAATCCTGAAGGGTTGACCTTGAACCCGTGTCCAACCAATCGGCCCCCTTCGATTGTATTTTTTTTTAAATTTAGTTGATAGTTGCCAGGGATACCACATTATATCATTTGATTCTGAAATGAAATGATGGCAATTTTTTTTGTGTGGAAGCAATTTCGGTTGCTCTAATAGGACATCCATGCACTTCTTTAGCATGTTTTGTAAGACACTTTATGATCTATTGTTTGATGCTTGGCTCATATAACTATGGGCTCTCGCACTGGGACAGAGACATGCAGTTGCATTTTATCGCTTTAGTTGCTTAAAATTTTTTTTATTGGCTGAAAAAAAAATTACCTTCGGGGTGAGGCTGAAATTTTTTTTATTTAAATTTTATTTTCATTGTATTTTATCAAGGCAAGACATTGTATTTAGCAGATTTTAAACAAGCCAAAAAGAGGTTGTAAAAAATCATGGCTAAAATATAAATTGTTTATCTACGGGAATATGAAGTATACCTCTAGATCGATGATCTAGGGACGACCGTAGAAAAGATCCGTAAAAATAAAAAAAATCCGAGCTCCCGAAAACGTCGAGAATGCCGCAAAGCTCCAACAAATCGTCGCAGCAACCAAAGATTCCTTACGCGTAGGGGATCAATTTGGTGGGGATTTTAGGATTGGTTTCTTGCTTAAGGAAGAACACGTGCTGATAACGTGTTAGAGAGTAATCAAACTCAAGAAGAAAAATAGTGATAGGAATTCTTAGAGATAGAATGAGTAACCATGGCCATATGCCATGGTTCTCTATATATTAATTTAGAGGGGGAGATGAAGGGCCTCTAGGAGACCAAGAGTCCCCATTACCCATAGTAATGGAACTAATGAATGGGTAATGAAGGAGGGGAGGCCAAAAGCCTCCCTCATTCATAACAATGTATTAATTGTTATAACAATGAATTTTTATTTGATATCATGCCTGATGTTGTGAACGGATATGAACCAGAGTTGGTTAGGATTGTGGGTATCTTAGAGATGCGCCTATATCTATGTATCATATCATGTAACTCTCCTATCCTACCTATAAATAAAGGGCTCGGGGTTCCTTCCCAGTAGTTGATTCATAACACGTTATCAGTACGAGCCTCTAAAAATTCTACAAATATCGATCCTTGTGAAGGCGAAGGGAGACGGGAGATCCACGCGCGCGGTGCAATGCTTCATCAAACGAGCGTCATCATCCGCGTAGGCTTCGTTCAACCGTCGCTATATCCGGAGGACGGATATAGAGGTAAATCCCGCTAAAACGTCGTTTTTATCACACGTATGATAAGATCTACCCATAGATCTCGCAAGATCGATATGGGAATTGCTAATCGCCTATAATCGACGAACTTCATCGTCCAAAAATGATATTTTTAATATCCAACCCCATACCCGCTGGCGGCCTTGCCGCCGGCAACCCCCCCACCCCTATCGATGCGGCCTAGGCCTAACGCCGCATCCCCCCGGCTCCGCCCTAATACCGACCCCCCTGAAGGGGGCAGCCCCTGCCCTAACGCCGACCCTCCCTGAAGGGGGGCGACCCCGACCCGTCGTCGCACCCCCTGCAGGGGGCGGCCCCCGCCTAACGCCGACCCCCCCGAAGGGGGGTGGCCTTGGCCCATCGCCGCACCCCCCCCACCCGCGAAGGGGGGCGGCTCCGTCCTAATGCCGACCCCCCTAAGGGGTGTGCCGCGTTCCCCCCACCCTCCTCTGTTCCGACGAGGGGAGGCACCAACCCCCCTCCTTTTTGCCGCCGTCAGGCGGCAATCCAACGGCGGCGGCGGCTAACCCCAGCGGTCGCCCCTCAGCTTCTTTGGGCCCGAAGCCCAATTCACCAAAAAAGGGAAAACAGCCTTGCGGGCCTGAAGCCCGCATGCTTAATTCAAAAAAACAAGGGGGGGCTAAGATATAAGCCTTAGAAAGGCCTGTTGGGCTAAAAACTGATTTAAAATGGCGGCTTGGAGACTCGAAAATCCATGTAAAATCACGATAAATTATGGGGCAGCAAGGGGTTTTTGGGGTCTTTTAGGGATAAATTAAAAAGGAAAACTTTTTCCTTTTACGAAAAACATGTCTAATTATTGGGCTCTTTTTCAATCTCTTTGGATAAACCCAACTAGCACAACCCTTGCATTAAATGATTTCCTCTGTAAAACCATTAATATATGCTTTGCATCATTTTGGCTTATTCTGCAGATAAACTGTGTATGGTTGTGCATATTTTTAAAAAGTTAATAATTAGGAAGATCCTGCGACCGCTCTGCCATTAATCAGCTAACCTAACAGTGTATGACGTTGCCCAGTGGTTCAATAATTATTAAGTAATTATATTGTTTATCCGTCTCTGCGAATATAAATGCATGTGATGCATGTGATGACAATGTCTGCTGAAAATATTTGATGAGCACAAATTTTTGCATGAAGGGCTAATTGTGTGTTTGGATCAGCTGTTTAAGTCACACATTTTATTTTCCTGCACTTTTCTTTTATTTTTGAGAGAATTGTAGTGAGAAATTTAAGTAAATGTCCAAGACCGAAAACCACTTTCCATGGAGACGGAGGCCCACAATTGAAGCTGAAGATCTTATATGGGACCCACGGGGTTTCCAAAGTTATAATTTCTATTTAAAGATTTCATTTGTGTAATATGGACTGTAATGGGACTTTGGACTCTTTATTTATATGGGACTGGCCGATCCACGCAATTAGCCCTTCATATTAAAATTGCCTCCGCATGAAAATGTTTATTGTTTAAATTTTAATTCATGAATATTTGTTTTCTGCTAGATAAAATGGATAAAATCGCAAGTGTCGATTTCGAAGTGCTAGATGCATCAGGGAGAAACTATCCAAGCTGGCAACTCGATGTGAAGTTCCATCTGCGGGCTAAGTCCCTTATTTCTGCTGTGACAAAGAATGAAAATGTAAGCGATATAGAAAAGGCGCAAGCCATTATCTATATTTGCCGCCATGTGGATAAGAACCTTAAGGCTAAATACCTTACGGTCGAAGATCTATTTGAGCTGTGGACTGCCCTTGAGGACATGTATAAACATTAGAAAGATGTTATACTACCAAGGGCACTGTACGAGTGAGAGAACCTGAGACTGTAGGACTTTAAGTCTATAGCTGAGTACAACTCAGCTCTTTTTAGCATCACCTCACGCCTGAAATTGTGTGGTGAAAAAGTCTCAGAAGATCGCATGCTGGAAAAGACGTACACGTCATTCCATAAGAAAGATGCGATACTTATGCAGCAATACCGTGAACGAAAGTTCACCAAGTATTCGGAGCTGATGTTATGTTTAATCATGGCTGGACAAAACAGAGAGCTTCTTCTCATCACTCACAATATGCGTCCCCTGGCGCTGCCCCCTCCCAGAAGCTCATAACGCCTCTTCTTCTTGAAAGAAGAGAGACAACAAAAGAAAAGAAAGACCACAGAAAGGGGGGCAAAACGAAAGGGATAGGGGCCCAGTCCAGCAATGAAGAAATGAAGGAAATCGCAAGTTCACCTGGCACAGAAATGACAACAGAAAGAATGATGCACCCCCACCCAAAAGGGATTGGAAAAACCAGTGCCATAGCTGTGGCATGAAAGGCCACTGGTCCTAGTGTACCGAACTCCGCTGCATCTCCAGAAATTGTACAAAGAAAACAAGAAAAAGAAAGCTGAAACAAACCTGGCGACATCTGATGCTCCAGTCAAGTTCTCAACTAACGACTTCGAAACTGATGACCTGCTGGATTAGCTTTTCTACTTGCAGGGTTTTCTGGGACCCTTAGGGCACAAAAACTCTAGTCCCGTCCTAAGTCGGACGGAACATAGACAGAAATGCAGCGGAAAATTTTTTTTATGTTAATCTAATTAACATGCAACCCTAAGGAACCAGACCCTATTAGCCAGGATCTCTGCCAACTTGGGGTGGATCTGACCACCCCAAGAGGGATCTAACTACTGCGAATAATTAAATGAAAACTTAAACACATACCCGGAATCTCAGCCCTGGGGCAGGCGAGATGTTCCGCGCCGTCTTCCGAGCTGCTCCCGTCCCACGCCGAGCCGCTCCTTGAACCGCTCCCCGAACTGCTCCTCGAACCGCTCCGCATCCCGAGGCGATCATTCCCATGTCGCCGAGCCAACCACGCGCCGTAGAAAGTTTCATGCGAGTGAAACCTCCGCCTAGATTTCGGATCTAAATCCGAACTCCTTTGCGGCTTTGCTAGAGCCCTCAGGAGCAAGGCAGAAATTTATAGGGAGAGGAGAAATATTAATTTAGCTTAGATCCGAGCGTGCTCCAACATTTACGAGAGCCGCTCAGATCTAGAGCTTGGGACGAGTTTTGAGGAGGAGAGCAGACCCCTATTAATATAGGCGGCGGACTCCCCCCTTTTCTCAAAATCCGATGTGGGACTATTAATTTGAGTTAATTAAAATCAAGTTAGTTTGCACTTCACAAGGTGCAAACTTCCGTGAATTTTAACTCCCTCACCGTTGAGCTTCAATGTTGGTACAACCTACCAAATCGAAGAGGGTTCAACAGTGAACGCGTAGGAAAAAACGGCTCGTCAATCCGAGTCCGTTTGACCCTTCAAACAATTGTCCAAAGTTAGCCAAAAGTCATGCTTCTCTTAGAAACGTAGCCGTCAAGAAAATCCCAGGTTTCAAAAAAAACCCTAACCAGAAAATTCGGGCTTGGTAGGCCTCCATTTTCGCTGGTTTCAGCCCAACAGTTTGGGCTGACTTGTTTTGGCTATAACTTGTGCATTTGGACTCCGTTTTTGACGCGGTTTGAACCTGCGTTTAGAGCGGGACGATCCCGTCATCTAGGTAACCTTTTCAATGCGTTTATTTAATTAAATATAGTCTTAAACAATTTAAGACACATTTAATCTCTTTTGCATCATATGCAAAATAGTCCCTATCTAGTCTTAAATTATCATTTGCATCAAATACAAATGATCCGAGGGCATATTCCTCTACATCTCCCACTTGCACTCAGGATCATTTATCCCGAATGCATGAGATGATTGCAAAAATCTTTTGCAATATCTTATCCCTTGCATCAAATGCAAATTGTTCTCCCTAACTAATTTCTACCTATTACTAGACGAAGGTCGCACTCTGTGTGAGACCCTACAGCCTGACCCTTACAACATGTTGGGCTCGAAGCCCTATATGGCAGTGATCACGAGTAGTGGTTGCCGTCCCTGCTTCAGGAATCATCATTATGTGGTTGACTCATCGACATGAGTATTGTCGGGACCACCCTGACTGTTTCCGTGATGAATTCCGCAGTTATAGTCTTTTCGTCTAAACTATGTCGTGTAAGTCAAGTCTAGGGTATGGTCAAACTGTCAACCCCAATAACTTGACTCTGGTTAGTTTCTATCGATCTTTTAGTCAAAAATATTGTACTTCTTCCAACATACTCTGGCCAGAGTTTTTACTAAAGACCGAACTAACCATACGACACTAACTCCCATTGACCGGGAGAAACGAATCCTCTCTTGGTCATTACTCTCCTCATACGCTTCAAGTGTCACCCAATCAAAGACCTTTCGACAGGGATTGCCTCGAAGCTAGGTCATTTGATCTAAGTGGCACCGTTCACGCACAGGTTCGTCAAAATGACCTCAAGTCAAAAGACCAACTAGCCTATCATCACTCAGAGTCATCATTGACAGATTGGTCAATATAACCATATGATAACTCTTGTGGATCATTCAGTGAACTCATTCTCTAATGAGCACCTGTGTCTTGTCAACGACTTCGCCAAGTCAAGTGATCATGAGATCATCGCCACCGCTATACGATGAAGACTAAGACACAATAGTCTATCCGATGTTTCGATATCCTTGTCTCGAAACATCTATGACCACGAACCCTTTTAGACTTATGCTACAGACGGTCAAACATTTCTCCATGATCGAGATACTCATCTCGATACCTGTTTGACCTTGCATAAAGTCTCAGGACTTTACCTAAGTTAATGTCTAATGTTAACTACATTATAAAATAACTTAGATAAATTATTACCAAACAGCTTACTGTTATTTCGAACAAGATATTTGTGCTATTCACACATGAAGATAGATAGCCTCGAGGGTATCATCTCTCAACATCTCCCACTTGCACTCAGGCCCATTTATCCCGGTATCTTATACCGTTTTTACACATAAGTTTTCTCGACTTCATGTGGTAGAGCCTTCGTGAGTGGATCTGCTAAAACCGTCTACACTATAGACTCAAGGGGTTTTTATGTTCATGTTAGACCAACCATTTGAATCTAATTCAAATAATTCACTTGGTCTATCGGAATCTGTAATATTTAATATACATGGATCTTATCCAGCTCATCGTACATTACGATAATAATTTAAATTTGTTAATGGTCATTTCAAATGGCTCATATCTATTTCTGATAAAGTATCAAACTCTTTGATTACTTAATCAAATTATATGTTCCATCTCTTTGATGCCTTGCATGTAATTTATACGCTCCCACTGACCTTGAAAACTCTCTGGCTAATTCATATAAGTTGGTCCGTCTAAATCATATTTAGAAAAAAAACGAACTTATAAGTGAATGCTCCAATTTTCATGGTCAACATGAGCGTTTTACATCGGATTTGGTCCGAGTAGATCTGTACACATCTGTTGGCGAGACGATTTCAACTAATCCGTTTTAAAGAAATTAGGGTGAAAACCGTTTTCGATCAACAAGATTGTACTTTACAATTCTCTTTCTGCACCAATCTTTCAACTTAAAGATTTACTTGCAGAAAGTGAGGAAACATTTTCCTTGGGTACGTAAACTAAATTCTCAAATTTATTTACGCACACGGACCTATTTTGATTGCATCAAGTTTTAAATCAGAGTTACTACTCCGAATTTCATCCCGGAAGTTGACTAAGTCATCATCAGTTATGATGTCTAACTCGACAATTCGTCTCACGAAATTCGAGTAATTATACAACTTCTTTAATGATCGATTTAATGAATATCTTATTGACAATGTCCTCATAGGACATTATCAAAACCTAGGCATTACGATCTGGGACTTAACCCAGAGAGAGGACTTAACTCAGAGTCACTTACTATGTATCGCACCAAGTCTCACTAAGTGTGATTCATACATTTTAACACACGGATGTGTTAACAGACTTGACCTGAGAGAAAATCACATTTTCTTTTAATTACACAAGATTTTATGCAGCTAAGTATTTGACCATTCGATCTAATCAAATCAGTTTAAATACTTTCTACTTTTCGTTCTTTATTTTATCAGACTTGTGTTTCATCAAGAACACGTGTCTTAATAAAATATACGAATAACTTATTTTGGTTAAAATAGACTCGCGTACATCAGTATGTACGAGACTGAGTTCGACAACTCATTCTTCCACTGTCTTGCAGATGGTTTTCAGCCATTATATCAGAGAGGATAAGATTCACAAGTGTTTGTAGACTACATAAAACGAGAGGTCAGATCCCTCTTTATGTGACTTGTGAAGCTTAGTCTCTCGACATGGCCTAGTCTATTTTACCATATAAGTTTGCTACTATCTTGTGTATTTATATATTAACATTTAATATATACATATAGTTATTACAAATTACTTAACACAAAACATTGCTTCCGAAGCAAGGTGACGACATTCATCAAAAAATGTGTTAGACGTTTTTGTATAACTATTTATTCTGATATCGTGACATCAAAATATATCACATTTTCATTTCCTCCTACTTATGCCTTTACTAATGATAAATTAAACTAACTTTCTCAATTGACTTTCCGGAGTGCCTTCTTCCTTTTCTAAATCACATTTAGATATTAATTAACCCAACATAAATAGCTATGCAAGCATCTTATGTATCCAAACGCTTGAGCTTTGTAATCTCGAGTTTAGCTCAAGAAGTTCCTTGTCTCAAGATCCGGTTGGGATACATAGTCTTGCACCGCTCATGCACTCGTATTCGACTCAAACGGTTTGATCGAATTCTCGAACTTTGCGGATCGGAATTGTTTGTCCATACAATCTTGAGGGTAGCTCGACAAGTTGTAGGGAGAAACATACTTCGGATACCCTATATGTTCAAGCTGCCTCATATAGAGAAGAGTGACATGTAGCTTTAATTTATTTGTTGGACCCAGAACTTAATGAAATCATATTTCTTAAGTCTGTTCTTTAGAAGGTCATTTAATGTCAACGAGAATATAGTTTAATTCCATCAATTAGAATTTAACTTGATATTCAATTAATCAACTATTTGACCAGTTAACTTATTCCAATATTATATTTTGATTCCTTTGGTAAACATAATCTTGCCCTAGTTTTTGCATATGTTCAATATTAAATATAGGTAGATTGGCTTTCATCTATCTATATCCTCCCACTATTTTTACGATCGTTTTAAAGCTTAATAACGAACGATTTAATCGAATTTAAAAATTAGTGAAAGAGGGATCCAATCATCCCGAACCTCACAACCTTGAGGAGACTCAACAAGTTGATTGGTTCCATGACTGGTAGACTAACTCTTGGTCAATCACATCACATGTGATTCCCTGTCGATTTTTACCCACAGTCACTTATGATCTTGAGGAGACTCAACAAATCATAATGACTGGTCTAGTCAGACCCTTGATTTCGTGTCCAGATTTGACTTAGATCGATACTCGAGGAGACCTGACGCATCGATTTGGGTCAAGTCTAGACTACATCACATGTATGTTGGAGTTTGTTCCTTAAAGAAAAAACAAGTCACAGCTTGAGGAGACTCAACAACTATAATTGTCTTCTTTGAGTTACCAAGCTCCAAAATCAAGGAGGGAAACGAATTAATCTTTAATAAGATTTATAACGCATTGACTAGATATAGTCCAGGGTGTCATACAATCATGATTCGCGACATTGCGGTCCAGCGGAACACAGCCAGGGAATTGACTAAGCCAGGATCACTGCCCCTTGTACTAGCAAGGGTTGACCCAGAACTCTTAGCCAAGCACATTGACTGGATCATGGTCTATTGAATGAAGCTTGTCATTTTTGTATGTGTGCCATAGACTAAACAGCTTTTATTAACAACTAATTAATCCTATCAACTAGTTGCATCCTTAAATTCAAAATTTTAGGATTTGTTTAATAACTTTTATTAAGTCCTTATCAACTATAAGGTTCACGTGCTATCCTAATCGTTATTAGGATTTTAATAAAATTATTAACCAACGCTAAAAGCGAAGTCCTTTAATGAGAATTAATAATAACAATTAGAATTAAGAAATCATTAAAAGGACTACCCTAATCAGGAATTAGGTCTTAAAGGGTTGTTAATATTTTATTAAAACATAGCATGTCATTAAAATTCAAGTAAATAAATTTTAATCATTTTTAATGGCTAACCTAAAGGGTTGTCTTGTGTTATCAAATAAGGGACAAGAAGACATATCCATTAAAAATTTACACTAATTTTATCGCATAAAAAGTATACAACTATTTAACAATTAAATAGACTAAAGTTTATCGCATAAACAATTTAGCATGCATACTTAAATTTAACATTTAAATTTAAAAATATGATTTTTAAAACATTTTATTTTATCTCATAAAGTAAAATCTTGTTTAAAAATCATAACATTTGCATGCCATTTAAAATATTTATCGCATAAAAATTTTAAACTTTTAAAATCAGTTTTTAAAAATATCTTATAAATTTAAAACATCATTTTAAAAATTTCATGTTTAAAATTTATCACATAAAATTTTAAACAACATTTTAAACTTATCGCATAAAGTTTTAAAGCTTTAAAACAATTTTAAAATTTATCACATAAATTAAAAAATTCCATTTTAAAACTTTCATGTTTAAAATTTATCATATAAAATTTTTAAACAAAAAAAAAGTTTAAATTTATCGCATAAATTTAAAGAAAACATTATTCTGTAAAAGTATTCAAATAATAAATTCGCAGTCCTATATCAACATACAGAGATGGCTCTGATACCAATGCAGGGTTTTCTGGGACCCTTAGGGCACAAAAACTCTAGTCCCGTCCTAAGTCGGACGGAACATAGACAGAAATGCAGCGGAAAATTTTTTTTATGTTAATCTAATTAACATGCAACCCTAAGGAACCAGACCCTATTAGCCAGGATCTCTGCCAACTTGGGGTGGATCTGACCACCCCAAGAGGGATCTAACTACTGCGAATAATTAAATGAAAACTTAAACACATACCCGGAATCTCAGCCCTGGGGCAGGCGAGATGTTCCGCGCCGTCTTCCGAGCTGCTCCCGTCCCACGTCGAGCCGCTCCTTGAACCGCTCCCCGAACTGCTCCTCGAACCGCTCCGCATCCCGAGGCGATCATTCCCATGTCGCCGAGCCAACCACGCGCCGTAGAAAGTTTCACGCGAGTGAAACCTCCGCCTAGATTTCGGATCTGAATCCGAACTCCTTTGCGGCTTTGCTAGAGCCCTCAGGAGCAAGGCAGAAATTTATAGGGAGAGGAGAAATATTAATTTAGCTTAGATCCGAGCGTGCTCCAACATTTACGAGAGCCGCTCAGATCTAGAGCTTGGGACGAGTTTTGAGGAGGAGAGCAGACCCCTATTAATATAGGCGGCGGACTCCCCCCTTTTCTCAAAATCCGATGTGGGACTATTAATTTGAGTTAATTAAAATCAAGTTAGTTTGCACTTCACAAGGTGCAAACTTCCGTGAATTTTAACTCCCTCACCGTTGAGCTTCAATGTTGGTACAACCTACCAAATCGAAGAGGGTTCAACAGTGAACGCGTAGGAAAAAACGGCTCGTCAATCCGAGTCCGTTTGACCCTTCAAACAATTGTCCAAAGTTAGCCAAAATTCATGCTTCTCTTAGAAACGTAGCCGTCAAGAAAATCCCAGGTTTCAAAAAAAACCCTAACCAGAAAATTCGGGTTTGGTGGGCCTCCATTTTCGCTGGTTTCAGCCCAACAGTTTGGGCTGACTTGTTTTGGCTATAACTTGTGCATTTGGACTCCGTTTTTGACGCGGTTTGAACCTGCGTTTAGAGCAGGACGATCCCGTCATCTAGGTAACCTTTTCAACGCGTTTATTTAATTAAATATAGTCTTAAACAATTTAAGACACATTTAATCTCTTTTGCATCATATGCAAAATAGTCCCTATCTAGGCTTAAATTATCATTTGCATCAAATACAAATGATCCGAGGGCATATTTCTCTACACTACTTTTATCTTAGCATGTTGTTTAGAACATTTTTATGTTATAAGATCTTTCATATTATTAATTTGAATTCGAATAAATAAAATTTTATGTTCCTGAAATGCAAATGTTTTATTCATCTTTTTTAGATGGATCACTTTCATGACTGCTTGGTAGACAGTGATTCGACACATACGATCCTTCAGTATAAGTGCTATTTTCATAGCATTATACCATACAAAAGCCATGTAAATACAATTTCAGGGCCATCGAATATAATTGAAGGTTCTGGAAATGCAACCTTGTTGCTCCCCAATGGAACAGAAATTAAACTAAAAGATGCAATATTCTCTCCGAACTCCAAACGAAACTTACTAAGTTTCAAGGATATCCGCTTAAATGGACTCCATTTGGAAACCACAAATGTAAATGAAAAAGAATTATTGTATGTAACATCTCAAGAAAATGGAGTAAAATCTATACTTGAATGCTTTGAGAGCCTTTCATCAGGCCTCTACCATACAAAGATTCGGAGAGAGGAAGATAACTTGATGCAGCATTTGAAGTGCCCGACAGCAGCCAAGTTTTTACTTTTGCACGACAGATTTGGCCACCCTGGATCTATGATGATGTACCACATCCTAACACAATCCCATGGGCATAACCTGATGAACTAGAAAATTCTTCAGAATGGAGAATTCCCCTGCATCCCCTACTTCAAGGGGAAGCTAATAACAAGGCCATCACCACTAAAAGTGGATATCGAATCTCCAAGTTTCCTCGAAAGAATACATGGAGACATATGTGGACATATCTATCCCCTAGTGGGTCGTTTTGGTACTTTATGGTACTGATCGATGCATCTTCAAAATATTCGTATGTGTGTCTACTATCAACCCGCAACTTAGCTTTTCCAAAGCTACTGGCACAAATTATAAAGTTGCGGGTGCATTTTCCAGACAACAATGTAAAGAAAATACATCTGGATAATGCTGGGGAATTTACATCCTGGTCATTTCAAGAGTACTGCCAGGCAACGAGAATAGAAATTGACCATCCAGTGTCGCATGTTCATACCCAAAATGGGTTGGCAGAGCAACTGATAAAAAGACTCCAATGGATTGCACGTCCATTGCTAATGAAATCCCAGTTACCAGTGGATGCAAGGGGACATGCAATTCTGCATGCTGCATCGTTAATAAAAATTAGATCCTCTGGAGGTCAGAGTCTCTCTCCAATGCAACTTGCATATGGAGGACCACCGAACATTTCTCATCTGAAAATCTTCGGCTGCGCAGTCTACATCCCCATTGCACCACCACAGAGGACAAAGATGGGTCCTTAACGTCACCTAGGTATCTATGTAGGGATGGACTCACCCTCAATTATAAGATACCTAGAACCCCAAACAGGGGACGCTTTTAAGGCACATCTTGAAGACCGTGAATTTGATGAGACTGTTTCCCCAAAATGGGCCCAGAAACTGAGAAATCTGGTGCGAAGCACATCATTACGTGGGATACAAAAAGCTTGAACCACTATAATCCGATAACGAAACAATGTGAAGATGAGATCCTGAAGATTATCTACATCCATGACACTGTCCACCGATCACCGGACTCATTTACTGACAACCAGAAGATTGTCAAATCACACATCCCTGCTGCAAATACTCCAGCTAGGATTGACATCTCCAAGAATGGATGCAATCCACCACCAGCAGAAGTGGCTGCACCTCAATAGAAAAGAGACAGACCACCAGGCTCCAAGGATAAAACTCCAAGAAAAATAAAAATATCGGGAGACCTTGGTATGATACCTCCACAGAGAAATGAGCGCATGTCCATACCCTCACCCCTCCTGGAATCCACTACAGGGGAACTGCCGGGAGAAACTGAAATATCATTAAATTATGTACGTACAGGGGAGGTGTTGGACAGAAAGAGTACAGTCATCAACCATGACTTCGCATTTCACATTGCTGTTCACATCGCCGGAAGTGACGATGATCATGATCCACATTCCATTGCTGAATGCAAATGTAGAAATAATTGGCCAAAGTGGAATCAGGCAATAGAGGTCGAGCTGGACTTGCTTCAGAAATGCAAAGTCTTTGGGTTGATAGTCCAGACACCTACTGGTGTCAAACCCGTGGGTTACAAATGGGTATTCGTAAGAAAAAGAAATGAAAATAATGAGATCGCACGCTACAAACACTACAAAAAAAGCGTTTCTAGTGTCCAATAATTTCGACACTAAAAGGGTAAAAAACCGACACTATAGGGTTCTAGTGTCGGTTTTTTCTAGTGACGGACCGTCACCTAAAGGGGCGTCTCTAGAAGTGAAACCGGGTTTTAGTGTCGACATTGAGACCGACACAACAACATAGGTTTTATGACAGATTAAGTCGACATTAGAGTAACATTCTAGTGACGGATAATGTCGACACTAGAGTACTATTCTAGTGTCGAAATAAGTCGACACTATAGTACTGTTTTAGTGGCGGAATAAGTCGACACTAGAGTTAGGTTCTAGTGACGGAACAAGTCGACACTAGAGTAAGGTTCTAGTGACGTAACAAGTAGACACTAGAACAAGTATTCTTGTGTGGGAATAAATCGACACTAGAGCATATGTCATCTAGTGTCCACAAAAACCGACACAAAAAAATAGATGAGATAACTGATTATTGACACTAGTTCCTAGCTTGTCGACACAAAAAACCTGTTTACGCAAAAGCTAAATTCCAAAGCTAAGCAATTTCAAATTCATATATTTTTCAAATCCATGTTCATAAATAAAAATGAAACAATAAAATGGATAAATGAAAGTAGAGAGTATTCCTTACATGCATTATGCAAACCTTCTCTTAATCAAAATAGTTCCAACATTAATTTTCAAAAAAAAATACAAGCATTCACCAAAAAGTATCTTCTTTCCCTTGTATTCACCAAAAATTATCTTCAACCTTTAATGTATCATCTCTCATTGCCCTTATATCACCAAAAAGTATCTTCAAGTTCTCTGGAGCATCCTCTTGTTAAGCATATGTTGCCACCGCATGCAGTTCATCCAGCATTTTAGACAAGCAATCATAATCCTGATGATATGCATATAAGAGAAATAGACAACTAAAGTTAAAAATATTTCTTGATATACAATCAACTCCTTCGCTTTTGGATCAGATGCCACATTATTGGAGCGTGAATGCAAATGGATGAACATATCTCCATCTGATGGTGCCACGCCATTTGTCTTAGTCTATTCACAAAAAAACATAATAATTATTTCCATATGAAATGAAGTTAGAAATAAATGTAGTATATGCTTAATTAGATACCAGATCGTAGCGGTAGCAAGCTGCACTTTTAGTCCCTCCAATGTTTTTGATTTCTTGTTTACTTCGATTTATGGCATTTTTTTCCGATATAACCTACACAATTCCACAATATATATACAATAGTAAGCTACCTACCTCAACATGCAATTTTGGAAAATAAATGTTGTTTTCCCTATCTATCTACCTCTATTGCTTTTAAGTGTTGGTATCATCTATATCTACCTCTGTTTTTAAATTTGAGGGGTAAATAATCAAATTTAATAGCAATACATAGTGAATAACAAAACGAATCCTTTACGGACAAAGACCTTAATGGACATCATTTCTTGCAAGCAAACTAGAAGGCTAAGGTCTGCCCAACACAAGGGTTATTTATATCTAAAATCTGGATTTCAACAAAAATAATCTACAAATACTTGCACTTACCTCATTTTAAATTTATCTGAGTTGATCCACCTAATCTTCAACAAATTGTCGGTGTCTAAAATAGTGATCCAAGACACTTACCTCTACTTTATGTATTCATGTAATTATAATCCCACAACTCGTAAAAAGCCATTTGTTACTATGTTAGATTGAAGATGATTCTCACTAAATAATCCAAGGAAACAACTCCATCTTTTGTTAATTTCATTGTCTGTTACTATAGACTATGTCCTCACTTTTAATGCAAAAAATGTTGAGATATTTAATAAACGTCTGAAGCAAGGTGGTGTTGGAAATGCACATAGGTCTAATAGTAACATAATACCTATATTTCAGTAAGTGTATCATGTACATGGAAAACCTCATAATTTTATCATGGTTTGTATATTTCAGGCACAAGACCTACTACAGACAAAAGAAAAATGAAAGAAAAAAGAAAAATATAAATCAAACGTCGAAGATCAAGCTGTTCGGGCAAGCTTAAAATTTCGCAATCACACGCCAGTATAATTATTGTATTTTTTATGATATACAATGTCAACATCTATAAGTCGATGGTACCATTAGGGAAAAGTTTCCATACCGTGGGTCGAGCAAAAACTGAACAAACTGTTTTATCATGTCCAGATAAAGCAAAAAACCATTGCTTCCCTGCGAATATCCCAGACCTAAAAAAGAAGACAACAAGACAACCTCGGCATTTATATCACGGTCACAATGCAATCATACTACATTTTCCAACTACCATGAGGGTTCAAAAATTAATTAGGACACCTCTGTACTACTAAGAAGAAGAAAATACATACCCGACATACAGAATCTCCACCTCCAGTTAATAAAATGTCTATTGTTGGATGCAGAGTTAAGCAATAGACACCACTGAGATGTCCGTGATATGACCAGATAACCTAAAAAATAAATTAAAGAGTCAATTTAAGCTTTCCAGCAGTCGACAAAAAACTATACAAGCTATGAAACATATCCAACAATGACTTACCTTATTATATTCAAGGTCCCAGCATTTAACTTGTTTCTCATCACCCGCAGAAAACATATAAGTATGACGTTGGCTCACAGCCAGACCTGGACACAATAACGTATTCACATTATTGTCTCCAAAAATGCACCAAGATAATCCACTAAAGAAATTCCAACATGCACTAGTATTAAGTTGTCATTTACAGTATAAGAAGCTAACCTCTTATTTGTTCAATATGTCTAGTTAATGTGAGCTTTAATTTCCCAGATGCAACATCCCATATCTTCGATAAGGAAAAAAACAAAAAGCAAGTTCAGATAACAGAATTAGGACATGATAAAAAATTCTCATCTTTTCATGAAAAAAGATGGAAAACAAAAGGGAAGAGCATTAGGCATATCAGCGTTGCAGCATTAAAGAACAAACATGGCATAAAAATGACCCTGTAAACGGTATTCACAAATACCCATAATTCCATACTTTTCATCAAACTATCTATAAAATTCTAACATGTTTTGTCTGCCCTTTAAACAGCAGATGCTAGTCAGAGGATGACTGAAAAATATGTCTGCTTTTGCCCGACAAGTAAAAGAGTTGCGTGTTCTGAGAATTTTACAACGTGGATACTAGGGGGAAAGGTACATATCAAAGGAAACCACAGGATAATTTACATTGATGGTCATTAACATAACTGTCTGTGTGCAAAGAACTATATCAATGTTGTAGATTATGTATAGGTGCTTTTGCCACCAGAGTAAGAATTCACCGTGCTTCCTGGATCTGTCACTGAATAAGGTGACCATCAACTACATTGGGATGTTGCAAGCAGTGTAAAGCAAACTGCTTTCTTTTTAAAATGTTTGCATCAAAAAGTTTTCAAAACCATTAACAAAACAATTAACTACCAATTTTTTGGAGCTCAGTCATTTAAGTATACACAACCTAAAAATAGTTCTTTTTCCTTTTTTTATAGGTGTGCTCAGTGGTAAATCGATAATCAAATAAAAAATGCCTCTGCTTTTAGAGAATATCATTACATTCACAAACAACAGTAATCAACTTGTCACAGCAAAAAAAAGTTCGGAAACTATAATTGAGTGATCACTTAAAAACACCCTTTCAATGAACCAATATCCTATGTTTCACAAGCCAACACATCATTTAACACCATTTCATTTGTTTCCCTCTGCTCTAGATAATCAAAGAAATACTTCACACAGGCATTTTGTCAAACAGTTTGAGAGCAATCCTAAACTCTATCACAAAACCCAATTCTAATTAGAAAACCCATCACAAGTTTGACAGTAGCTACAAATTAAAGACTGATATTAGATAGATCTAAACTCATCCTAGTCTCATGCAGGAACCCAAATGGGAAGCTAAAATCTCAAGCCCAAGATGCAATTTCGACCACCAAATTAGAGCAATAGCATCGAGAAATGAAAACCCCATGGATTAATTTCGAAAAAAAGCTAAGAATATTTAGACTTAAGAAATAAAAATACTCACTCTCGGGCTTGCTGATGATCATGGCAACAGTCTTGGTGGCCGCAGAAAGGACGGCGGAGGTGTCGATTCCCTCAAGGTTGACAATGGTGGAGAGATTCTAGTGTTTCTGAAACTCGAGGAACGGAGCTTGGAAGGGGCCGAAGTGTTGCTCGAGAGACGCGGAGCGAGAGGCGAGTGAAAGATGACCTCCGATGGCGAGGGAAAGATTATCAGGTACTACGTTTTAGGGTTTTCGATGGCTCTACATTAAAGATCGACTTTGTTTGAACTTGGACTTGGAGCTTGACTGCTCTCCTTTTAGGGTTTACGATGACGATCGGCGAGTTAGGGCTTTTGATTGAGCGAGAGGCGAGAGATTCTAGGCAAGTGACTTCCACTGCACGTGTACATGTATAGTTTAATTTTTAATTTTATATATCAGTAAAAAGTATACGTTCTAGTGTCGACCAACAAGGTTGACCCCAGAAAGTATACGTTTTAGTGTCGACCAACAAGGCTGACCATAGAAAGTATACGTTCTAGTGTCGACCACCAAGGTCGACCCTAGAAAGTATGCATTTTAGTGTCGACATCTGCAGTCGACACAAGAAAATCACCTACTAGTGTCGAAAATTTATCATCTTGTGTCGACAACTTAAGATCGACACAAGATATGAGCTCTAGTGTCAGCATATATGTAGGAATCCAAAAAATGGCTTTTCTAATGTCGACTTTCTTCTACCGACACTAAAAGTTTACTTTTAGTGTCAGCAAATTCAAGTCGACACTAAGTTTGGTCACAAGAAACTCACTTTTTTGTAGTGAAAGTAAGGCTTGTAGCGCAAGGATTTTCCCAAAGACCAGGTATTGACTATGACGAAACATACTCCCCGGTCATGGATGCGATCACTTTTCGATTCCTGATAAGCTTAGCAGCAAAAGAAGGTTTAGATATGCAGCTAAGGGATGTTGTGACTGCATATCTATACGGTAATCTCGACAAGGAGATATACATGAAACTTCCTGATGGCTTTTCTATGCCTGCTGAATTAAAAGATAGACCTCGGGGCGTCTACTCTGTTAAGCTCCAAAGATCATTGTATGGTATTAAACAATCAGGACGGATGTGGTATAACAGACTAAGTGAATTCCTTGTACAACAACGATAAAACAATAATGAAGTCAGCCATTTCATCTTCATAAGAGCAAAAGGGAAACGATTCGTCATAATAGCAGTCTAAGTAGACGATCTGAATCTCATTGGATCTCCTGAAGAGATCGATGAGATATCTGTAAGCCTGACAAAAGAATTCGAAATGAAAGACCTAGGCAAAACGAAATTCTGCCTTGGCTTACAGATTGAACATCTAAAAGACGGAATCCTATTACACCAGACCACATATACGAAGAAAATGTTACAAAGATTTCATATGGACCAATGTCATCCACTTAGTACACCTATGGTGGTACAATCTTTGGATGAACATAAAGACCCCTTCCGGCCGCTGGAAGAGGGGGATGATATACTTGGTCCAGAAGTCCCTTACCTGGGTGCTATTGGAGCACTTCTATATTTGGCCAACTGCACGTGTCCTGATATAGCGTTCGCAGTAAATTTACTAGCCAGATACAGTGCAACACCTACGCATCACCACTGGACCGGGGTAAAGCACCTTCTGTGTTACCTCCAAGGGTCTACAGACTTAGGGCTCTTTTACAAAAATGGATTCATAAAAGGGATCCATAAAATGTTACCTCTAAGCACCTCCTTCAGGAACTTGGCATATGAGGGTATCTCAGTCAAGGCATCCATAAAAGGGATGTTGATCTCCACTTCCTTCAATAACTATATGAACTTGGAATACTTTTCCACCATCTTGGCCTTCGCCAGTCTGCTTGGGAATGGGACTGAGGCAGGGTGAGCCTTTTCCTTCTCAGTTGGCTTCGCCTTTTCTTTAATTGTCTCCTTCTCCATCGGAGAGCTATCCTTCTCGACATCCACAAGTGGCTCCCAAGCCTTATCATCGCCACCATTAGCAGCTACTAGTTGCTCACCTATCACCCCATTTGGTATTGGAGTGACAGGAATAATCACCGGAGGCTCTGGGTCCTTCGTTGATAGGCCACTCCAGGTGTTGATGGCGCACACGCTCTCCCTAGGATCCTTCTCTGGTTGAGCGGGAAGCATGCCTTGAGCCTTTGAAAGTTGTCTCAGTTGCTCTTTCAGTGGTTCCACCATGGTAGAAAGCTCCTTAGTGTGAGCTACATTGTCACGATTAAGCTTTGTCTGTTCCTATATAAACTTCTATATAGTGGATCCCAAAGAGGATTCTGCTGAAGTGGTGGCAGTGGAGGTAGCAGCTACTGACGCTGCTGATATCCTGGTGTTTTGTAAGGGACAAACGGCCTTTGTCTACCTTGCTGTTGTTGCTGCTGAGCTCTGCTACTATTCCTGTACTGAAAACCGGGATGATTTCTCCAAGCTTGGTTCCCATATGCACCCCTATTGTCTCCTCTATCATCGGAGGTGTAATTAGCCTCCTCGGTTGGTGCTGGAGGCATGTGGTAGGAGCAATTTCTGCCATGGAACCCTTGCTCGACACACTTCTCACAAGTGGCAAATGCTGTGGCGGGGGGTGAACTAGGCCTAGCATCGAGTCTGTGCTCCATCTGGGTCATCTACTGAGTGAGAGAGTCGAGACGACCATCAAAGTTCGCCGCCTTGCTGACTTCAAATCTGCCTCCTCCTGATGCCTTGGCAATAATCAAGGTAGACATGTCGTCTCCCCAATTCTAGTTATTGGCTGTCATATCCTCCAGAATTTTCAAGGCATCAGCCGGTTCCTTTCCTGCGATAGCACCATTCGCCGTGGCATCGACGATCATTTTAGTGTCCGAACGCATCCCATTGTAGAAGGCCAAGACCAAGTCCCATGTCAGGATGCGATGGTTCGAGCTGATGTTGGAGGTCCTTGAAGCACTTCCAAGCTTCAAACAGCGTCTCATGTCCTCCTTGTTTAAAGTTTGTAATCTGATTCCGCAGACGGATCATCTTCGAAAGAGGGAAGTACTTGGTGACAAAACATTCTGCCAGCTGTTCCCAAGTCATAAACATGTTGGATCCTTGGGACTTCAGCCAATAATGGGCCTTCTCCTTCAAAGTGAAGGGGAAGAACCGCAGCCTGATTGCATCGTCACTGATCCCTTGCATCTGAAATGTGGCACACTTCACCAAGAATGTCTCACTATGATGACTAGGGTTCTCGTGCAGGAACCTGTGAAAGCAATCTTACCGCACCAACAAGATAAGTCACGTCTTCAATTCGAAGTTTTCTTCGTGGATGGACGGTACGGCCACAGAAGAAGACGAGATGGTGATGGGCCTCATGTAGTCTCGGATCAACATCGAATTTGGAGGTGGAGGAAGGGGGTCCTTCAAAATTCTTAGTCATTGATTCACGTTCCATCCTTTCTGCTACGAGTCACCGCGAGGTTCCCTCTATCTTAGGATCCAAGGGTAAGAGATTCTTTGCTTCTTGCAAACATGTTATCATGCAAACCAGAAGAACTCGAGACAACTGTAGAAATCGTCAGCAAAAAGAGAAAAATAGTAACAAGAAAACAAAATAAAATAAAAAGAGCGGTGGGAGATAAAGTGTATGGTGTAACCAGCACTCTTTAACCCAAAACTAAAACAAACCGTTGCCTTCCCGGTAATGGCAGCATTAACTTGTTCTTCGCATTGGGCTTACACCCAGGGGTGCGAATCACCGCAAGTGCATGGTGGTTGCAGTATATAAAGATTGTCAAACTCTGGGGAGGTAGTAATTTAGTGTTTAGCTTGTTGCAAGAGGGAGAATGTGTGGTCAGGGGTTGTCACATAGAAATTGATTGTCACGAAAATGGGTTAACGAAATAATAAAAGTCCTGGGCATTCGGGAGTCCCTACTAGGCCTTTCGGTCATGGATGTCAGGTCAAGGGTGTAAAGATCGTCTTACCCTTGCAATACTAACAACAACACACTAGGGGGTGAATAGTGCAATGGCACAAATTGCGTATTTAAAAATTGAACTTGCAAATACGGAATTATAAATGCAAGAGGAATTTAAACATCATAAAAATCCAAACGCAAACACGAGGTGTTACCCTCGTTCCCCAAACTTGGGTACGTCCAGCCACACCAATATCCACTATAATTCTCACACAGAGTAGTGAATACAATCTCACATAGAGATACCTCACACAGAGGATTTGGATTCTCATACAGAGAAATCCTTGCTCTCACACAGAGAGATCACAACCAACCCTCACAATGAAGGTTATACTCTCACACAGAGAGTAACTAGCTCTCTCACAGAAAGCTAGGGTTTCAAAGAAATAACAAGGTAAAACAAATACTCTTACCTATGCCTTGAGATGAACTTACTCATTAATGAATGCAAGGCATGGAAGAGGATCTCCAAGTGATGAGATTAGCTTAAAATGCACTTGGATTATTTCCCTTGAGCTTGACTTTAATGCATGAAGGGGAGAATGAGATCGAAGAGGGAAATGAGAGAGTTTGAGAGTGGCTTAATCAATCTCTAAAGATTTTCAGTAGCCCCAAGAAGGTCTTGTTGGATCTTCTTTGACTGCAGCGACGAGGGCTTCACTAGCAATGACAGCTTCGACTGCGTCGACTGCTCCTCTTTGACTTCAGTGATTCAACTCCTCGGTGATGTTGTACTCCGACGGAGAGGAACTCGTTGTGTGACTAGCAGGAGACGGTAGCATGCACAAAGGTCACAGCTGCCTTGAAGACTCACAAAAATTTGCGTGAGTTTTCATGGCAACCGTGACCTTCGTGCATGCTATCATCTCCTGCTACTCACGCAATGAGTTCCTCTCCGCCGGAGTACAGCATCACAGAGGAGTTGAATCACCGAAGTCGAAGAGGAGCATTTGCCGCAGTCGAAGCTGTCGTTGCCGGTGAAGCCCTCGTCGCTGCAGTCGAAGAAGATCCAACAAGTGGTATCAGAGCAGATTAGAGGATCTGGTCTAGTCTAGTTATCATGAAAACCCCAAAGCTAGTTTTTCCCCATGGCATGCCTATTGATCGTCCTCCTTTATTTAGTGTCCATGATTATATATACTGGAAGGCTAGGATGAAACTTATTTACTATCCGTTGATGTTGATACTTGGTACATTATTGATAACGTATATTCTATGCCTGAAAGTAATCTGAATTTAAATGATAAAAATGTGTGTGCTATAAATGCTAGAGCAATGAATATCTTATTGTGTGGATTGAGTAGAATAATATTTGATCGTATCTCGCAATGCTCTTCTACGCAGGATATATAGAGGACTTTGGAAATTGCATATGGAAGTGAGAAATCCCTCAGCTGCAGTGAAAAGAATCAAAAGGGAAGAAACGCTCTTTTAAACAATTATTATGCTTCTCTTTGTGACAATTCTAAACGTAAAGTTATTTGTTTTAAATGCAGGAAGCAGGGATACTTCGCTAGACGTTGCCCACTAGAAACAGCTGGTGTCACAGAGAAGAAAGAAAAAGCTGTAGTATGAACGTGGGACATGGATAGCGGAGATGAGCTCGAAGAGAATGAAGCACACTCCTCCCTCTGCTTGATGGCAAAACATAACGAGGTAAAATCTGGTAGTAAAGCTAAACTTCTAATTATTTGTAAAGCTATGCAAGAGGAAATTGAGGAGCTATAACTTACTTTAAAAGACTATAAGAATGCTAGCTTTAAATTACAAAAAGAAAACTGTGACATTTCTGATGAAGTTGAATCCTAAAGAAATTCTTGTTTTGATTTGCGAAAAGAAAATTGTGATATGATTGAATAATCTAAAAACTTAAAAGAAGAACTTGAAAAATGCAAATCAACCATTGCCATGCTGAAAACAGAAAAATTAGCTTATCTGAAAAAGCTGCTTGTCTTTCTTGTCCTTCCTTATTGAATGATATTAGCATGCTTAAGCATGATTTGATTAAGCTCGAAACTGAAAAGGACTATGTGATTAAAGAGATTAATGATAAGTTGTGCATGCTAAATAACGAACTTAAAAGGAAAATGAATGAATTTGAAAAGAAGGAAGAGAAAAATAAGAGAGCTTTTATAAGTAAATGCACCTTGCTTGTGGATGAAATTAAATTGTTAAAATCCAAAATTTCTAATCTAGAATTGTCATTAAGAAAATTTTCAATTGGTAAACATTTGTTGGATACCATACTTGAAAATCGATTATATGGCATTAATAGAAGAGGACTTGGATTTGGTTTGAAAAATGTTGAAAAGCCCAAATTTAAGAAATTCCACAATGTGCCTTCTATTGTGAAAAATATGCATGCAACTTGCTTTACTTGTGATAGTATTGATCGTATATCCTATTATTGTAATTTTAGGAACACAAACATAAAATTCAAACAAGTGTGGGTTCCTAAAATTTTAATGGCTAACACTAGTGGTCCTTGTTGGATTTCAATGTCACACTTAACACCTTTCATGCAGGTGAGGTGGAGATTTGGCGAGGAGCAATGAATTGAAAGTCTCATTCTTTTAGCTCCTTAATCAAATAGCGACGTGAAGGTATATCTCTTTTCCCTCTTTGCATTCATTGCATACCTTCATAGATTTTATGTGTGCTTGATTTAATTTTTGTCTATGTGCTTGTTTGTTTGCTTTTTAGGCTTGTTTTAGTTTTTTGTAAAAGAAAAACAAAAAAAATCAAAAATCAAAAATCAAAAAAAAATTGTGCTTAATGAATACCACTTTATGATTCATTATAAGTGGTATTTCTTGAATGATTATTCATATCCTTGTAGAAATCATTGTATTATTGTTATAGCTACATGCGCATGTTAAAACTATTTGGTAGCCATGACATGCTTCATGAAATGATTAATTTGATTTCTACACCTTCATACGCACTTCCACGAATACTAAACTTGTTGTACTTTTGGAGATTCTTTTTATGGATATTGGAAAGTATCATGAAAATGTCATACTCTATTTTTGCATGTGCTATACCATTCTTTTTCCTATTCTTCATCAAGTCAATCCCACAAAATCTTCATTGAGAGATCTCCAATTATCCTAGCCGCAACCCTATTACAAACCCTAACTCTTTTCATATATATATATATATATATATATATATATATATATATATATATATATATATATATATATATATATATATATATATATATATATATATATCCAACTAGGGTCGGTGGGGGCTCATACAAAGAAAGGTTGTGGTAAGACAATTGGAGAACCAAGCGGCCAACATATCCAAGGCAAACTCACAAAAATTATCAAGCAGCCGCAATCTTGGACTTGCTACTCAAACCAAAAGGAAGAGCGTATCATCATCTACATCATCAAGTTCCAAGAGCCTTCAACAAGTCTCAAGGCAAAACTCAAAGAGTCGAGACCATCAAGCTCTCTTCGCTGCTCATTGCCAAGGTCGCAACAAGCAAAACAAAGAACCCAAGATCCTCTCGCTGCCATCAACATCAAATCGGGGCCATGACCTTCGTGTTGCCGTGAAGCTTGTCGCAAAACTCCTCTCCCAAAGAAACAAACTCACGCAACAAGTTTCTTCCATAAGCCCATCACCTCGCAAGCTATGCTACAACATCATCATCATCAACGACGACGTACTGCCGTCCAACGCCGCCGTCGACGACGTCATCGAGAAGAAGGAGCCCATGAAGCAGCCAGCGAAGTTGAAGAAGTGAGAGCTCACCGTTGTCGTCGATGAGGCCATCATCCTCGAGCTGCTCTCGCCGTTGAAGTGCAGTCGCCGTCAAAGATCAAAGCAGCTCACCGCTGAGCTGACGCTGTTGTCGTGGAAACGTATCGACCTGTATATCGAAGTCAAAGGAGGCGTAACCCTAGCTGCTCGCCATTCGGCTCATCTCACCAGAGTTGCTGCTGTCGTCGAGTCGAAGAAGAAGAGCCCGAGGTCGAAGACGCTGCAGTCGAGTTGTTCACCGTCGAAGTGCTGTCGTCTCGAAGCTGTCGTCTTCGTTGCCATGGAGCCATCATCGCTGAAGTCGAAGGAGGAACAGTTGGAGTCATCGCAGCCTATCGCTCAGAGCAGTCGCCGTGGAGAGCTCACCCATCCAGCTGCTCATCGAAGTCTATTCATCGTCGTTTGCTTCATCTCATCGGAGTTCTCACCGTCGTAGTCGAGTGCGCCGCTACACCGTTGGAGAGAAAAGAATCACATGCAAAGAAATCGCATTGTGTGCTGACGTGGAGGAGAGTGCATGAAGGCGGAAGCAAAAGAGATTTGCACTTGATGGCGTGGATTTTTAAGGGATTGCTGTGTGTACAAACCGTTGCTTATTATTTTGAATTGAAATTTCCTTACGCACAGACCAGAGAGCTATTTGAACCAGAACTTGAGATACAGACATCAGATCGAGACACCGCTTGCGTCAGATTGGAGCTGACGACGTGTTGATTGACAGAGACGACTACATGGACACGAACTGAGCATTTCTAAACTCTTACTCTTTATATTCGTGTATTAGTGTAACGATCTCTGTAGGAGAAACTTTACCTATTTTGTGCTATTTATGACTTGTCTGGTTGGGGCTAGACAAGAGGGTCTTGATGTGTTTGTACAGTCAAGATACGCATTTACTAGGTTGATAGAGTTCTACACTTTGTTGAGTGTGGTACAGTCTAGGTGGGGAATTGGAGCTAGGACCCCATTGTAGATGTACAGAAGGAACATATTAATGCTAGTATTTGCTTGGGGTTGGACGTAGGTCGTTGGTGCGACCGAACCAGGGTAAATCTGTGTGTACTCTGTGATTGTGTCTTATTTACTCTGCTTGTGATTTTAACTGCATGTGATTTCTCGTGGGTTGCATGAGAATATTTTTATAAGCCTATTCACCCCACTTTAGGCTAAGATCTAGATCCAACAGGTCTAATAAACTTAGCCCTCTCATATATATATGAACCCTATATGAACTCCCAAAACCCAAGGATAAAGCCAAAAACAAAAGGCTGTAACGGCTAGAATTTGGGCTGAAACGTCATCGACAGTCGACTGATGATCATTTGATAGTGGACTGACCAATGGCTAAATAAATCCCAATGGCTATAATCTGAGCCAGGACAGTTGACTGTAGAAGACTACACAGGCTACTGTATAGTGGACATGCGCTTGTATATCCTTCAACAGGCGACTGCTACAGGGAATGGAAATAAAACAGAGAGATACAACTTACGCATTGTATGTATATAGACACTGATGGCCAGAGTACTGATCGCGTCCGGATATACACCCGGAAAACGACTGTAGTTTTACCGCAAGTGCACGGCGTAGTGGCGAGCGGGTATCGAACTCAGAGAGGACAATTGATAGTATCCTACTTTAATTACCTAGCTATCAAGAGAATAAGAATAGATTCGATGGTAATGTCACAATCGTTCAATAGCAAGTAAATATCAATATAATAAAACGTCTAGGGATAGGAAATCCCCACTACGGACCGTCTCTCATCCTTGTGAATTATGAATATCAATGTTGCAAAGCTTGAATGTAGGTGAACTATGTTGAATCCTGTGGATGGCAAACAACACTAGAAGGGGGGGTTGAATAGTGTTGTATAAAGATAAAACTTTTTTTGTTCTTTAATCAATCAACACAAAACAAAACCTTCTAATGTTGCCTAAGAAACCAAGTAGAGCGATCTACGCTTGGTTCTTAATCAACAATATAATTTAAAGTGCACAGCGAATATTCACAGCAGGTAGTCGACTCCTTATGAGCAGTAGTCGACTCCCAGAGTATATGTTAGAGCAAATAAAATTACAGATGTAAATCTCAGTGTATAGAAATAGGATTGATATTTGCTGAAGATAGAATAAATGCAAGGATAATCAAACACAGAAAATGCAAGCGCAAAGACAAGGATTTTTATCCTGGTTCCCCGCAACTCGGGTACGTCCAGTCCCCGACCAAACCGGTACGAGATTTCCACTATCTGCCTTGGCAAATACAAGCACCTAACTTCACTCGTTAGGATTTCCAACGACCTAGCCTTGACCAGGATTTCCGAACACAACGCCTAGACTTGTCTAGGGTTATACCCTTGCCTCACAAACCGAGGACTTTCCAACTGGCAACAACTAGACTTGTCTAGTGTTCCAACAATTAGCACAATGAGAAATTTGTTCAATACTCTACAATAAATGATAGAGATTGAAAATACACCCGATTCTATAGCCAATCAAAAGATAGACAATTGTGTAGTGGCTTAATAGAATGATAGTCTAGATCACACAAAGATACGAGATAAGTTCTTTGTGATCTAGAGCTTTTTTTTCAAAAATCCTTCAAATAGAATTAAAGAGAAATAATAGAGAGGATTTTGAAAAACAACTTAGCCAATAAAATAATAATATGATCTTCAAAAGAATTGGAAAATATTGCAAGATCAAACAAAACTGAAATTAAAATTGGCTAGAGAAAAAAAAATGAGAGAGCTTTGATTCACGAGAGCTTTTGCAAATTTTGATTTTCAATAATCTTGTATTTTTCACAAAAGAATTAAGCTCTATTTATAGGGAAAAAACTGGGATTTGAAATTTGAATTTCGTTTGACTTTTGTCCCAAAAATTTCGGAGTAAATCACTCAAAAGAATTTAAAATTCAAATTCAAAACGTTTGAAAATTTCCAGCAGGTAGTCGACTCCCTCTATAGGTAGTCGACTCCCAGAGGAGTCTAGGAAATTTTCATCTCTGAGAAGTAGTCGACTCCCTACCTTTGGTAGTCGACTCCCAGAGGAGATTTTCCTGTTTTTCTAGTCAAAAGTTGTAGTTAGCTCCAGGGTGCGTGGAGTTTCACTACGAGAATTATGAAGTGACTAGAAAAATCTCTTGAAAACTATTTTGAAGATAGTTAAAAATTATTTCGAAATCTTTCGTGTGTGTGTGTGTTGTCTATTTGATATGGCTTTGACAAATATCCTAGAAGACACGACACACTCACACTAGACTCTGAACATGTCTTCGGCAGTTTAGTCAATCTTGATGAAGTGCAGATGAGCTTCTCTTTGAGCTTCTTGCTTTGTTTGAGCTTGAGCTTCATCACTTGAGTTTTAGCCATGTTCGTCTTTGTCGTGGAGCGTTGATGCGTGCTTCTTGGAGTATCAGTAGAGCTTCACGAAATCTGTATACTTAAAGTGTAGTGTAGTTAGTATACTAAGCATTCATTTGGTGTGCTCATCATCAAAATTACTTAGGGGTGGAATTCAATTTCCATCACTCTCCCCCTTTTTGATGATGACACCCAAATGCAAAATTTTAAGTAATACATGAATATCAAGTATACTTACTCCTCTTGCTTTGATGCGGTTCTCCCCCTGCATCGAAGCTATTAGAAATACAATTCACATTTTTGCATTATATATATTTTTCTCCCCCTTGTCATCAACAAAAAAAATAAAACAGTAATTTCTATGGATCAATAAGAGGAATTCAATTCCATATGCCTGCAATGGAGATGTTAGTTCATAGAACAACTAAGTTTGGCATAGCAGATAACTTCATAGTAGCTAGCATCACACAATAAAAGTTATTACAAACCATAGTTTAAGAGAACATTGTTTTTGAAAAGAGAACCATTGTTTTTGAAGTAGAAGTGCATGAAGCTAAGTGTGACCGCTGTTCTTTTTCAATTCCTTGATCTCTTCAAGGATCATAACAAGCGTCTCCTCGGTCATCTTCTTGCTTTGCACTACGATTTCCTTGAGGTCATCCACCTTTTGATTGAGATTTTCAAATCCTTTCTCCTGTGAGATCTTCAATTTTCCAATCTTTTTCAGGAGCATCTCCTGAAGTTCAAGGATGTAAGCAGGAACTTCTTCTTCTTCCTCGCCGCTTCCTTTTTCTTCTTCTTCACTTTCTTCATCAGAATCTGAAATTACAACCTTCTTACCTCGCCTTGAGGATGATGATCCTCCTTCGGTAGCGATTTGCTCTTCAGGGACATTCTCATCAAGGTCATGATGGAGATTCATTCTCCCAAGAGCATGAACATCAAAGACACGAGCATGTTCTAGAATGGTTGTTTCATGATCCAAAGGCACGTTAAAGCTAATGAATAGAATGGTCAGATAGTGCCCATGAGAAAGTGTTGAGGAAGGTCTGTCAGATGAAGCTGAAAGTAGGATGGAATCCATGATGACTTTAGCCCAATTCACACGAATGTTACCAAGAATGGCATAGATGCATTTAGCTTGTTTTTCAGAAAGGATAGCATGACTTCCAGATTTTTTAGTAATGTTATATGACAGAATATTAGCTAAGATTCTCGCCGGATAGCGAAGATGGCTACAAGGAAGTTTGGTCTGAAAGTGTTTACCAGGCAGATACATTCTCTCTAGGATATTCTCGTCAGTCAACTCAATTTTCTCGAGGATCATACCGGAGTATGGGATTCCTAAGGCTTCACCTAGGGATTTTACAGTTATAGCAAGTTTGGTATCCAAAACCTTAGTAATGAAACGACTTTTTACGAGATCATAATCCATGTTTGCATAAAAGAGATGAACAAGCCTAGGATAACACATATACACATTTTCTGAGGAGAACAAATTTGCTAAGTTCTGGAAATCTAGCAGACTATCAATACCGTAATTGATAACATCATTGAGTTTGACAAATCTTTCATGCAAGATAGGTTTCCTAGAAACTTTAACAAAATGTTCATAGGTAGTTGTTTTGAAGAGATATGGTAGAATAATTTCTTTCTCAGAATCGACATTAGGAGTAGCAATTTTTCTCTTCTTAGGGAAAGCTCCTTTGAAAGGCATCCTCTGATAGAGTAAAACAACACCAAAAAAATATTTGTATACTCCTAGATAACCAAGAGAAATAGAATAGTAAAGTTCATGGAAGTAAAAAAAATTTTACCTTGGGTAAATTTGAAGGAAGATGAAAAAGAAATTGCTCCAAAGAAAATCCAAGCCTCAAGATGAAAACCCAAGAGAGGATAGGGGAAAAGAAGGTAGTCGGCTACCTCTAGGGTTTTCTTGGGGTTTTGATTGAAGAGATGAAGAGATGAGGAGAAATAGGAGCCTTTAGATCTAGATTTGGGTGGCTAGGATGGTTTTTAGTCTTTAGTGGGTAAGTTGTCTTAACGGATCTTGACCCAACCACTCAAATAGAACCCAATAGAAGTTAGTCAAAAAAGAGGCAACCCAGAATTTTACGCACTGGTAGTCGACTCCCTCCTGTAGGTAGTCGACTCCCTACTGGGTTGAGTCGTTTTCTCATCCTGGAGAAGGCTTGGTCCAGGTTGAACGAGCTCTTTTTTAAAAAAATATTTTAAGCAATAAAACACAATCATGCATACAAATTTAACTTATTTCAACTCAATTAAATAATTATAAAATAAATAAAAGCATTT
The DNA here is from genome assembly GCA_030789695.1 of Scilla litardierei. Lineage (NCBI taxonomy): Eukaryota > Viridiplantae > Streptophyta > Magnoliopsida > Asparagales > Asparagaceae > Scilla > Scilla litardierei. The sequence continues at coordinate 49,263,211 of CM061142.1, forward strand.
GTTCCGATTCAGCCGTTTGACTTCCTGAATTTTCTTCATTGTCTTCCTCCTTTTTAGAGCACCTGAAAGATAAGCGTTTTATGGTACTCTTTTGATTTTGAGTCCGAGGAGTTAGTCTTTAGGAAACCAAACCCAATACGGTTTAGTTCCTTCATGAACAATATACTTATAATTTTTATTAAAATGAATCTGTTGAACAAAGTTAGTAGCGTACCTTTCTTTTTGCTGATCAGATAATCTTTTTGGTACCCAGATACTTAAAAATTTATCATTAGTATGATGCATCCTAGTGTGCTTAACCCGTTTCTTGGTATGATGAGAATCATAGCCAAGTCCGGTTTTGCTAGATGACAATTTTTGATTATCTATTATACTATCCAGCTTCCCTTTTCCTTTATTGAAATTCTCAATAATTTTCATCGTAGCGTCGTATTTATCTTTGACGGATACGAGAAGATTATTCAGACTTTCAACCTTTTCATTTACTAGTAAAATATCCTTTTGTAAAAGATCATTTTTCTCTTTAAGAAGACTATTTTCTTTAATAACTTCTTCTTTTTCTTTAGTCTCTCTTTTAGCAATTCTAAGTGTTTTTCTATGTTCTTTAATGAGCTTTTCATGCATTTTGCATAGCTCTTTATATGCTCCCCTATAGTCCAAGTCTTCATCATCGCTTGACGATGACTCATTGTCGCTAGATGAATCATGATGCGAGCTTACCTTGGAGGATGTAGATGCCATGAAACACATGTGTGCTGTCTCTCTTCTTTCATCATTATCTTCGTCTGAGGATTCGTCGGATGATGAATCGTCACTCTGATCGAAGGCTGCATAGGCTTCTTTCTTTGGTCGTCTAAACTTGCTTCTTGTATTGTTTCGTCTTTCATTATTCTCTTTGTTCTTCCCACGATCTCTGGAATCACGGTTGTTTCTTTCCAATGGACAATCTCTCTTGACATGTCCTGGTTTATTGCAACCAAAACAGATAATACCTTTAGTGGGTCTAAAAGATCGTTTTCCATACTTACTTGTGATGAACTCTTTAAAGTTCTTTGAGATGAACGCGATGTGATCTTCTTTGTCCGTGTAATCGGAATCTTCTTCTTGAGCTTTGAATGCAAGATTTTTCTTCTTTGGTTTTTCTTCGATCTTCTTGTCTTCTTCAAGCTCGATCTCATATGCCATGAGATTTCCCATCAGTTCTTCGATGGTGAGATCCTTCACATTATGAGCTTCTCGAATGGCCGTGGTCTTTCCTTTCCATTCGGGTCGGAGTGATCTTAGTATCTTCATTACCTGTTCATACTCTGAAAGTTTCTTTCCTAGTCCTGCAAGCTCATTGGTAATGTTAGTAAAACGAGTATTCACGTCGGTGATACTCTCTCCTTCTTCCATTTTAAAGGTTTCGAATTTTGAATGTAGTACATTTATACGAGATTCTTTTACCTTTTCTGTACCTTCGTGACTTACCTGAAGAGTATGCCAAATTTGATGTGCTGTCTCACATTGGGAGACTCGATTGAACTCATTTCCTGTAACAGCGCAAAACAAGGCATTCATTACTTTTGCATTGAGATTAGCTTTCTTCTTATCATCGATGGACCATTTTCCAAACTCAACGTCGGTGGGTGCGATATACGGGACTTTGGTGATAGTCCATGCTTCTATGTCCAATGACTCTAGGTGAGTCTTCATTCGGATCTTCCAGCTGGCGTAGTTGGTTCCGTTGAATAGAGGTGGTCGCATAGTGTTCAGTCCTTCGGAGTGAAAAGAAGTTGACGCCATCACTATTTGTAGCCTCGCTCTGATACCAAGTGTTGGATCCTGTGGATGGCAAACAACACTAGAAGGGGGGGGGGGGGTTGAATAGTGTTGTATAAAGATAAAACTTTTTTTGTTCTTTAATCAATCAACACAAAACAAAACCTTCTAATGTTGCCTAAGAAACCAAGTAGATCGATCTACGCTTGGTTCTTAATCAACAATATAATTTAAAGTGCACAGCGAATATTCACAGCAGGTAGTCGACTCCTTATGAGCAGTAGTCGACTCCCAGAGTATATGTTAGAGCAAATAAAATTACAGATGTAAATCTCAGTGTATAGAAATAGGATTGATATTTGCTAAAGATAGAATAAATGCAAGGATAATCAAACACAGAAAATGCAAGCGCAAAGACAAGGATTTTTATCCTGGTTCCCCGCAACTCGGGTACGTCCAATCCCCGACCAAACCGGTACGAGATTTCCACTATCTGCCTTGGCAAATACAAGCACCTAACTTCACTCGTTAGGATTTCCAACGACCTAGCCTTGACCAGGATTTCCGAACACAACGCCTAGACTTGTCTAGGGTTATACCCTTGCCTCACAAACCGAGGACTTTCCAACTGGCAACAACTAGACTTGTCTAGTGTTCCAACAATTAGCACAATGAGAAATTTGTTCAATACTCTACAATAAATGATAGAGATTGAAAATACACCCGATTCTATAGCCAATCAAAAGATAGACAATTGTGTAGTGGCTTAATAGAATGATAGTCTAGATCACACAAAGATACGAGATAAGTTCTTTGTGATCTAGAGCTTTTTTTTCAAAAATCCTTCAAATAGAATTAAAGAGAAATAATAGAGAGGATTTTGAAAAACAACTTAGCCAATAAAATAATAATATGATCTTCAAAAGAATTGGAAAATATTACAAGATCAAACAAAACTGAAATTTAAAATTGGCTAGAGAAAAAAAATGAGAGAGCTTTGATTTACGAGAGCTTTTGCAAATTTTGATTTTCAATAATCTTGTATTTTTCACAAAAGAATTAAGCTCTATTTATAAGGAAAAAACTGGGATTTGAAATTTGAATTTCGTTTGACTTTTGTCCCAAAAATTTCGGAGTAAATCACTCAAAAGAATTTAAAATTCAAATTCAAAACGTTTGAAAATTTCCAGCAGGTAGTCGACTCCCTCTATAGGTAGTCGACTCCCAGAGGAGTCTAGGAAATTTTCATCTATGAGAAGTAGTCGACTCCCTACCTTTGGTAGTCGACTCCCAGAGGAGATTTTCCTGTTTTTCTAGTCAAAAGTTGTAGTTAGCTCCAGGGTGCGTGGAGTTTCACTACGAGAATTATGAAGTGACTAGAAAAATCTCTTGAAAACTATTTTGAAGATAGTTAAAAATTATTTCGAAATCTTTCGTGTGTGTGTGTGTTGTCTATTTGATATGGCTTTGACAAATATCCTAGAAGACACGACACACTCACACTAGACTCTGAACATATCTTCGGCAGTTTAGTCAATCTTGATGAAGTGCAGATGAGCTTATCTTTGAGCTTCTTGCTTTGTTTGAGCTTGAGCTTCATCACTTGAGTTTTAGCCATGTTCGTCTTTGTCGTGGAGCGTTGATGCGTGCTTCTTGGAGTATCAGTAGAGCTTCACGAAATCTGTATAATTAAAGTGTAGTGTAGTTAGTATACTAAGCATTCATTTGGTGTGCTCATCATCAAAATTACTTAGGGGTGGAATTCAATTTCCATCAAACTAGTCACAACTTAATGTAGAACCAAGCTCACACTCTCGCACTATTGCTGGTCTATAGCAACCTAGATTAGGGCCCACTCTCATGCAAACCCTAACCTAACCCACTAGCTTGAAGATCGTCATCATCGTCCAATCGCAACTCGAGCCCACTCTCGTGCAAACTCGAGCTACGATCTAGGTTATGATAGTTCGTATTCATCCAATCTCTTGCAAACGAATATTAGTATAGATTTATAATAAAAATCCCAGCTTTGGTCCAATCTCTTGCAAACCAAATCAAGCGGATCTCAATTATAAACCTAAGTCGAATGTTTAGGCCTTCCAATCAATCAGGATCTAATCTCTTGCAAATCCCAATCAATTGAAATTCCTAGCCACTCGCAATAAATCAATCAAAACCTAACCTTTATCAATCCTAGCAACAATTCTATACTTTCATCACAATTCAAAGATCGGGTCCATAGGGTTCATCCCCATGCCCTAGAATGATGAAACTACTCATAATTCATCATGAAAATCTCAGAAATATCAATTATAATCATAGCACAATTCATTGCAAAGAGGAGACAATTCATAAAAATAAGATTTTTAACAAGAAAGAACAAAACAAAATTGTCGCATATGATCTCTAGCTGAGATTTCACAAAAGAATAGCCGTCAAAAAATAATAGAGGTCTGTCCTAAAACTAGGTTTAAAACTAGGTTTAAATACAAGCTAAAATCATCCAAAAAAATCGTGACAAAACTGCCACCGCGCAGCCCAGAAATTCAAATCCTCATAGCAGTCGGAGAGGGTCACTCGGCCGAGTGACCCTTGTCACTCGGCCGAGTGACAGACCCAATAAAAAACATAGAGTTTGGGGGTTTCATGGGTCTGTCGCTCTGACTGACTCGGCCGAGTTGGCTTCTTCACTCGGTCGAGTGAGCAATCATGCTCGGCCGAGTGGGCTTCCTCAGATTTTCCACTAAGTTGGCAGCTTCTCTGGACGAATTCCATGTAGCACTCGGGCGAGTGAGCTTTCTTTGCTTGGCCAGTGAACATGGCAAATCTTCGGTGCGTATCTGTTTCACTCGGGCGAGTGCGATCCTTCACTCGGCCGAGTGAGCAGTCTTGCTCGGCCGAGTGAGGTGCTCTTGAGCTCATTTCTTCTCCTTTTCGCCTCCGCGTCGATTCTATCAAATTCTTTCCTCCTCCACGCATCCTCTAGCGCTGATAACTCCTCGAATAAGCCATGGGCTACACTCCGAAGTGTGTGAAAGTCCTTTGATCTCGTTTTCGTTCCAAATCGCTCCATATCTCCTGAAATACGACAAAAAAGAAATAGTTAAAAGCAACACGATATCGTCGAATAATCGTGAAAAACGCAATATGGACGATCAAAACGTCATGAAAACATGCAGAAAAAAGGTGTAAAATAAGGAGCGATCAAAATCCCCCAAGCTTACCTCTTACTCGTCCTCAAGGAAGATGAGCAAAAGGCGAACCCGGCGGGTAAAAATACGGAAAAGGAAAAAGAAGACAGAAAAGAAAACTAAGAGGGGGGTGCTAGATCATTTTCTCAGGACGTGGACTCGCTTACTCAAATAGCATACGGTGAATGAAAACATGCCAAAGATTTTTATCTCGATATCATGATATAAGGATGCATTCAACATAGAAACCTAAGAATATCAAAACAATATGAAATATGGATTCATTCTAGAATTTGCATCGTCTGAAGCATTTAAACCAATACACATAATCATGGACCACACACTTTTCAATTGATCGCTTTCTATTTGGAGTATAAAAGGTATCAGACAATATGAAACAATAAGAATAGAAAGGAGTGGTTTTCATGAAATGCATGCTAAGTCTCAATTCCTGGATTTCGTAAAACTTTTAGTAATCTCTCCGAGTGTAGAAAATTACCTAGCCTAGGTTGTCATGCACAGGACAAGTAGTCACTCTCTCACACATCATTGGATCCTCTCCCCCAAGCTTATCTATAAGCGTGGTGGAATCAAATTTAGCAATGAGAACATTCCCCATTTTTGAAGCTCCAAGAAACAAAAATAAAAGAGGAAAGAAAGAAAGAAAGATAAAATGGGATCATATATACTTCTTTTCTCTTCTTTTTTTTGTTTTTTTATTATCAATATATACAACTGTGATCCCAAATCAAAAGATGAGAGATATACATGTAGTTTTTCTTTTTGATTTTGGGCTGTTGGAGGATGGATTTTTATAGCGGGGGAATATGCCAATATAGGATTCGCTAAAGGGTACCAATGATTTTAAGTATAGAAATAATGCTCAAGATATGTGGAGAAAGAAAAATATGTAACACTCGGTTCACTTTATAGAATGTGCACGACAACTTTCAGCTGAGTAACGTAATCTACTCAGTTTGATTTCAGAAAGCAAACTAATCCAGTGATATCAACATAACATGAAACCAATCAACCTGAAAGTGAAGCGTACAATTTTCGTGCAATAAGAAGTGATATAAGACAACAAAGCAGTACTCCACATATACGCAATCAATGCGTGAATCTTGGTGTGTTTTCCATGAAGAGTATACTATATAAATCATCAAACTCAGCTAATAGAAGAATTTCATTCATATTCATACATGGAAGTGCGGGTTACTATCTCAAATGCATAGCAAGCATGGCATATGATATCTGAAATAAAAACGATGACATGACAAGTAATATGCATACAGAGATAAGCTAATACCACATCGTCGTCGTCATAGAAAATTCATCTCTAGCAAAAAGGATAAAGGAAATAAGGATAAATAAAAACTACTGTACATATGCAGCACACAAAAAAAGTAAGAAAATGTGATGCATGGAAAGAAAGTGAAAAGGTGGGTGAAAATAAGCGTAAAAACAAAGAAACATGAGAAAATAATAAAAATAACAGGCGAAAAAAAAATGAAAAGTGCGTGAGAAACTCACTCCCCCAAGCTAAACTGCACAGTGTCCTCAATGTGCAAAGTGTGGCACACTTAGAGACACGATATGGGTGGGGTGGGTGATGATGCATGCATGATGAAAATAAAATAAAAAAATGAGATGGGTATGCAAGTGATGCATGCAGAGATCAAAATGGCGTGATATGAGTGTCTCCAAAAATACTCTCTCTCCATAAAAGATATAGATAAATATGAGCAAAAAGTAACCAAAACTGTGTGGAGGAGGGATGCAAAATTAGCAGACCAAATGATATCCAGTGAAGAAGCAGCAAAAGTTTGGAAGGCATCCAGTGTGTGCCTAGGTGGGTGGTGGTGCACCCGCTCCGTCCTGTGGTGGAGGTGGTGGTCATGGAGGCTGCTGGGTAGTGGTAGGTGGTGGCTGTGGCAGTCGTGCAAGAATCTAGCTCAGGCAAGCCTGAATACCAGGAAGTAAGGCGACACGAGATTGGACAGCACTGACGGTAGCGGAGAGGGACCGGAAATCTCCTCTGAGCCCACTAACTGCCCCCTCTAGAGCACGGATGTGCTGAACTAGGGTGTCCGGTGGAGGTGGAGCAGAGGGTCGAACAGGTGAGGAACGGGACTGCCTCGCACGGCTACCGTAAAGGATAGGTGCAGCTACATGGTGGGGCTGAGGTGCTGTGCTCATAAAAGGACGCTCAGCCTCTGTGGGAGGCTGAGACGCATGTAAGGTCGAAGAGCAAGGAGCAGCAGCAGAAGGTGACGTGGTGACAGAGGGCGAGGAGGGTAGAGAGGTTAGTGACACAGACGTGGGGACAGACGTCATGATGCTCTCAGTGAAGACAGAGGCAGTGGAGACAGAGGCATCGACGGCTGGGGAGGCTATGAAGCGTGCATAAAATGACTCCCCAGGGGTCGAGAACAATAATGAGGAAAGGGTCTCCACTGCGGAGGTGAACGAAGACTCACCGCTCTCAACTATGGTGGTGAAGCGCTCAAGGCTCACAGCAGAAATAGGATCTATGGTCATCGGCACAGTGGTGGTGGTGGTGGTGGTGTGGGTGGACTCAGCTAGTGTACTCCCGACACTGACAGAAGTGTGGACAGAGTGTCGGGAGGTGCAGACAGGTCTGATGTAGGCTGAGGTATCACGGGGACCTGGGGTGGAAGGAGGGGCTCCTGTTGAGTGCTCTCGGGCTCTAGCACGTACGCGGCAGGGATGAGGAGATCCATCGCTGGAATCCACTCCCTGCCCGCGGGTCTAATATGTGTCTGAGTAGGGCTCGGGAGAACTATGTAGTCAGTGCAAAAAGGACCGTGCAGCCACACCCAGTGGTGCTGACCATGAGGATGTAGCATCCTCATCCGGGCCATAACATCTATGGAAAGGGAAGTGGGGCCCGGTGGTCTAAGCAAGCCAGAAGGGAAGTCAACTCCGCACAAAAGGGCCAGGAGGGTAATCAGACCGCCGCAACAGATAGGCGTCCTAGCGTCGACGGAGATAATGATGTGATCGATGTACCAACTGACGATATCGATCTCGACGGCGGGGACCAAAATATCTCTACCTCTCTCGTAGACCCTCGGTCATGTCATCGCATAGAGCATGTAGAGCTCTGGCGTCGACAACGTCCCCGGCTCATACCTCACTAGAAAAGTAGTCGCCATAAGGCGTTGCGCAATGCGGAGGCATGGGTGGAGGATAGCGGAGGCCTTGGCCCGACTAGGGTCAAAGGCGAGAGGCGATCCCGTGATACGTGTCCAAAAAGCGTGTATGTCGAATGATGGGGTTGGGATGTGCATGGGACTATAGGCTCGGTCTGGGTCTGGGACAACGGGCCACTGGAAGAATGCTCGGAGCATGTCGAGAGTGATCTCGCACTCACGATCCATCAATCTAAAGGAGCATCCCCCAGGGGTCCGAGCAATAGAACTAAGGACATCTAGTGTCGGACGGATGTAAGTGTCCGTCGATACCAACAAGAAATCATGCCATCCCACGTTGTCATACAACTGGAGTAGCCCCTCTAGTACCCCTAGGCACTCTAAATCAGCAAGGTGCGTAAACCTAGACGGTACGATCGAGCGATGTGAGATACGCTCAAATCTGGCGCGGTGTGCGTTGTCTCTGAACTTAATCCCCATCGCATCGATAGCGGGGGCGGGCTGTGCCGGTGGTAGAATGGGTGCGGTAAGAGGCGGATGTGTGGGTGGTGGCAGGCTAGGTGGAGGGGATTCCGCTCTATCGAAAGAGGAGCCAGGCTCGCTGGACCTCTTCCACTTGGAAGTGGGCGCCCGAGTGCGTGACCTCGTGCATGGGGGCATGAGCCCCGTGAAGCGTGCCCACCCAAGAAAATTGTGAAGTGCTAAAAATAAGGAACGAGTGTACCCGAGCATGATGCGAGAACAAATAGTGGAAGCATGCGACGAATCGCCTCCTCCGCGAAGCTCAAAGGTGTCCCGAATCTCCCCAAGCTAGCCTGAAACGCAAAGAGACAAATCAGTAATGAATATCAATATATGTGGGGGGAAGATTGAGAATAATAGATATGTATACGAATTAATTTCTATTTGGGGCTTAACGGGCTTACGGATCGGAGAAATGGACTAAAATAGGCGAAATGGGGCGAAATGGAGGCGAAACGATGGCCTGGGAGGGAGCACCGGTGACCGGAGTCGGCGACGGAGAAGTGTCGGCGATGGGGGGCAGCGGCGACTTCGCCGATGAGCCTGGGTGCTCGGGCAAAGGGGTTTTGGATTCGGGCGAGTCGGTGGGAAGTCGAGGAGCCCGCTGCAAAAATTTGGGAATTTTTTGAATTTTTGGGATTTGGGCCGCGGTTACTGGCTTATAAAGTATGGGTCACTCGGCCGAGTGGCTCAGCGTTAAAGATTTTTTCGAAATCTCCCTAGAGTTACGACTCGGCCGAGTAGCTTTTCCCACTCGGCCAAGTGGACAAGTTCCACTCGGCCGAGTGGCAAGTCCACTCAGTGATTATAAGGCTTGGAGAGTATCAGATTCACTCGGTTGACATAGGCACTCGGTCGAGTGGCATATAAAGTACAGTAAATTACAGAGAGTAGTTTTTAGGATCTTCCCTGATCAGAACCCTACTCAGCCGAGTAGAGTCTTCACTCGGCCGAGTGATATGTTCACTCGGCCGAGTGGCTTGCTGTTTTCTGCACCGACTCTCTGTTTTTGCTCCACTTTCTGTTTTTCGTCTCCCTGTCAGTTTCTCCCTCCTCCTTAGGCCTGAGCACATTCCAGGAGCGCTCTCCTTTGCCATGGTCATCCTCCATTCAAATGGTTTATCGTTCTCCAACTCCTGTCATGAAAAATAGAGCCCGTTGTCATGATTTTTATTGACTCTTGACTCTAAACACTAAGAAAGGAGGTTGACTAGGATCCATTCGGATGGATCAAACATGCGGATCCATCCAAGTGGAATTTAAAGCTAGACGATGTAAATAGAAAATCCGACCGTTGGATGTTATCTAACATGTCTAAACTAGCTCCAAACAAAATTTCAACTAATTTGGACATGTTTTGCCCATGCATCAAGTGGTTGCAAAATCGATGTTTTTGAATAGTTATAAAATCGGCTAATTTTGCAACCACTTGATGCATGGGCAAAACATGTCCAAATTAGTTGAAAGTTTGTTTGGAGCTAGTTTAGACATGTTAGATGACATCCAACGGTCGGATTTTCTATTTACATTGTCTAGCTTTAAATTCCACTTGGATGGATCCGCATGTTTGATCCATCCGAATGGATCCTAGTTAACCTCCTAAGAAAGATCTAAAACAAAAATAAAGTGAAAAAATTCAACTAAGATGAAACCATCGGGTTGCCTCCCGACAAGCGCTCTTTAAGGTCTTGAGCTCGACCCCTTAAGATATTCGTTTAATGCTCGATATTCAGCGCATGTGAGATGCGCGCGTCGAATTTACCGGGAAGGCCACTTGGATACAATTGTTGTTATTCTTAGACATTCCCCGGCTCCCCCTCATCATGGGTGGTAGTGGGGGATGAGTACCCCAAGCTTGAGCTTTTACCATTCTTCTTCTTCACCGGTGGTGCCAATTTCTTATCCCGCGGAGCTTCCTTCAAATTCTTAGCCGTGGAGAGCTTGCATAGCTCCCTAATTCTTGCGCCATCAGCGGCGTCTTTGTCATCAACCGTAGAGTGGTCCAGCATGTCTTCCAACTTTTCTCCATCTATAGAAGATTGGCATTCTTCAAGGCCGTCATCGTGTAAGCCGTCGATAGCATACAGCATAACGTCATCAATGACCTCATCGAGGAGGTCCACATAATCGATGTCCTCTTGCCAAGGCATATACTTCATTGCTTTGGAAATATGAAGCTCCACCTCTATGTTTCCGACATTCAAAGACAAGGTGCCCTCTCTCACGTCAACTATTACGCTGGCGGTGGCTAAGAAGGGGCGTCCAAGAATCAATGACGTATCGACCACCTCCTTGATGTCCATAACCATGAAGTCGCACGGCAAGCAAATTCCTCCCGGTACTTGGAGCGGTATGTTCTCCATAATTCCCACCGGCCTAGGACCCGACCGTCCGCGAGTTGTATTCTCATATCCGTCGGCTTCAAGTCGGTCCCCGTATTAAATTTCTTGAACATAGTTAGGGGCATTAGGCTCACGCTTGCTCCCAAATCTACCAAGGATTTTTGTAGCGGGACTCCTCCAAGCATGCAAGGAATGCGGAAGCTTCCGGGATCTTTAAACTTTGTAGGCTCCTCCTCCTTCCGGGTGAACCATGTACCTTGCTCAGCGAGCATTATCTTCTCCTTTCTCTTTTTTCCCGAAATTAGATCTTTTAAGAACTTGGCATACGACGGGATCTCTACAATAGCGTCCAAGAAAGGGGTATTTAGGCTCACTCCACGTAAGTACTCAAGAAATTTGGCGAGCTGCTTCTCAATCTTTGCTCTTGCCAACCTTTGTGGGAAGGGTATCAGTGGCATATAGTTGCGCTCCTCATGTGGCTTCATAATTTCAGAATTTTCACCGTCTTTTGCCTCTTTCGGGCACTCCTCCTCAATAGCCGGCTCCTTATCATCCAAAATTTCTCCCCGGGCTCCTTGGTTTGAATCATGGCAGGAGTGGTGTCCTTCCCGCCCCTAGTAGTTACCACCACCACCGTATTGATGTGACCGGTATTACTCCGTGGGTTTGGCTCCGGTTGAGCCTGTAATTGTTAAGTATTTTTGTTGAGCAATGCTAGTTGCTCCGATAATTGCGCCACGACAGTATTAAGAGATTCTTGTTGGGCGGTCAATCTAGCATTCACTTTCTTTTGCTCCGCCATAAATTCTTCGACCCTCGCTTCTTGGTCGGACCTCGGTGGTGCTTGTGGTGGATTAGGTGCTCTCCACCCTTGATTATACCCCAGCGTTCTATATGGTCCCGCTTATTGCCTCGGTTGGAAATTTTGTTACTGAGGCCCTCTCGGTTGATATTGCGGTTGTTGTGGAGGCCGAGCTTGAGGTTGTTGCGGTGGTGGGTTTAAAGCTCCTTCATTATTTGCATATGAAAAGCCCGGATGATTTCTCGTGCCGAGTTTGCCCAATAACCGGTGTTTCTTGCAACGTATTGGACTTGTTCAATAGTTCCCTCTCTGTGCTCTCCTCCAACATACATGGCATGGGCTTGGTCTTGCCAATCGCCCGTACTCCCTCCCAGTGTAGATGTGGTGGGGGTCACATGTGGATCACTAATCAACTTCTCCAATCTCTCCACGACCTTGTGGAGAGAATCAAACTTCGTAGAGAGCTCTGCTATGGCCTTCGCCTCATAAATACTTGTTGGCTTCAAGATGGATGTAGAATGTCCTCTCTCGTCGCCCCATTATTGGTTATTAGAGGCCATCTCCTCAAGTAGGGCTGTAGCATCATCCGGCGTCTTAGATAATATGGCTCCATTAGCGGTTGCATCGATGATTTGCTTGGTGCCCGGTTGCAATCCATTGTAAAAGCTATGCACAAGCTCCCAAGATTCAATACTATGATGGGGACATTGGTGTTGGAGATCTTTAAAGCGCTCCCATGCCTCAAATAGAAATTCCTGACGTCCTTGCTTGAATGACATGAGCGCACTCCTTATCTTGACTGTCTTAGATGGTGGGTAGAATTTGTTAACAAAGGTGCTCGCCAACTCATCCCATGTAGTAAAGATCCCCTCTGCTTGCATCCTCAACCAATATAATGCTTTGTCCCGAAGGGTGAATGGGAAGAGGCGCAATCGGATAGCATTGACCGGTACACCGGGCATCTGAAAAGTTGCACACTTGGACAAGAACAACTGTAGGTGGTAGTGTGGATTCTTGTGGGAGTTCCCATGAAATGGGTCTTGTTGCATCAAAACCAAGAGTCCCGTCTTGAGCTTGAAGTTCTTATCCGTCGCCAACTCCGGCATCACAATAGACGAGGTAGTAGAAGTAGTCTTAGGCCGTAGCCTATCTCTGATAGAAACAAGTCTAGCCATGCGTGCCGCTAACTCTTCCGGTGTCTTCGGTTGGTTCATATGACCGTCCTCTATATATAGTCTCCTCTTAGCTCTAAGCCTCCTTACCGTATGCTCGATCTCCAGATCAAATAATATATCTTCTTGATGCGTCTTTGATCTCGTGTACATGCACAGAAAAATAGAGTCTCGATGGAATCGTTAGCACAATAGAGGAATAAAAAGATAAAAATAATAAAAGAAAAAGAAATAACTAAGTAAAGAAAATAAAATATCGTCGCCTCCCTGGCAACGGCACCAAAAACTTGATCGCGCCCGGATATACACCCAGAAAACGACTGTAGTTTTATCGCAAGCGCACGGCATAGTGGCGTGCGGGTATTGAACTCAGGGAGGACAATTGACAGTATCCTACTTTGATTACCTAGCTATCAAGAGAATAAGAATAGATTCAATGGTAATGTCACAATCGTTCAATAGCAAGTAAATATCAATATAATAAAACATCTAGGGATAGGGAATCCCCGCTACGGACCGTCTCTCATCCTTGTGAATTATGAATATCAATGTTGCAAAGTTTGAATGTAGGTGAACTAGTCGCAACTTAATGTAGAACAAGCTCACGCTCTCGCACTATTGCCGGTCTATAGCAACCTAGATTAGGGCCCACTCTCGTGCAAACCCTAACCTAACCCACTAGCGTGAAGATCGTTATCATCGTCCAATCGCAACTCGAGCCCATTCTCGTGCAAACTCGAGCTACGATCTAGGTTATGAGAGTTCGTATTCGTCCAATCTCTTGCAAACGAATATTAGTATAGATTTATAATAAAAATCCTAGCTTTAGTCCAATCTCTTGCAAACCAAATCTAGCGGATCTCAATTCTAAACCTAAGTCGAATGTCTTGGCCTTCCAATCAATCGGGATCCAATCTCTTGCAAATCTCAATCAATTGAAATTCCTAGCCACTTGCAATAAATCAATCAAAACCTAACCTTTATCAATCCTAGCAACAATTCTATACTTTCATCACAATTCAAAGATCGGGTCCATAAGGTTCATCCCCATGCCCTAGAACGACGGAACTACTCACAATTCATCATGAAAATCTCAGAAATAACAATTATAATCATAGCACAATTCATTGCAAAGAGGAGACAATTCATAAAAATAAGAGTTTTAACAAGAAAGAACAAACCAAAATTGTGGCCTATGATCTCCAGCTGAGATTTCACAAAAGAATAGCCGTCAAAAAATAATAGAGGTCTCTCCTAAAACTTGGGTTAAAACTAGGTTTAAATACAAGCTAAAATCGTCCAAAAAATCGTGACAAAACTGCCTCCACGCAGCCCAGAAATTCAAATCCGTGTAGCAGTCGGAGAGGGTCACTCGGCCGAGTGACCCTTTTCACTCAGCTAAGTGACAGACCCAATAAAAAACAGAGAGTTTGGGGGTTTCATGGGTCTGTCGCTCTGACTGACTCGGCCGAGTGGGCTTCTTCACTCGGTCGAGTGAGCAATCATGCTCAGCCGAGTGGGCTTCCTCAGATTTTCCAGTAAGTTGGCAGCTTCTTTGGACGAATTCCCTGTAGCTCTCGGGCGAGTGAGCTTTCTTTGCTCAGCCAAGTGAACATGGAAAATCTTCGGTGTGTATCCGTTCACTCGGGCGAGTGCGATCCTTCACTCGGCCGAGTGAGCAGTCTTGCTCGGCCGAGTGAGGTGCTCTTGAGCTCATTTCTTCTCCTTTTCACCTACTCGTCGATTCTATCAAATTCTTTCCTCCTCCACTCATCCTCTAGCACTGATAACTCTTCGAATAAGCCATGGGCGACACTCTGAAGTGCGTGAAAGTCCTTTGATCTCGTTTTCGTTCCAAATCGCTCCATATCTCCTGAAATACGACAAAAACAAGAAATAGTGAAAAGCAACGCGATATCGTCGAATAATCGTGGAAAACGCAATATGGGCGATCAAAACGTCATGAAAACATGCAGAAAAAGGTGTAAAATAAGGAGCGATCAAGTACATGCGACTGTAAAAAAGACAGGCGACTGTAAATACTGCAACAGTCGACTGACTTGCAAATTGAGATGAAGCCCAGAAAATGTAAGTTGCACACAGACGACTGTAGAAAAATTCACAAGTGCCTGTTGGAAGACAAGCGACTGTAAATATACCTTCAGTCGACTGTTCCATAAGCTCAAGTAAGAGTCAATCAAAGGTTGACTTGAGCAGTGCACTATAGTCGACTGTAGAAGGCTCGACAGGCGCCTGGAATCACCCAGTAGCCTGTAAGACTTTCATCAGTCGCCTGTTGGAGAGCCAAAAACTCTAGTTTAAGTTTAAGGCAAGGTGAACCTATTGGGATGATTTCTATGATAATCATGAGGCTCACTAAGATGGAAAATGCATATGCATAAATGAGTTAATTCATCAATCAAGGCATTACATTAAACCTAGACTCAAAAAGGAGAAAAGCAATAAATAAAATATTACATGGATTACATTGCTTCGCTTAGAGTATATGGCTTCAACCTTGATACTCTCCATCATCTCCAAGCTTTGGCACCCCTTGAGTCCAAGTAATGGCATTGCTCCTCTCGATGTCCATCCTTGCACCAAGTGTTTTGTCTCCAAAAATGATATTCTTGAAATTTTAACTATGAGACTAAAACAAAAGAGTCATTAGCAACAACATAATGTTGTGATCATCATCAAAATAACATTCGTATGAAACACCAATACTCAACAAAGGGTACTTTGTTGAACGATGGATGATGGTAGGAGTGTCACATCTAAGGATGGGAATGAGTACTTAACTTTCATTGTCCTACTCGTTTAACGTATTCCCACGTGCAGCTCTACTTTCGTAATCAGCTTTGCACGGGAATGCATGCATTACGCTTGACACTGGTTCCTGCATCGCAATCTGTATCTACTCGCGTGATCTACGGATTGGGACGCTACATTACGTCTGGTTCTAGCAATCGAGCTACTTTCGTAGTCATCGACTAGCGGATCGAAGATTAGTAATCACCCCAGTGCTCGAGTCACTCTCGTAATCATGAGCCCTAAAGGCAGCCACTAATCTCCTAAAACCCTTGTTCAAACTACCATAGAGCAACCCTAGATTTGTCCAACTAAGTTTAACCTAACGTCCAATCCCGAGGGTCCTAAGGTTCATACCTAAGCCATAGAATCACACTACTCTAGCATCGTAATAGCAATAGCAATGGAAGCAATTGAGATATTCATCAAAAACTTGGCAAACATATCGAAACCAATATCAAAACATAGAGAATGCAAAAACAACAAGTAATCTAATAAAAGAAATGAGTTTCAATCGTTCACCAATCTTTGGATCAAAGAAAATCAACACCAAAACTCTTCCTCTCTCCAAATGATGGCTCCAAACTTTGTAAAAGAAAGCTTAACCTAATCTAAAGAAGCTGTTCACTTATATACAAAACCCCAAAATTCGCAGGTTTTCCAAAAATTAGCCCCAACCCCCGTTAAGAGAACCATGTTCTAGAGGCTGTCGACGATGAGCTCGGTCGAGCGGGGTAGTTGCTCAACCGAGTGCATCCCTTTGTGACTCCAACCGGGGGCTCATGCGAAGGGGCCGCTCGGTCGAGCGATGTGAGTCGCTCGGCCGGGTGCCATCTTGGGGCTTCAGCTCCTAGCTTGGTGGAAGGATGTCTCTCGGTAGGCCGCTCGACCGAGCGAATTAGGCAGAGAATTGCTCCTTATTTTAGCTCGTCAGCGAGAGAGGCCGCTCGGTCGAGCAAGGAGGCCGCTCGATCGAGTGGGGAAGCTGCTCGATCGAGCGAATTAGGCAGAGAGTTTCAAGGCCAATTTGAGGGTCATCTACAGAGGGTCACTCGTTCGAGCGAGGTGGGTCGCTCGGCCGAGCGGCCCCTTGCAAATTTTCCCCTCCTCTACGAGATTTCAGCTCAGTCATGCTCGACCAAGTGATCTGGAAACTCTTGCTGGGGCTCCCTTTCTCCTCCTCTCTTCTTTCTTTGCTCTTCTCTTTCTCAGCCCCTTTGAGTCGTCAGACGTGGCGACGTGAGCTCCAGCGTTAGGTATCCGTGTCCATCATCCATTATTGCTCTGAATCATGTCAAAGTTCCTGAAAATCCACGAAATATCGCAAGAATCAAATATATCGTGAAAAGCTCGATAGAATATAAAAATGTGAACTTCGGGCAATCAAATTGCTAAGGAACTACGCTATAAAAACATGGAAAATATGGACACATCATGGCTCAATATCCAATCCTACCTCTAGACTACAATCTACGATGTGTCAATACTTTGGGCAATCCATCATAGTCAACTGCAACAAGGGGCTCTATATGGCCCTAGCTTATAGAACTACTCACTAATCATAACTAAGATAGATGAAATCATTCTAGGATTACACATCAAGAATTTGGGGAAATAACACAAAGTAGAATAGCAATGTAGAAAAATCCAATTGCCATAAACTAAAAACTAACAAGATAAATGATCAAGGTTAAGTGTTTCCTACAATACTTGAGAAAGAAGAAGTTAAAAACTACAGAAATTTTGCTCTTCAAATAGATGAAAACCAGAAAAATCCCCAAAATTTGTGTGTCCCCTAGGGCTTGGCTCAATTCCTTACATATAGTGGCAGATGCACGGCCGTGCCGACATGCGGCACTGCCGTGTCACCCTTTAAGTAAACACATCAAATCATCGTCATACATGGCCATGCAGCCTATCGGCATGGCCATGTCATCGATCTCCAACGCCTCCATGTTGCTCCAGGTGCACGATTGTATGGCACGGAAGTGTTGTCCATCCGTACTTGAAGAGAGCTCTCTGTCCTCTGCAGGCGAATTTGGCACGGCCGTGTAGGATATCTGCACAACCATGTCATTTGCTGACAAGGTTGTGTTGTATGTCTATGCAAAAAGAGAGCATTCTGTCATCTGCAGGCGAATTTAGCATGGTTGTGCCGAATTTCCGCATGACCATGTCATTGAAGCACCAAAACTAGCCATCTTTCTGAGATGCTGACACGGCTGTGCATGCATATGCACGGCCGTGTCACAGAAAATTCTGTCTTCTTGGCCCCAAATCACTTTCAACTCTTCGTCATTCCTTGTCTTCTTCTCCTCTCGGCTTCTTCCGCAACTAAACTTGCATCATTTTGCCTGTTCTCTGAAATGTAAAAAATACACTTCGAGATCGTAATGTGGAAAAAAGTGGGTAAACATGGAAGAAAAGAGTGGGGAAGTCATGTAATAAGAGTGGAAAACATAGTGTGCATGTGCAGAAATATGCGTATAAAATATTCTTAACATTTTACCTTTGAAGTGCCTTCTGGGTGACTTGAAGAATGTGCCATATTTAATTTACTGATTTGCATGTGGATATGCGATTGAACTCATTTGGATCCACGTCACAACAGAATGACATCATCGCTTTTGGCGATGTATTTATTGGTGCCTTCTCTAGCTTTGTTCTCTCCTTTATGGGCTTAGTGATCTCCTCATACTCCTCCTCGATAATATTCCTAACCAAATCATCATCATATGCTTCCAATAGGGATAATTCATTCCGTTGAAAAATGAAGGTATAGCTGTAAATTGTCCTTCTTCGTGAAAGCTAGAGGTAGGAGCTAATGGCATTGTTGCTAGAGTGCATCAACCAATCTCTGATACCAACTGTACGATCAATGTACTACTTGCTTTACTAGTCAACACATACTAGAGGGGGGTGAATAGTGTCATGTCATAAATAAAGCAATTAAAAGATTCTTGCAAATGTGAAATTAAAATGCAAGATAATTAGAAAATATACATGAGATAAAATGCAAATGCAAACAACACGATATGTATTGGTTTGGCAAATGCCCACTCTAGTACCACACTCTTTCCAGAGTCTTGTGGATTTTCCACTATCAAGGCTTTTCCAAAGCAATCTAATACAACACATACTTTTCGAAGTGCTCCACTCTTTTCCAAGATCCTATCTTTTTCAAGATAACACACACAATCTTGTCTAATATTGTAAACCATATTCCAATGGTATCACCTCTCTTTCCAGAGAGAACACTTCTACAAATTGAAAGCTAGATTTCAACAAATGAAACGAAATAAGAAATTACAATCTTCATATTGCCTTGCTTAAATGTACTTATTAAACATGAAGTGCAGAGGTAATGAAGATTGATGTCTAAGTGCTAGATTTGAGCTTGATACACTAGTGGACTTCCCTTGTGCTTTGGAGTTCAATTCAACATGAAATAAGCTCTAAGAGAATGAGAGAGATGAAGAGATGAAAACTTTACACTTAGTTTTTTGCTCAAGTTCTTTATGTATTGGTGCTAAAACTTCCTCGCAATGGTGCTCAAATACTCTCTCAATCCTACAAAAAACCAATAAAATGGCCAAGAAATTCACAGTCTAACGACTATAAACAGGCAGAGTTCATAGACACCAGAAATCTGAAGAAGGGATCCCAGACGGCTGATGAACTGTTCAGTCGTTTGGTCCTCCGTATTTAGACGGCTAACAATGAGTTGGTCAAGTACAAACTAAAGACCAATCTCTAAGCAATCAGATGTCTTAAGAACACTTGTTAGATGGCTGATGCATTGTACAGTCATCTGACAAGTCTCATTCAAACAGTTGCATATAGTGGGTGAAAAAGACAAAGAGCTCATGAAAAAATAACTCATCCTATTAATTCGATTGAAGTTCATTGCCCAGGCCTCTGAGACATTATTGAGACATTTGGTATCTGAACTTCTAATGGCTGGTCAACCCTAGGTTTTGGCCAAATATAAACGAATATGCCAGCCGTCTGGTGAAGTGTTTCCAAATGTCTGGTACTGTCAAACAAACACAATCAATAGTGTTTTGGCCAATGAACTTATTGAGATGGATTCTAGGATGATCCTATGGATTAATAAGATGGAAAATGACATGAATGAGTGTGTGTGTTTATCTAATTGAGGCATACAAATGTTCTACTAAATAAGAGAAAAATACATAAAGAATCAAAAATGATTTACAATATTCTTCATGATTCTTCATGGCTTCAATGTTCCATTGCTCCATGCCTAGAGTCCATCAACCCTTCACCAATTGTTTTGTTTCCCCTTAATATGATCAATGGTAATACTTTGAGACTAAAACACTTTGAGATATTAGTTAACACATAATGTGGTGATCATCATCAAAACTATATTAGGCATAATGGCCAATATTCAATATGTTGGAGGAAAAGAAAATATGATTGGATGATGTATCTTAAAAAATTCTAAGCAAAAGCAACTAAATGGCTAAAATCCTAAAACTGCCTAATACTCTCCCCCAACTTGAAGACAAATATTGTCCTCAATGTTGAAAGAGTAATAGGGTTATTGAAAAGAAACTAACCTAGCAAGCATTAAAAATGCATAAATTGAAATCTACACTAGTAGAAAGAACACATTGAGGCCAAAAGGCATATCACAGATCTTTATTCGTGGATAAAGATACTCAAATAGCTCCTTACGCTCCTCAACGAGCGTCTTCCTTCCACTAGCAACTTTGGATCCCAACAACACAATCATGAGGCTCTCTCCTTATATTCTTCTACCGTGATCTGCGAGAGAGAGGTTGTGTCAATCCAAAGTAGACACAGTTGCCTTTCAATAAATTTCACCAAATAGATTCATTAAAATAAATTAATGAATATGAAGCATAGTGGAAAAAACTTCCTAAAATGATTGCACCATCCTCGGTATGACACTCAACCATGGGGGAAATGAATGCATGATTTTGGGAAAACGGGGAGAAGGCGCGGTTGGGGCCCAATCAAGATGATATATGTGCTCGTGTCCCTACTTGTCTCCTCCTCCTATCCATCCAAAATTGCTCGCTCGTCCTCTTCCACTTTACACATATCCCCTGCAAGAGAAGAAGAACAAACATCAGATATTTAAAATTGTTATTCAGTTAGATTACCTTCTTCTAAGCTAGAAGCCAAACATGTAAGCCTCACTATGATTTGTTTAATTTGATGCATCCGATTTTTCATACCTCATCCAAATTGTTGGGATAGTGCCTCCTATGTATAGATAAGCAATTGAAGCTCCTCTTCAAGGGTTGTAAGGGTACGTCTATGCTTTGCTCTCCTTGATCAAGACATACTTCTGTGGCAACGCAATACGGTGCTAATGGCTCACTCCCTGGAGTTCCATTTAATGGTTGTTTAATTTCCTCTATGGACTCCAAGTACTCCCAAGCATCTTCAGGCATCTTGTCAAGGAAAGTTCCATCGCCATGAAATCCTGCATCTCCTCCTGCAATCCTATGTAGTAGAACTGGAATAGATGGGCCACCATGAATCCATAGTGTGGACAACGAACCAATAAATCTGCAAATCTTCTCCAGATCTGGTAGAATGATTGACCACCTTTTTGAACAAAGCTGGCAATTTTTAGCTTCAATGACATGTCTCTGTGCAAAGAAGAAGAATGTGCATCGTACAAGAAATTTGTGCAGTTAAAGTCCATGTTTTTTTTGAATTTTCAAAAGAAAATGAAAATAAGAATAAGCAAATGACTCAATAAATGAAAAATAAGACCATGAAAGACTCTAACACTAAAGAGAGAGAGACAAATCTAACCAAAATTTCCAAAATCAATCAAAAATGTGAATTGTAGAAACTGTTATCCTGACAACAGTGCCAAGAACTTGCTTGTCTCAAATTAATGCAACTCCCAAGTGCAGAAGGTCAAAAGGTAATAAAATCTGGTGATTCCAGAGTCGAATCCACAGGGACAACTCATTCTACAATCTCGCAAATCAATCGATTAAGGAATTATAATGGTGAGAAAAGTACAGTCTCAACTCCAAATTAGTGGGTTGGATGGCAAAATTAAGATTTTGGATCTAGGATTCACTAAATTTGGATGGCCAATAGCGAAGAGAGAGGGGGTGATTTGCATGTGTTATGGGGTCATCTAGGGTTAATGATAGTCATGATTCCAATGCCCTTAAGTATAATGCAGTGGTGGATCCCTTTTAGGACATGCACCACCAGAAGATACCCTAATGGGTTATAAGATCATAGTATGACTCAATTGTGGATCCCTATCGGGCATGCAAAATTAGATGATAAAGCAATTAAATCAGTAATGGGTTACATCTTAAGTGACCTAACATGTCATCAAT